>CAWUFW010017401.1:0-263727 GCA_963921515.1 Calotriton arnoldi
CACATGCCTGTGTTGTCCTTGCTGTTGCAGTTCGCATACACTGTGTAATTTTGCAGTTCATCATCCCCATAACAGCACCCACGTTGGAATCACGACAGAGGCAAGTATGGTGTATTAGTGTGTTTATTGTGATAATAGTGCATAGGATGGATTGTGCTGTACATGAATCTTGCAATCCCAAGTTCCTAGATGAATAGAAAGTCCAGGTAGACAGGATCCCCAGTATCGGGGCCACAGTTGTCTGACACATTGTTCCAACTTGTACTCCCCATGCTATGTGTGGGAGTAGTGTTGCCATCAACAGGGTGAACAGTCTGTGCACAAAGGCGAAAATCCAGAACAGGTTCAGGCTTCCTGGGAGTTGCGCTTGGCCATCAGCCTCTCACTTTCCCCTCCTCGGACGACCCCTCTTCTTGGGGGGGGCCCTCAAGTGCAGGCTGCTGCGGTGCAGGGGACTCTCCGCCAGAGTCCTCCTCCCTCCCTGTGGCAGTTGCAGTTTGTTCGGTACCAGATGTTGTTGGCACACAGGGAGGTGTGGACTGGTTGCTGTTCATCTGGCGGAGGCATTGTAAAATGTCCCTGTGCACCGCCGTCATCTCATGTAGTACATCCCACTTGGACTCCACGCGGGTCATGTGGGAGTCCACACGTGACATGTGGGAGTCCACACGTGACATGTGTGACTCCACTTGGGACATGTGGGAGTCCAAGCGGGCATGATGGGCAGCCTGCTGCTGTTTGATGTCTCTGAGGAGCCCCACTACCTGGCTGAGCTCTCCGGTGCTGGACTGGTACGCATCAGCTATGCGTACCAGTTGTGGGTCTTCATGCACACCAGCAACGTCTGCAAGCAGCGACCTCTGTCTCCCACCCCTCCCACCACCCCTGCTGACATGTGCAGTGTGTGCAGTTGCACGCACAGATAACCCTGGTCCACCTTGGGGGTTGGTGGTGGTGGTGGTGTCCATGGCCCCAGGTTGGTCCAGGGTCACTGCGCTGGTGTTGTTCCTTATTCTGTCCATGTCGGCAGGGATGGTATTCGTGGTGACAGTCGTTGGAGGGGTGGGTGCAGGGGTGCAGCTGGTGGACCTGCTGGTGCTGCAGCTGGTGGTCCTGCTGGTGCAGCATGTTGACTTGCACCGGATGTGCCAGGTTGTTCTTCATCGTCCGAGGAGGACAGAGGCTGTACGACGCCAGTGAGCTCGGCATCCTCTTGAGCCTGGGACTGGGACTCCTCAGCGTCTGCTGCTGTGTCCCTATCATCACCTGTTTTTGGGAGACACAAACAATGTATGTCATGTTTCTGCAGGCATCAGTGGTTGACACACCTGACAGTTGTGACTGTGCCTCGGGGTGCGGGCCTGTACATTGTATTGTCCTAAGTCGTCACAGTCAGGGGTTGATATTGGTGTGGCACATTGTCCTGCATTATTTGGGCATTTCTATGTATTCTCTGGGGTGTGAACATGGTCTGCATTGATTGTGTTTGGTTGTCAGCCAGACCTCCTTCCCACCCACCCACCCACCCAGTCAGTTATCCCACCATGGAACGTGCTTGCATTGCAGGGAGTGTAAGTTGTCTCTCAGGATGTCAGTCAGTGGTGTCCTGCTGTTTGTTGGTGCACAGTTGGCAGCAGGGCCTTGTGCTCCCCACAGCAGTAGCCAGTGTCAGCCATCTTGTGAGTCCTTCTCCACTCCCTGTGATGTGAGCATGGTTCAGGGTGGTGTTGATGGGACAGTTGTGGGGGTGAGCTATGTCTGTGACTACGACTCCCATCATGCTATTGCCTCCACCCCCTTCCCAGCATGCCCATGCTTCCTTCCTTTTGACTCTGCTTCCCTGTGGGGTGGGCTGGCTGTGCTGACAGGATGGCTGGGAGTGTTGTCCTGGCAGTTGTTTGGCTAAGAGTCCCAAGAGTGTCCCTGTGCTTCACACAACATAACCCAGGGTGGTGGTGCTTTGTGGGATCTTGTGTTAGGATGGAGGGCATTGCATTCTACCAGGTGGGTACTGTGGAGTTTGTGTTGGGGGGGGTGAGGGGAGGTGCTGGTGACTATAGTCAGTGCTGCAAGTCCCCCTTCCCACCCAGCCAGCCAGATATCCCACCATGGAACGTGCTTGCATTGCAGGGAGTGTAAGTTGTCTCTCAGGATGTCAGTCAGTGGTGTCCTGCTGTTTGTTGGTGCACAGTTGGCAGCAGGGCCTTGTGCTCCCCACAGCAGTAGCCAGTGTCAGCCATCTTGTGAGTCCTTCTCCACTCCCTGTGATGTGAGCATGGTTCAGGGTGGTGTTGATGGGACAGTTGTGGGGGGGCAATATGTGTGACTGCGACTCCCATGATGCTATTGGCTACACTGACTTGGCCAGCATACACAGAATTCCTTCCTTTGAGTGGTCTTCACTGTGTGTTGGTGTTGTTGTGGTGGCTACATGTGTGGATGTGTGTGTTAGTTCTATTTGTGCCACTGCCTAGCTGTAGTTGTGGTTGTGTTTGTACATGTGTTGGCACAGTTGGATGTGACTTTTTTGATGGCATGTGTTGTGTTTATCTGACTGACATACACATTTTGGGATGATTCTGTTCTAGTTGCTGTGTAATTGCTATGTGTGCATGGTTTGACTCTCCCCTTGACAGTGATGTGTGTGTTTTGTGGCAGTTTATTGTGTACATTTGTTGTGTACTCACCAGGCTCTGGGATGTCCTCTAGTCCATATATGCTCACTGGCGGTAGGATGGCCCGCACCTTCTCCTCCCAGGGCCTGAGGTATATTGGCTTGGCAGGAGGGCCACTGCCGGTGTGTTGGCTGTTGATGTAATCTTGCTTCAGCAGTTTCCGTACCCTCCTGCGCACGTCATACCACCTGTTCTGGATGTCGCTCTTTGTGCGCCGACATGGTGATTGGGCGTTCACCCTGTTGATGATCCTCTCCCACATCTTGGTTTTCTGCGACATGGGGGTCTGTTGGACCAATGTGCCAAACAGCTGTGGCTCTACCCTGAGGATCTCGTCTACCAGGACTTCCAATTCACAATCTAGGAACTTGTGATTCTTCTTGGGGGGCATGGTGATGGGTGGTGATGGTGGGTGATGTGTGTGTTGGTGTGCAGGTGAGGGTGTGTGGGTGTGTGTTGTGCTGGGTGTATGTGAGGTAGGTATTTGTTGGTGTGCTGCTGGTGTGTGGCTTGTGTGAGGGATGAGCTGTGGGTGTGTGGTTGCTTTCTCTTGGGTGCTGGCAGTGGAATGGCATTTGCAAAGGCTCATGGTAGTGATTTGTGTCCTTTATATAGGTGGAGTTGTGGGTGTGTCTTTGTTCTCTGTCCCCACCCCCAGTATTTATTGGCTTGGTAATTGCTTGTTTGGCCTTTTTTGGTTGATTTTTCCTTTGTGCTGTTTGTGTATGTTGGAAACGTTCTTGTGACCGAGTCGGACCCTGCATTGGTCTCGTACGGTGTTTTCCGTTTCGTTCACGCTGTGTTTGTGCAGTTTTGTATGCTGCGTACGCGTCGGTCGCGGTGTATTGTGTTGCTTCGGCTCGGTTTTGTATGCGTGTCGGTCGTGCGGCTTGTCCTCCGTCCGACTCGGTCGTGTTTTCGCGCCTTGCATCGTACTTTGCGGGTTGGAGTTGGCGGGTACGATTCGGTCGGATTTGTTCCGGGTGCGTGTCGGTCGGTTGGATTCGCGTGTTTTCCGGCCGGATTGCAATTTTCCGAGCGGCTCGGTCGGTCGGCTTGGTTTCCTGACGTGTCGGTCGGATTTATCGCGGCTTGCATCGTACTTGGCGTGTCGGGCGCCACTGGTACGTGTCGGTCGGTATTTTTCCGGATCCGAGTCGGTCGGTGCTTTTCCGGCCCGAATCGGAATCGATCTAAGAGGTGTCCGATTTTGAAATGTATTTAACGTGGTCTTACTTCTGATTTTACAGACTCATAAGGATTAGCTAGAATGGTTTGTTCTCTTAGTACCATATTTGTGCTATATTTATTCTCTGTTGGCTAATTTTAGGATATGTCATATATACTGTATTTATTTATATATTTATTCACGCATTTATGCGGTAAATAAGTGGCTTCTTTGAATATGATATAATTTTAATGATATATCTTATTTTTTAGTAAAATCAGTATTTATACAGCTATATATTTATTTACATATCTATATATATATTTATTGACATATTTATTTCTGAAATGTATATTTGCACATTACTTCTAGCACTTTATAGAGTTACATTTCGCCTAGCCTTAATATTTACAGGATTCAATATGCACAGTATGGTATGTACTATATTGTTACCATCTATACATTGCCTAGTAGTCTGTTTTCTATGCCTATATGACCATGTGACACGGGTTCAGCATTGTATAAAAAAATGGTGTTTTTGCAAAGCT
Source organism: Calotriton arnoldi (assembly GCA_963921515.1). Classification (NCBI taxonomy): domain Eukaryota; kingdom Metazoa; phylum Chordata; class Amphibia; order Caudata; family Salamandridae; genus Calotriton; species Calotriton arnoldi. The sequence goes on from CAWUFW010017401.1 coordinate 4,392, forward strand.
AGCCATATGTGAACAAGGCCATTGTACTGGCAGAAACGCGTCATGGCAGGCAGCAGTGAGAAATAAAATAATACCTTCACTGCCACCACAAGAGGAGTTCGCCTGTTCCTTCTCGCCATCCTGGAGGTTTAGGCAACGCTTGATATCTATATATATATATATATATATATATATATATAAATAACTTCCAGTAAGCCATATCTACTTCATCCTGTAGGGTGTCCACCTCCTTCCTCCATTTCTACCTCTTGTATGCTGGTAAGGAAGTCAATACCCCCGTATGGTACATTTGAATGCCTCCTGTACTATCCAAATATCAGCAGATAGCTTATTAGTGATGGAAAAAGCTAATTAATTCCAAAAATGATAACATCAATAACCTCTGGTTCCCAATAATTGTTATATCCATCACCCACCGCTGAATGTTAGTGGGTAGAGGGACATCACACCTGCTAGCATGATGGGAACTCTCCAGGATCAAGAAAGAACGGACCCTAAAATCAGTTTTTCCTGGAAGCAGATTTATACTGCTTTGAGTAAAGAGTGTATGACCTTTCTGCCTCATTCTTTCTCCTCCAGATATCCCTCATGCTCAGAAAGAGGGACAGATCTTCAAAACATTTATCCACTCTTTTCTTTCCATGCTGCCACCTGAGATTCGAGGAACCTAAACTTACATTTGGGACATAATTAAACTGTCCCCTGATCAGAATCTCTCCCTGAAAAGTGCTTACTGCCCATCCTAGTTTTTCTTGATGACTCAGACCATCACTTATCGGGCCATAATATGAAGCAAAAATTAATGTTTCTGTCATGAATCTCTGCAGGAATGATTATCCGCTATCCTTTTCCATCTTCAATGGGTGGGGAGATTTTCCTTATCGTCCCTTTTCTGACCAGGTTAGCCACCCCACTTTGAGTAGAATCTGCAGATGAGAAAAAGCCCTCCCAATGTCGCATGCAGTTTATCTTATTTGCCTCTTTCCCCCAATCCAATGTATCTCCCGAAACATAATGACACTCGGGCTGAATTGCCTACACCAGGCAAATATTGCCTTTCTCTTCACCTTATTATTCATCCTGTTTCCACTAAGGCTAATTATGGACAAGCTCCCCATTATAACATGAGTTGACTATCATGCTTGGCCATTTGCAACTCTCTTGAGCATTTAATCCTATTGTGCTTATGACCCCTTATATCCCTGGTCATAGATAATTCTCCAACATAAGAAATTAACATCTTTCCCTGTTGAACCCCTTTTCCCCCAACTTCCCATGTGTCTACCCATCTCCCCTCTACTTCCCTTCCCCGATGTACCCCACTTGGTGACCCCCTATTCCAATACCCCTAGTGTCCCAGCATCCCTGTCCCACCATCCCTATGAAGTGCCCTGTCCCAGCCTACAAGGCCCTCCACACTCCCACATATTATAGGTGCCATATTTTGGCGCTCAATTCGCACCCATGGCGGCTTCGTCTGTACCCTATTTATCAACCATTTCTCGTTTGTTTTATTTAATTTTACCTGAGATTCCCTGAAAGTAAGGTCAACTAATATCCCCTGTAGATGGAGCCTGGTACCTAAATCGCTGCTCGGCTTGCATTTCTTTAGCTTTAAATTCACTTAGCATTTGTTTGAGTTCCTTTTACCGATGGGAAGTCTCAAAGGACATATCAGGATACATTTGGAAGGAAGATTCTCGCTCCACATGTATAGACTTAAAGCTTAATAGCCTTCTGCAAGACTTCGCTTACATATCCTGCAATCCTGAAAAAGTACCAGTATTGTCCGGAGCATTTTTGTGACTGCCTCTACCATTTCTGTGTCCACTTCCCATCTGTCAGATAATCCTACTAAATGCATATGGGACCTGCAAGAGCAATTATTCAAATCTTCTAGCCCATTCACACTACGCATTATCTTCTAGTTCAAAATAGTTTATTGAATTTTATAATAAGCAAAGACAATACAAAAAAGAGCACCGTAATAAGTACCCCGAAAAAAACTTTCTATCAAGAACAATATATAAATATAAAACAGGTACAATATATTATGAAGAATAATAAATTAAGAAGGAAGGGGAAGAAAAACAAACTATTATTATTATGTAAAACATTTTTTTGACAGAGCTACTATAGTAATCACATATATTATTTATAATTAAGAGATCAAATAAAAATTATAAATATGAAGTAATATAATCATCAATCGACTTCCAAAATGAATGATAAGAGGGACTATTATGAACAATTAAGGGACAAGGATAAATTAGCACCTCTTCTAGTAAAAATAATCCATGACCACCAAGCATGAATAGATAATAAAGACACATCTTTCCAACATGAAGTAAGAGACTTTAAAGCAGCTGACAATAAAAAATCTAAAAGTTTGCAGTTTAAGTCAGACAGTTTAGTAGAAAGAGCAATGGATTTGCATATAAAAATATTAAATGAAAGCATTTCAGAGAAACTAAATATTTTTTTATGACATCCCAAACTTTCCTCCAAAATGTAATAACAAAATGACATTTGAAAAGCATATGTTTTAATGGTAATGAGACATACGATTGAGGTAAAAAATTAGAACTACATGAATATCGAGTTGGAAATATCGTGGAGTGGAAATATTGAGTGCAAGAATATCATCGTCAAGAATATCGATTAGAAGGTAAGTAATATTGAATTAAAAAATATAGAAGTCATTAATATCATTTGCAAAAACATAGGGGGTCATTACGATGGCGGACGGACTTCAATTCATCCTTCATCGTGTCGGGAGTGGGACCATCTGCCTACAGGGCGGCGGTCCCACAGAGGTATCACGATGAGACCACCACCGTGGCGGTTGCATCTGCTATTTTTAACATTGCGGCGGGTGCTGCTAGCTGAAGCACCCGCCTCAATGTTAAAAATGCACTATTTACATTTCCCTGCACTACTTGGCAGGCACCATGCAGTGCCTGCCACATGGTCAGGAAATGTAGGGGGCCCTATAGGTGCCACCCAAGTGCATAAACAAACTGCCCCTGGTCAAGGGGCCTGCAGCAGGCCCCCAAAATACATCCTCGCCAGTCTTTCCATGGCGGTTGAACTGCCATGGAAAGGCTGGCGGGGATCCAGCATCCTAATCTGGTGGGCAGTGCCTGCTAGGCACCGCCACCATTCTGAGGATGCGGGCGGTCCGACAGGCAATCATAACGATTGCTACTGACGGACCCATGGCGGTTGGGCTTTCCACCCGCCAGCACAACGCCCCCATCACAATCTAGCGGACGGTAATTGGCCTCACGATGGCGGTTAACCAGCCATCGACAGACTGTCAGTGGCAGGTTCACCGCTATCGTAATCAGGCCTATAGTTGTTTAAAATATCGATTTTTTAATTAGTGTTATCTATTTTAGTATATATTTTAAATGGATGTGATGTATTTTTTATGTATAAGAATTGTTTATGTTTTTTAATATATGTGTTTAATTTTTAGTAGTTATCAATTTTATTTTAATAAAATTTTGTGTTTTTTTAGTTCCGTAGCGGGTTGTGGGTTTATTTGGGAATAGGGTGGAAAGTAAATGAATTATAATAAATTAACGATTATTTTTTATTTATTAATATGTATTTAATTGAGTTTTTATAGTGTTAATTGTGTAAAGTAATTTAGTATTAATTACTTATAAATTGGTTGTTAATTAATATTAATTAATTAATTGGTAATTAATGATGGTAATTGTGTAATTTGTTTAGGTGCGGGTTGTGGGGTTTATAGGGGTAAAGGGTGGGAAGTAATTTATTTTTAATTAATTAATACTAAAATATTAATTAATATTAACTAATTTTTGAAAATTAAAAATGGAAATTGTGTGAGTAATTTTAGGTGTGGGCTGTGGGGTTTATAGCAGTAAAGGGTGGAAATAATTTATTTTTGATTAATTAATAATTATTTGTTAGTTGATATTAATTGATATTAATTAATTTATTTAAAATTAATTATGGGAATTGTGTAATTAATTTTAGGTGCAGGTTGTGGGGTTTATAGGGGTAACGGGTGGGAAGTAACTTATGTTTAATTAATTAATAATCCGTTGTTAATTAATATGAATTAATTAATTGAAAATTAAATAGGGAAATTGTGTAATTAATTTTAGTTGTGGGTTGTGGGGATTATAGGGGTAAAGGGTGGAAAGTAATTTATGTTTAATTAATTAATGTTAAATAATGGTAAATAATTAACTAATAATTAGTTGATCAGTAATATTAATTAATTGATATTTAATTAGGGTTTTTGTGTGAGGGTTTTACTTTTAGAGGAGTAAAGGGTGGGAGTAAATTCATTTTACTTACTTCATAATTAGTTGTTAAATACTATTAGTTTTTTAATTCAAAATAAGTTTTAATTGTGTAATTAATTTTTTATCGTTAAATTTTAGCAGTGGGCTGTGGGGATTATAGGGGTAATGTGTGAGAAATTAATTATTTTTAATGAGTTTTAATTTGTTTTTATTTAATAATATTTCTTTTATTTGTAATTCAATATTTTAACTATGGAAGTACTTTTTTTAAATTTAGATGTGGGTTGTGAATTGTGTGGTGTTATAGGGTAGGAAATAAAAAACTAAATTTATGTAATAATAATGTTTTTGCTTCTGAATATTTTCTAATTAAAAATATGTATTTTTTGAAAATTATTTTTAGTTCATTTAATATAATATTTGTAGGTATTTGTCATATGTATTTAATATTATAATATGTTTTTAAAATTGTTATTATGAAATAGATTTGTATTTTTTATTTTTAACATATTTATATATTTTTTATTTATTTTGTTTTTTAAATATTTTTTGGTTGTTAATATTTTGTTTGTTTTTAATTTTGAACTGACTGGAGTGGGAATATTATTTGTTACCCCTTTGCTATCCTGCACTTTCCCTCCTGTTGCACTCACTGGAGTTGGAATAGAAATTTTTAGCCCTCTGCTAACCAACACATTCCCTACTGTTGCAGTGACTGGAGTGGGAATAGTAATTTTTACCCCTCCGCTATCCAACACTTTCCCTACTGTTGCACTAACTGGAGTGGGAATAGTCATTTTTACCCTTCCGCCATCCAACACTTTCTCTCCTGTTGCACTCATTGGAGTGGGAATAGTCATTTTTACCCCTCCGCTATCCAACACTTTCCCTACTGTTACACTCACTGGAGTGGAAATAGTAATTTTTACCCCTCTGCTATCCAACACTTTCCATACTGTTGCACTGACTGTAGTGGGAAATTTAAGGTTAAAGTTGTTTAATAGTTTAATGTTTTAATATATAATAGAATATTTTTTTATTTTCAAAATCATAAAATAAATTAAAATTAATAGTTTATTAATTGTTTTAAGATATATATATATATATATATATAAATATATATATGTCCTCGATTCAAAACTCCTTCTGGAAATCACTGCCCATAGAGGGGTGGCGAGTTAGCCGGCGGAGAAATACCAGCATTTCAATCATGCAGAACTTTGGGTTTAACGCGCTCTCAGGTCACACAAAAATCAATCCACGCTCCAATTCAAGATAAGGGGATTTATTTCACTTCATAAATTATCTGTGACGCGTTTTGACCTTCAAAGGTCTTGATCACACACCGGAGTGACAGAACTCAGGGGCCGATTCCGAGTTCGGGCCGGAAATCTCTCCGACCGAGCCGGACCCGGAGAGATTTCCGACCGAATCGGACCCGTGCAGTCCGACCGAACGAGTACGATGCGCACGTATGCCATCGGACTCGAGTCGGTCGGACTCCCATTGAAGTCAATGGGAGCCTGTCGCTACAACGCGTACGTGGGCTCCCATTGACTCAATGGGTGCGATGCGGACAAGTGCGCCCCCTACAGCGTGTACGCGGCGAAGCGGCTCGCGCCGTACACGCACAGGTAGGGGGACCCATGGGTCCCCCATGTGTGCGACTCACACGGCTACGCGTACAGGGGGTCCGACACGGACCCCCAAAGTACGGCTCCGACAGCTCTTTCGAGCCGGAGTGCGCGGCTCGGTCGGACTGCTCGCGGCGCGCATCGTACTTACCCGGCCGGGGAACGTCTCCATTGCGCGGTGCGAGTCGTGTTCGTGCGAGTCGGTCGGTGCGGTTCGACCCGGGATCGAGTCGGTCGGAGCGGTCGGGATGCCCGGACGAGTCGGTCGGCGAATACGCATCGTACTCGCTCGCCCGGCCGCGCGTACGGATCGGTCGGGAAATAGGGCTCCAAATCGGATCCGGTTAAGCCGAATCCGATTCGGAGCCCTACCGGCCGAGATCGGAATCGGCCCCAAAGTGTCTTACATACATTTCCTTGTTAGAAATTAACATAGGACTTGACATCCACAATCTGAATCGAATGCAAACCGCCATCTTGGAACGGTAAAAATGAGATGCAAAACATGGTTGTTGTTGGCAATAAATCAATTTCTCATGCCCGGTAAATGCACATGTCTGAAGCTCATCCCATTGTGAGTGATTTATGTGGGCGGAGTACGTCCTGGTAATCGGTAGTGTCATAACATAATGATAATATGTGACATACGTGGGATACCGTGGTGATGCCTAGTGGGGGCTGCGTGTGGTCTCCGTGTCCCTTGTATTCATGCGGGTGTGCTACCTAAGAGTCTAGAGAACCTCAGAGTCCTGAGCTTCCAGAGAACCGCTCAGGGATGGTGCATGGCGGTAAATGTGGTTCCGCCCCATGCAAACTCGGGAAGACGCCTTTGTGTACTCTTTCTAGTGTTTGGCTGCCTCAGAAGTACGGAACATGCTGTGTTCATCCTGATAGCTGAATAAGCTGCCATATCCCATTCATTCACCATAGTGGTTAGGTAGGGTACTTTCCCAAGATCGATCGGAACTGAGAATTCTAAAATGTTATGCCCCACAGGTGTACTTGTTGGCTCTGGACTCTTAGGTAGCATACCCGCATGAATACGAGGGATGAGCTTCAGACATGTGCATTTACTGGGCATGAGAAATTGATTTATTGCCAACAACAACCATGTTTTGCATCTCATTTTTACCATACCAAGATGGCGGTTTGTATTCGATTCAGATTGTGGATGTCTAGTCCTATGTTCATTTCTAACCAGGAAATGTTTGTAAGACACTTTGTTCTGTCACTCCGGTGTGTGACCAAGACCTTCAGAGGTCGAAACGCGTCACGGAGGATTTATGAAGTGAAATAAATCCCCTTATCTTGAATTGGAGCGTGGATTGGTTTTTGTGTGACCTGAGAGCGCGTTAAGCCCAGAGTTCTGCATGATATATATATATGCACAGTACGTGGCCGACACACGTCATGGGCAGCACGAGCTTGAAATAAAATTGGATATATCAGCACCAGCGTAATTGGAGTCCGTCTTATCTGTTTAGTGCATCACTTGCACTTGGATTGTGTTTGTTGATATATATTTATAGATATATATATATATATTAATTATTATGTATGTGTGTTAAACTTTTGTTAAGTTTATTTGTTATATTTGTTATAATGTATATTAAATCTAATATATTTTTTTAATTAATGTTATTATTTAATATATTTCATATTTATTATTTTATTTTATAAATATATATATATATAAATCGATATTTTGTACAACTATTTTTTTGACATCAATATTTTTTGAGGATATTCTTATACTTACCTGTTTAAATATGTAGGGAGTCGATATTTTTGCATTCTATATTTTTACCTCAATATTTTTTTATCTATGTTTTTGTAGTTGATATTCTGTCTGTGAACCGTTTTAACAAGCCTTGATGTAAATTGCAATGCCAACAATTGGAAGTAGATAGAAGCTTAGCTTGAAATAACTTTAAAGGAGTCCATAAGCAGTTCAAAAGAATAAAGGAATTTGTTTAATACAATGATACAGGTAACCATCCTGAAATATTTTTTAACCATATTTTCTTCCATGCATCATGTGAGAAAGATATTGAGGGTTCATTATTCCAAAATGTTGAAATCATCTCAATATTGTTTCCTTGAAAATTATTAAATTTTTTGATAAATTAATGAAACAGCGTGGGCCTGATTCACAGAACTAACTTACGTCAAAAATGTAAAGTTAGTACTTTTTGGTATTCACAGAATACACTTACTCATTTTGGTATTCACAGAATGAACTTACTCATTTCGGTATTCACAGAAGTTAGTAGTCCTAACTTTAGGACTCCTAAATGCCTTCTGTGAATACCGAAAGTCTTAAAGTTAGGATTTTTCTCTGTTTAGGAGTAGGTAAAGTTAGGACTCCTAACTTTAGGACTCCTAAACTGAGAAAATCCTAACTTTAAGACTTTCGGTATTCACAGAAGGCATTTAGGAGTCCTAAAGTTAGGACTACTAACTTCTGTGAATACCGAAATGAGTAAGTTCATTCTGTGAATACCAAAATGAGTAAGGGGTCGATTCCGATTCGGGCCGGAAAAGCACCGACCGACTCGGAGCCGGAAAATTACCGACCGACACGTACCAGTGGCGCCCGACACGCCAAGTACGATGCAAGCCGCGATAAATCCGACCGACACGTAAGGAAACCAAGTCGACCGACCGAGCCGCTCGGAAAATAGCAATCCGGCCGGAAAAACACGCGAATCCAACCGACCGACACGCACCCGGAACAAATCCGACCGAATCGTACCCGCCAACTCCAAACCGCAAAGTACGATGCAAGGTGCGAAAAACACGACCGAGTCGGACGGAGGACAAGCCGTACGACCGACACGCATACAAAACCGAGCCGAAGCAACACAATACACCGCGACCGACGCGTACGCAGCATACAAAACTGCACAAACACAGCGTGAACGAAACGGAAAACACCGTACGAGACCAATGCAGGGTCCGACTCGGTCACAAGAACGTTTCCAACATACACAAACAGCACAAAGGAAAAATCAACCAAAAAAAGGCCAAACAAGCAATTATCAAGCCAATAAATACTGGGGGGGTGGGGACAGAGAACAAAGACACACCCACAACTCCACCTATATAAAGGACACAAATCACTACCATGAGCCTTTGCAAATGCCATTCCACTGCCAGCACCCAAGAGAAAGCAACCACACACCCACAGCTCATCCCTCACACAAGCCACACACCATCAGCACACCAACAAATACCTACCTCACATACACCCAGCACAACACACACCCACACACCCTCACCTGCACACCAACACACACATCACCCACCATCACCACCCATCACCATGCCCCCAAGAAGAATCACAAGTTCCTAGATTGTGAATTGGAAGTCCTGGTAGACGAGATCCTCAGGGTAGAGCCACAGCTGTTTGGCACATTGGTCCAACAGACCCCCATGTCGCAGAAAACCAAGATGTGGGAGAGGATCATCAACAGGGTGAACGCCCAATCACCATGTCGGCGCACAAAGACCGACATCCAGAACAGGTGGTATGACGTGCGCAGGAGGGTACGGAAACTGCTGAAGCAAGACTACATCAACAGCCAACACACCGGCAGTGGCCCTCCTGCCAAGCCAATATACCTCAGGCCCTGGGAGGAGAAGGTGCGGGCCATCCTACCGCCAGTGAGCATATATGGACTAGAGGACATCCCAGAGCCTGGTGAGTACACAACAAATGTACACAATATACTGCCACAAAACACACACACATCACTGTCAAGGGGAGAGTCAAACCATGCACTCATAGCAATCACACAGCAACCAGAACAGAATCATCCCAAAATGTGTATGTCAGTCAGAGAAACACAACACATGCCATCAAAAAAGTCACATCCAACCGTGCCAACACATGTACAAACACAACCACAACTACAGCTAGGCAGTGGCACAAATAGAACTAACAAACACATCCACACATGTAGCCACCACAACAACACCAACACACAGTGAAGACCACTCAAAGGAAGGAATTCTGTGTATGCTGGCCAAGTCAGTGTAGCCAATAGCATCATGGGAGTCGCAGTCACACATATTGCCCCCCCACAACTGTCCCATCAACACCACCCTGAACCATGCTCACATCACAGGGAGTGGAGAAGGACTCACAAGATGGCTGACACTGGCTACTGCTGTGGGGAGCACAAGGCCCTGCTGCCAACTGTGCACCAACAAACAGCAGGACACCACTGACTGACATCCTGAGAGACAACTTACACTCCCTGCAATGCAAGCACGTTCCATGGTGGGATATCTGGCTGGCTGGCTGGGTGGGAAGGGGGACTTGCAGCACTGACTATAGTCACCAGCACCTCCCCTCACCCCCCCAACACAAACTCCACAGTACCCACCTGGTAGAATGCAATGCCCTCCATCCTAACACAAGATCCCACAAAGCACCACCACCCTGGGTTATGTTGTGTGAAGCACAGGGACACTCTTGGGACTCTTAGCCAAACAACTGCCAGGACAACACTCCCAGCCATCCTGTCAGCACAGCCAGCCCACCCCACAGGGAAGCAGAGTCAAAAGGAAGGAAGCATGGGCATGCTGGGAAGGGGGTGGAGGCAATAGCATGATGGGAGTCGTAGTCACAGACATAGCTCACCCCCACAACTGTCCCATCAACACCACCCTGAACCATGCTCACATCACAGGGAGTGGAGAAGGACTCACAAGATGGCTGACACTGGCTACTGCTGTGGGGAGCACAAGGCCCTGCTGGCAACTGTGCACCAACAAACAGCAGGACACCACTGACTGACATCCTGAGAGACAACTTCCACTCCCTGCAATGCAAGCACGTTCCATGGTGGGATAACTGACTGGGTGGGTGGGTGGGTGGGAAGGAGGTCTGGCTGTCAACCAAACACAATCAATGCAGACCATGTTCACACCCCAGAGAATACATAGAAATGCCCAAATAATGCAGGACAATGTGCCACACCAATATCAACCCCTGACTGTGACGACTTAGGACAATACAATGTACAGGCCCGCACCCCGAGGCACAGTCACAACTGTCAGGTGTGTCAACCACTGATGCCTGCAGAAACATGAAATACATTGTTTGTGTCTCCCAAAAACAGGTGATGATAGGGACACAGCAGCAGACGCTGAGGAGTCCCAGTCCCAGGCTCAAGAGGATGCCGAGCTCACTGGCGTCGTACAGCCTCTGTCCTCCTCGGACGATGAACAACCTGGCACATCCGGTGCAAGTCAACTTGCTGCACCAGCAGGACCACCAGCTGCAGCACCAGCAGGTCCACCAGCTGCACCCTCTGCACCCACCCCTCCAACGACTGTCACCACGAATACCATCCCTGCCGACATGGACAGAATAAGGAACAACACCAGCGCAGTGACCCTGGACCAACCTGGGGCCATGGACACCACCACCACCACCACCCCCAAGGTGGACCAGGGTTATCTGTGCGTGCAACTGCACACACTGCACATGTCAGCAGGGGTGGTGGGAGGGGTGGGAGACAGAGGTCGCTGCTTGCAGACGTTGCTGGTGTGCATGAAGACCCACAACTGGTACGCATAGCTGATGCGTACCAGTCCAGCACCGGAGAGCTCAGCCAGGTAGTGGGGCTCCTCAGAGACATCAAACAGCAGCAGGCTGCCCATCATGCCCGCTTGGACTCCCACATGTCCCACGTGGAGTCACACATGTCACGTGTGGACTCCCACATGTCCCGCGTGGAGTCCAAGTGGGATGTACTACATGAGATGACGGCGGTGCACAGGGACATTTTACAATGCCTCCGCCAGATGAACAGCAACCAGTCCACACCTCCCTGTGTGCCAACAACATCTGGTACCGAACAAACTGCAACTGCCACAGGGAGGGAGGAGGACTCTGGCGGAGAGTCCCCTGCACCGCAGCAGCCTGCACTTGAGGGCCCCCCCAAGAAGAGGGGTCGTCCGAGGAGGGGAAAGTGAGAGGCTGATGGCCAAGCGCAACTCCCAGGAAGCCTGAACCTGTTCTGGATTTTCGCCTTTGTGCACAGACTGTTCACCCTGTTGATGGCAACACTACTCCCACACATTGCATGGGGAGTACAAGTTGGAACAATGTGTCAGACAACTGTGGCCCCGATACTGGGGATCCTGTCTACCTGGACTTTCAATTCACCTAGGAACTTGGGATTGCAAGATTCATGTACAGCACAATCCATCCTATGCACTATTAACACAGATGTATCACAATAAACACACTAATACACCATACTTGCCTCTGTCGTGATTCCAACGTGGGTGCTGTTATGGGGATGATGAACTGCAAAATTACACTGTGTATGCGAACTGCAACAGCAAGGACAACACAGGCATGTGAGTACAGGCAACGTGACACATATGAGGGAGACACACCACCAGGGCTACACAACACATACACACCTAGGCCATCTGACTCATTGCCTACACTGATGTTGCCAGGGAAGACGGTGCAATGCACAGACACCACACCCATTCCCAGTTGTAGTCAAGTAGCCCACAGGTGCAGTAAGCAAATGGCAGTCAAATGTGTGACCACAGACAACGCACATCACTAAGTGAAGCACAGGTTTATTACACAGTAGCAACATGCCGTAACCACTACAGATGCAAGGTAACCCCACCTGGTAGCGGGCACACAGTCAACAACTGTAGACGGAAGGAAGTCCATGGGTGTGGCGCACATCACCTGTAGGGACACAACAGCTACCAGCCTGGATGTGCAATCACGTCGTCGGTGGACACAGTTGACCAAACGAATCTGAAAGTACCCTGTGAAGGACAGAAATGACACACAGTCAAAAGCAATGCAGTACAGGACAGATCAGCAAAACTCATGCACAATACATGTTACAAGATACCCACCCAGAACCAAGTTAGCATGTCAACACTGTTGGGGAGTACAGCCCACCTGTCACCACACATCGCAACACACATCCTGTCAAGTAGCCCATGGACACACTCCAACAGCACCAGAGCACCACCCACACATCATGCCAACTCACATCATTCACATGACACCTCAGGATACTCACATTCAGCTAAAGAAGTTGGTGATGAGCTGTGTGCGGACATCACCATCACCATCATCATCATCATCATCGTCACTGGCATCGTGGTCCAGGCCAGGATCCTCCACAGGTGGCGGATGTTGGTCATCGTCATCCTGGATGAGAGGCAACTCCTTCCGCACTGCCAGGTTGTGGAGCATGCAGCAGACGATGATAATCTTGCACACTTTCGCAGGGGCATATGGGAGGGACCCTCCGGTCTTGTCCAGGCAGCGGAAGCGGCTCTTCAGGAGACCAAAGGTCCGCTCAATCACTCTCCTGGTCCGACCATGTGCCTCATTGTAGCGCATCTGGGCAGGTGTCACAGGGTTCCTGAGGGGTGTCAGCAACCACGGCATGTTGGGGTATCCCGAGTCACCTACGGACAGACAAGTGCACATCAGCTGACTTGGAAAAGTGGGCGGAATACTACAGATCAGATCACACACAATGGCACAAAGTCAGTACACACCGACAAGCCAGGCACGCTGGTTCTGCATCTGTGCCATCAACCTGGGGATGCGACTACTCCTCATCACAAAGGCATCGTGTGCTGAACCAGGGAAACGGGCACACACGTGTGTGATGGTCATGTCTGCAAGACACACCACCAGTGCATTGACCGAGTGGTAGTGCTTGCGGTTCCTGTAGGCCTGCTCCTGGGCCTGTGGTGGTACCAAAGCCACATGTGTCCCATCAATGGAGCCAATGACATGCGGCATCCTCCCCAGGGCATAAAAGTCACTCTTCACGTCAGTGAGTCGTCGCAGTCTAGGGAAATATATGTACCGGTTCAGGAAGAGCAACATTGCCGCCAAGAACATCGCGGAGCACACGGCTGAACATGGTCTGTGACATCCCACCAGCAGACGCCACAGTATGTTGGAAGGTACCGGTGGCAAAGAAGTGTAGGGCTGCCATCACCTTCACCTTGGGGGTCAGCGCTGTAGGATACGGCCGGCCAGGCTGCAAATGTGGGGACAACTGCACTGCCAAATCCTCAATCAGCTGCCTGGTGAAGCGGTACCGTCGGATGCTGTCCCGTTCCACCATCGTTGCCAGGTCTGGGAATGGCCGATGGACAGCAGGAGCCCTGCAGTGCAGAGGAGAAGTAAGCAAGATCGTCAGTCACCCCACATATGCGGCATTGAACACACTCAAGTTCCCAACATACATCATCATGAGGCACAACTACATGAAGTGTGCAGTACCGGAACGACATGTATGGTACATACATGGCCAACATCTGTCAACACGGTCCTACAGGTGGCATCAATTTGTCCCAGGTTGGCCCATTGGATATCATGATGCTGTGTCAAAGTCACCCCCCAGTGACATGTGAGGACAGATGTGCCCCAGGCACCACAGCTCAACGACAGGCACATTCCCAGGGACCCTGTAATGCCACATGGACACTGGCATCACCTGGAGTATCATGTGTACACCACAGCAAAACAAACATGACCCCCACAGGTAGTGGCCACACTTGCCATGGCAGGAGAGCCATGGACGTCTGTGACACACACGCACAACATCAGAGTCCATGCACACACAACGTGGATGTGGAGACTGTCTCCCATTGTGCACATGAAATCAGAGACATTGTAAACACTACATGCACAAAGACTGTGGAGGGCCATCACTATTGTGCCACTGGGACACCCTGGCTCAAACATACCGTCCCACATGGGACTCACGGGGTATGTGACATGACATACACAAACACCACTGTGAAATGTGACCATGACACATGCACAGATATGAACAGTTGCACATCACAGTGGTCACGTACACGTAACACCCAGGATCCTGTCCCCATGAACACGTGCACAGCCTGGGGGTGGCTGCCCACAGGTGACACCCACAGGACAACATGTACACCAACATACACACAATAGGAAATGCAGCCTTACATGCCTTATGATAAGGTTTGGACAGGCTGTCGTGATGTAGGTGTGCCCCTCACTCCCTGGGAGCTATCTGTGGCTGGCATATGTCCATCTGAGACAGGCATGCTGACCTATGCCAGTCACATATACAGTGATGCGTTGAACAGCAATGGACCGATCGGTGCCTCCGGCCGGCCCATTGCTTTCAATGTGTGCGGGTACGCGTTGTACCCCTGTGCGCGTTGAACTGCAATGGACCGATCGGTGCCTCCGGCCGGCCCATTGCTTTCAATGTGTGCGGGTACGCGTTGTACCCCTGTGCGCGTTGAACTGCAATGGACCGATCGGTGCCTCCGGCCGGCCCATTGCTTTCAATGTGTGCGGGTACGCGTTGTACCCCTGTGCGCGTTGAACTGCAATGGACCGATCGGTGCCTCCGGCCGGCCCATTGCTTTCAATGTGTGCGGGTACGCGTTGTACCCCTGTGCGCGTTGAACTGCAATGGACCGATCGGTGCCTCCGGCCGGCCCATTGCTTTCAATGTGTGCGGGTACGCGTTGTACCCCTGTGCGCGTTGAACTGCAATGGACCGATCGGTGCCTCCGGCCGGCCCATTGCTTTCAATGTGTGCGGGTACGCGTTGTACCCCTGTGCGCGTTGAACTGCAATGGACCGATCGGTGCCTCCGGCCGGCCCATTGCTTTCAATGTGTGCGGGTACGCGTTGTACCCCTGTGCGCGTTGAACTGCAATGGACCGATCGGTGCCTCCGGCCGGCCCATTGCTTTCAATGTGTGCGGGTACGCGTTGTACCCCTGTGCGCGTTGTACCTCAATGGACCGATCGGTGCGCACCCATTGACAATGGGCTTGCCTGGCAACGGACGCGTTTTCGAATTTCGAACGAGTCGGTTGCTGGAAAATCAGTTGGTCACCCACAACAATGTTGCAAAATCATGTATGTCATGAAGTTGAAGTTTTGAAGGATGCTGTGGGCGTGTTTTGGTGCTGCTATTCCATGGATTGGCCAGATTCAGAAGATGCAAACGACTTGGACCTATCACTTTGGACACAAGGGACAGTATCTGCCTCTCCAGCACATATATATTGCTGCCTGTTCCCCTGAGAGCCCACTTGCCTGCACTACATGCTCCAGGACGACATCTGCCACTGCACTGCTGCTGTCTCTGCCCCTCTGGACCCTGCAATGGCACGTACTGTGGAGAGAGCCCCAGCCTTCAGCCTTGAGGAGAACCAGGCCCTGCTGGACAGCCTACTTCCACAGTACAGCAAGCTGTATGGGACACCAGGGGAGCAGGTGAGTGTTCTGTGCACTGCCTTTCTGAATGTGCATTTTGTCTGACTAGCAAGGCTGAGAGTCAGCACACCACTGGCTAGCAGGCTCACTGAGTAGTTGTCACCCCCCATAGTGTGTAGTGACTTGCACTGGACAGGTATGGTGCAGTGACAGTGCTTC
Source organism: Calotriton arnoldi (assembly GCA_963921515.1). Taxonomy (NCBI): domain Eukaryota; kingdom Metazoa; phylum Chordata; class Amphibia; order Caudata; family Salamandridae; genus Calotriton; species Calotriton arnoldi. The sequence continues at coordinate 20,767 of CAWUFW010017401.1, forward strand.
TGAACAGGGTTTTACTCCCCATGCAATGATACCATGTAGTGACTTCTGGAAAACTGTCCATGGGCAGCCGTGCACTGCCTGGGTACACCATGTGCCCCTGTGATTGCGACATGTATATGCAACTGTGTCATGCACGGATATGTTGCATGTGTAGTAATGGCCTTATCACTTTGTCATCCTGACAGGCTTCTGCCCATCGGAAGCATGAGATATGGAAGGACATCGTCCGGGCTGTCCGGTCCGTGGGGGTCTACAAGCGCCGGATCCGCAACTGCCAAAAGAGGTGGCAGGACCTTCGGGGCTGGACCCGGAGGATTGCACGGGTCCAGCTGAAGCTGTCGCCTCCTCGCAGGAGGGGCGGAACACGGACCCTGACCCCCCACATGCTCAGGATCCTGGCGGTGGTCTTTCCAGACCTGGATGGGCAGCTGAAGGCCAGAGAGCAGCAAGGAGGGGGTGAGTCAAAGACTGCACTGTGTACTCTGTCTAACATGCTATGTGCCCTCCTCGGGCCTGGTTAAACTGCCACAGTACAGCAGTCATGTTGTCCAGGAGCCATGTCCCTCCTATTGTGCACTGCCCACTCCTCATCTGATACCCAGGTGTGGCCCTTACATGCAGGGAATTCTGTCACTTAGGACTGTGTCCTTGCAGTTTGCTTGACTCAAGGTGGGAGACAGCATCTGTTTCCCTGACTCTGTGGTGGGCATCATGGGTGGGTCCATTGCTTACACAATGCCTGTATTCTGACATGTATTCAGCGTGTTACTTTGATCTGTGGTCCAATTGCTGAGCTGATCCACCACATGTGGCTGGGGTACCTGGCACACACCCATGCTGCGGGTGGGAACAATGTTTGGGCCCCAGGAGTATGTATATGACGTGTGTCACACATACTTAGCCAGCTGCCTACAGTCCAGGGCTCATCCCTCATTCATGTGGGGCTGGACAGTCATGCCTACTCCAGGCCATACAATACACTCTGTACTCCCACTCCCGTGTATCAGCGGACACATTGTGCACAGTGATTTGACCCCTCAGGTGTCTGCCTCTGTGTCAGTGTGCTGTGGATTAGTCGCCAGGACTGCTGTGGAGTTTCTTGGTAGGGGCTCAGCATGCCACTGGAGATGTGACCATAGGAGACGATACTTGTGTGACACATAGGTGTCTGATCAGCTGCCCATGCAGACTGGGGCATGTAAATGTGAAGTTCAGGCAGCTGTTCCCCATGCACAGCAGAGTGTGAGGGGCTCAGGTTCAGAGGGTAGTGTCACAGGTCTCCCATATGTCCAATAGGTATGACCTGGACAGATGAGGGTTAAGAGGATGTGTTGTGGGGGGGATGTACATGTGCACTTGTGCAGCTCCAGGACTTGCATTCCCCATGACCTACTATTGTGACACAGTGCAGAGTGTTGTTGTCTGGCTGCAAAGTCATACATCACTGAGCCAGTGATGTATGACTTTGCAGTCATGCCTCCGCCATGGCATGTGTCTACTGATTGGTGAGCCTGCAGGGGAGTGACATGTGCTACATGCACACCATAGTGGCGCTGGCTATCAGGACATGGGTGCATCATGGTGTCTGTCGCTGGTATGCATCACATGCATTTCCTATTTGACTCTGGGCATCCCTTACATCCGGAAACCTGTACTGACTCAGTGGCAAGAGCTGTGATGTGTCCACACCGTGTCCTCTGCACTGTCCAACTACTGTGTACTTGGTGCATGTGTCAACACTGGGGTGTTGCAATCCAACAGACACCAGACAGATGGGTGCAAGGCCATGTGGGATGTGAGTGCCATGCTTGGCATCAGACTGACAATTGACTTCTCCTGTTCAATTAGTGCACTTTTAGCAATGTACAACTAATGATGCCAGGGCTTGCTCTGTGATGTGCTGTGCTCACAGTGGTGTGTGCGTTATGTGCAGGTGACTGATGTCTGTCTGTTTCCCCATTGTTTGCAGATACATCCACGGCCACGGAAGGGGACAGCTCCACGGACCAGGAGGAGCCGGAGAGCCAGACTGGGTCAGCAGCCGAGGAGTGGTCGGAGGGACCCAGTGGCACGGAGGGCGAGGGGAGCCACACCGAGGAGTCCTCAGCAGCATCCACCTCAGCTGAGGACCAGAGCAACTCGGAGGATGACTCCCTTGTGGAGGCGGGTGTCAGCAGCCACCACACCCCAGCTAGTGTTGCTGTCCCCGCCACCACCAGCACCACCACCGCCCTCCCATCGGCTCCCATTCCCCAGGTCCGTGGAGGCTCCCATGTCCGGGAGCGTGTCTCCTTTGGGCCAGGCACCGCACCCCCTGCCCCTGTGTCCCCTGCTGCCCTGAGTGAGGAGTCTGTGTACCTCCTTCGCCAGCTCCATGTAGGGCAGACAGCCATGCTGAGTGTCCTCCATGCGCACACCGCGCTGTTGACTCAGCTGGTGTCGTTCATGGAGGGCATCTCATCGGGCATGTCTGACCTACAGAGGGGCAATAGGTCCATGGACTCCTCCCTGACGGCAGCAGTGTCCCTCCTCAAACGGTCCCTCACCCCTCCTGCCTCTGCTCCATCCACACTCCCCAGCACCTTACCCATCCCAGGCACACACACACCGGCACAGGCACACACCAGCACACACACATCCAGCACACTGACACACACGCCAATGACAAAACGCACACGCACGCACATTCAGGGGACTGAAGCCAGACTCACAGGGGATGGGGCCCTGGAACACACACACGCATCCACATGCACTGCGCAGTCCTCAGTTCCCTCTCCCTCCAAAGCACCCTCCCTTGCCTCACCTGCAACCCCAAAGTCACAGCAGCTCTTCCTCTGTGACCTCGGCCTCTTCCCCACCGATGAAGCTGCTCCAGCATCCCGGGGAAGAGGAAGCCCACCCACACGGAGCAGAGTGCCCCTCGCCCCCGGACACCCTCCCCCAGGCGCAGACGGACTGAGGCCCCCACCCGCAAGTCCCCCGGAGTGGTAAGAGCAAGACCCCGCCACCGCCCTGCAGCTCAGGCACAAGGTCTCCGTCCTCCATCCCTCAGGCCCCCACTGCACAGGTGCCCCCACCACACCCTGCCCCAGGTTCCCCCACCCACAGATATACCATCCCCAAGAGGATCCGGCCTTCTCCCCCTGCCACTTGCTCTCCCAGCACCACACCCCCGCTGCGCTTGTCTGTGCCACTGATGTGGTGAGGGTGTCCTCCCCTCTGTCCAACCCACCTTGCCTGTTCCCCATTCTCCTCCCCTGGAGGTAGGCACTGCAGTGGAGTCCACTACCGCCCTGTCTGACTTGGGCACTGCAGTGGCGGACCTGTCCGCCCCATCTGCAGGGTCCACTGCAATTGTGCCGGCACCCACGACATCTGAGTCATGCCCCCCAGTTGTGCCGGCACACACCATGTCAGACACCTCCACTGCAGTTGTCAGTGGCTCTCCAGCACCCACCACCCCTTCCCTGACTCCCCTGGTGAGCCCTGATCCTGTCCCTGCGGTGCCTGGCCTGCCCCCCGGTTGCCCCTCCTCGTGGATTGTCCCTGGTATTGTGCAGGCATGCGTAGGGTGACATCTGCCAGTGTCACCCTGTTTGAACTTTGACAATGGACTGGCCATTGGCCTTTGCTCTAATTTCTTCTGGACGTCGTTATCAAACAACACATATGCTGAATAAAGCAACTTTCTTTTCTCTAGTGCTCATGCTTCAGATGTACATGTTGTTGGTGCAGCTAACCATGCCCTTGCTGCAGTGATGGTGATATCTGGTCTCATGATTATGAAGTGTTACTGTGCAGGAACCCATGTGGTCCAGGGGGAATGTGTCCTATCATGTGGTGTATCCATGTCATCAATAGCAGCATCTGAGGGTGTCATGTGTTCAGTATTTGGCAATGGGTTTCCTACTTACATTGGCAATTTCATATCTGTGGCTTCCACCCCTGCACATCTGTTGTGCCTGCCATCGTTGCATTTGTCTACTTCCCTGACCGTGTTGCCATCTCCAGTGGACATGCAGGTTTGGGCATCAATGGGGAGGGACTCATCCGTGTAGTCAGTGCAACATTGCTATACAAGTGTGTTGGATCTGTGCTGATGATTCCGTTGGCACATCCATGACCAGGCTGATGTGATGGGAGCCCTCATTTGGTGCTAATTGTTGATTGTGTGACCAAGTGCTCAGCTGACATGATGGGGCCCTACTGAGGCAACATATGGCACAGCTTTCCTCACACAGGAGTGGAGTCCCCTCATGGCAGTGTGTACACGTGTGACATTGCCTGCGCCCAAGGTGTGTGTTGTATGTGCATGTCTGTGTGTTCACTTCCATTCATCTGCGCATGCTGTGATCCCTAGTGTTGTACCTGTTTGTGATGCTTGCTGACTTGAGCTATGTTCCCCCAAAGTCTTCTCCCTGTGTTCTCTGTGATGTGGGTGCATGGCACATTACTGGTCATCAGGGTGTCACCCATAGGTGTGTTTGCTGTCAGGGCAGAGTTTGTGTGCAGACGCAGATGGGTCACAGTCAGGTATCCCTTTGGCACTTGTTGTTTGCCCCTGTCATGTGATTTCCAGTTTGTGTTATCTTTCAGTGATTGTGACACGTTGTGTGTGTGACTGCTGGCACTCCTTAGGGTCCGGGCTGCAATGTTGGTTGTTGTCTATGTGTGTTCTTTGTGGGTGACCTTGGCTTCTTCATTGGTGTGTGACTGTGGCTGGGATCCCATTGGTCGGTGTGGTATTGCCGTCATGTCCATGTACAGCGTAGTGTGCAGTGTGTCAGACATTCAGGAGTCTTGTTGAGTGTCCATGTGTGATGTGTTTCTACACCTTGGTTCCCACCCACCACCCTGGAATAGTCATGGGTGCATGTGCAATGTCACCAGTGCATGTGTACTTCACTGCTGCACATTGTTGGAGGTCGAGGGGTGTGGTCTTGAGTGTGTGCAGATGAGAGTTGTTGCCCGGCTAGTCCCCTGCCTCCATGTTGGCCTTGGCTTACTGGCCATGCTGATTGATTTGTGCTTGTGTAGGTGTGATGGTAGTTTGTTGCTCAGGACACCTGACTGTGGTTCACAGTGTGAACGACATTTAGCTTTGTCATCACAGTGGTATTTTTATTCAGCCCAGGGTCACCACATTGTGGGGGCCCTGGGGGTGGTGCTGTGGTGTGTCTGTGACTTGCTGTGTCAGTTGTTGTTCCTACGTGCCTGTGTGACATGTGTGTTTTGTGCTCCCTCTCACCTGTCAATGCCTGCTTGCCCACATAGGGGATTTGGATCCATGAGTTACCTTAGTGTGGCAGTGTATGCACATCTGTATGATTGGTATTCAGCTCTCCTCATGTGTTGTGTTGTTGCCTGGGGACACTGGCACCCCCACCCCTCACCTGCTGTGTATGATGACAGTGTTGGTCTGCCTGTTTGTGTTTGTGCATCTGCACCACTGCATTGGCATATCTTGGGTGTGCCATTGGCTGTATGTTGTTTGGTGTGTTTCCCCTGCTGTCCCTGGGACTCCTAGGTCATCGGTCAGCACAGTGATCATGGTTTGTGTGTCCCATTGCTGCCATGGTATGGTATCTGTTCACCTCACATCTGCTGTCTCCACAGGGTATCTGCATTTGTGTGCCCATTGGTGCAAATATGTGGTTCTGCATTCTGATGGTCACTTCTGTCATTGTGTCATTGATGACTGTTGACGGTCTCAGCCCCCATGGGTGTTGTTTGTCTGCACATGGCCAAAGGAATGTTTCATTTGCACTGCAGTATTTGGCTCCCCCAATTTATGTTGCAATGGGACACATACACTACTTTGCCACAGATGAGTTTTTGGTTCTGTGACCAGGAATGATCCATGCAGTTTGGCAGTTGCAGCTCTTTCTTTGTCAACAATTACCTTTTGGTCACTGTGATGATGAGGGTGTAGACCCCATTGCCACAATGGTCAAAATGTGCTTCAGCTATGGACCCCACACTTGCCTTTTGGTCACTGTGATGATGGGGGTTTAGACCCCATTGCCACAATGGTCAAAATGTGCTTCAGCTATGGACCCCACACTTGCCTTTTGGTCACTGTGATGATGGGGGTTTAGACCCCATTGCCACAATGGTCAAAATGTGCTTCAGCTATGGACCCCACACTTGCCTTTTGGTCACTGTGATGATGGGGGTTTAGACCCCATTGCCACAATGGTCAAAATGTGCTTCAGCTATGGACCCCACACTTGCCTTTTGGTCACTGTGATGATGGGGGTTTAGACCCCATTGCCACAATGGTCAAAATGTGCTTCAGCTATGGACCCCACACTTGCCTTTTGGTCACTGTGATGATGGGGGTTTAGACCCCATTGCCACAATGGTCAAAATGTGCTTCAGCTATGGACCCCACACTTGCCTTTTGGTCACTGTGATGATGGGGGTTTAGACCCCATTGCCACAATGGTCAAAATGTGCTTCAGCTATGGACCCCACACTTACCTTTTGGTCACTGTGATGATGGGGGTTTAGGCCCCATTGCCACAATGGTCATGGGCTGCTTGCATTGTGGGTGCCACACACATATATGTGTGGCACATGTGCTAGGGGGTCACATTGTATGTTCAAAGTCATGTTCGGTGTTGTAGGCATTTGACACAGCCTACACACGCTTGTCATGGTGGTGGGGGGATGTCTTTATCTTGCATTCCCTAGGTTGTGGTGTGCTGGTTGTGTCATGCATTGTCCATCCTATGAGTGGGGGTGGTAGTAGTGGTAGGCATCCTGCCCCCCTGGCTAAGGGTGGTAGTAGTGGTAGGCATCCTGCCCCCCTGGCTAAGGGTGGTAGTAGTGGTAGGCATCCTGCCCCCTGGGTGAGGGTGGTAGTAGTGGTGGGCATCCTGCCCCCCTGGCTAAGGGTGGTAGTAGTGGTGGGCATCCTGCCCCCTGGCTAAGGGTGGTAGTAGTGGTAGGCATCCTGCCCCCCGTGGGTGAGGGTGGTAGTAGTGGTGGGCATCCTGCCCCCTGGCTAAGGGTGGTAGTAGTGGTGGGCATCCTGCCCCCTGGCTAAGGGTGGTAGTAGTGGTAGGCATCCTGCCCCCTGGCTAAGGGTGGTAGTAGTGGTAGGCATCCTGCCCCCTGGCTAAGGGTGGTAGTAGTGGTAGGCATCCTGCCCCCTGGCTAAGGGTGGTAGTAGTGGTAGGCATCCTGCCCCCCTGGGTGAGGGTGGTAGTAGTGGTGGGCATCCTGCCCCCTGGCTAAGGGTGGTAGTAGTGGTGGGCATCCTGCCCCCTGGCTAAGGGTGGTAGTAGTGGTAGGCATCCTGCCCCCCTGGGTGAGGGTGGTAGTAGTGGTAGGTATCCTGCCCCCTGGGTGAGGGTGGTAGTAGTGGTGGGCATCCTGCCCCCTGGCTAAGGGTGGTAGTAGTGGTGGGCATCCTGCCCCCTGGCTAAGGGTGGTAGTAGTGGTAGGCATCCTGCCCCCTGGCTAAGGGTGGTAGTAGTGGTAGGCATCCTGCCCCCTGGCTAAGGGTGGTAGTAGTGGTAGGCATCCTGCCCCCCTGGCTAAGGGTGGTAGTAGTGGTAGGCATCCTGCCCCCCGGGTGAGGGTGGTAGTAGTGGTGGGCATCCTGCCCCCTGGCTAAGGGTGGTAGTAGTGGTGGGCATCCTGCCCCCTGGCTAAGGGTGGTAGTAGTGGTAGGCATCCTGCCCCCGTGGGTGAGGGTGGTAGTAGTGGTGGGCATCCTGCCCCCTGGCTAAGGGTGGTAGTAGTGGTGGGCATCCTGCCCCCTGGCTAAGGGTGGTAGTAGTGGTAGGCATCCTGCCCCCTGGCTAAGGGTGGTAGTAGTGGTAGGCATCCTGCCCCCTGGCTAAGGGTGGTAGTAGTGGTAGGCATCCTGCCCCCTGGCTAAGGGTGGTAGTAGTGGTAGGCATCCTGCCCCCCTGGGTGAGGGTGGTAGTAGTGGTGGGCATCCTGCCCCCTGGCTAAGGGTGGTAGTAGTGGTGGGCATCCTGCCCCCTGGCTAAGGGTGGTAGTAGTGGTAGGCATCCTGCCCCCTGGGTGAGGGTGGTAGTAGTGGTAGGCATCCTGCCCCCTGGGTGAGGGTGGTAGTAGTGGTGGGCATCCTGCCCCCTGGCTAAGGGTGGTAGTAGTGGTGGGCATCCTGCCCCCTGGCTAAGGGTGGTAGTAGTGGTAGGCATCCTGCCCCCTGGCTAAGGGTGGTAGTAGTGGTAGGCATCCTGCCCCCTGGCTAAGGGTGGTAGTAGTGGTAGGCATCCTGCCCCCTGGCTAAGGGTGGTAGTAGTGGTAGGCATCCAGCCCCCTGGGTTGGGGTGGTGGCGTGCATTCAGGCCCCTGTGTGCATATGTGGCATTGGTGATGGGCATCCCGCCCCTATGGTGCTGCTGTTGCTGGTGTAAGTATATTCAGATTCCCAGTGTATGTGTGTGATGTGTCGTGTACGTGTTGTATGTGTTTTGTGGTTGGTGTCTGACTTACCTTCTGCGCCGTACGCGTCCGTGCCTGTTCCGGTAGTAGATGTAGAATATTGGTATGATCGGGACGAAGGGATTCATGGTTGGTTCGTGTCGTTCGTCCTTCTCGTTGCTTCGCGTCGTCCTCGTCGCTTCGCTTCGTCCTCGTCGCTTCGCGTCGTCCTCGTCGGTGCCGTGTTCGTCTCGTAGCCGTGGATCGTGTTGTGGCGCGATTCGGAGCTTATGTGCGCCTCTCCCGGATGCTTTGACGTGCCGTGCGTAGCGGCGGGTTCGGCGCGTACGGGAAGCGCATCGTACTTGTCCGGCCGGACGGGGCTGCATTTTCCCTTCCGTGCGACTCGATTCGGCGTTTCCGGATTCGCCTCGGTCGGAGAACAGGACCTGGTTTGGGTGAGTACGGCTCGGCCGGAATTTTTGCTGTTGTGCGCATCGTACTTGCTCGTTCGGTGTGCTGTACGGATCGGTCGGGAAACTGGCTTTCGCATGGCTTTTTTCCCGACCGAATGGTATTGGGTGCGCCTCCGACCGAGATCGGAATCGACCCCTTAGGGTGCACATTGCTATTTTTATCGCGCAACACGGCACAGAAACAGAACCTGCTGCACTGCCTGAAAGTTAAAGCAGAAATGCTCCATATTTACAAACATTTGGCACATTTCTCTCTCTCCTTGTGCTGGCATACTGTGTGCTACCTAGCACCAAACCAGGTACTTATGCACCATAGTGCAAGGGTGCCTGCTTTATGGGCAAGATTGTTTTTGTGTAGGAAGGTGTCCTTTCGTGCACAAAAATCCAGCTCCAACCACCGTGGTACATTTTAGATACTGAGTTTGTGCTTCTCCAGAACAAACACTCTTAAAATATACTGCCTACTAGTATGGATGACATGTGATTCCTGCACCTTGTAATCCTCATTGTTTTATGTACCATTTCCTATAGACTGATTACACACATAATGTTTGTGTGACATAACAGGCTCAGGCACCCTATACTAATATGAGTAGCACTATTAAACAAACGAAATGCATGTGATAGAAGGTCTGTGGAGAGGTGAAGGACACTGATGGAGGGCAATAGTGAGGGAATCCATGGAGAAGGCGGTCATGGGGGTCAGCAAAAAAGATTGCAGCACCGGGCCCCAGCAGTGCTAAAGCGGGCTCTGCTCCACACTATCGAAGAGAACAGTATTAAACAGTATGGACTATACACCCAATTTAAACTCTCCAATCTACCCTAATACACACATGCACATCAACATAATAAGGTGCAATAAGCATGTGCTATAAACTGCCAATCAATGTGATTAACTAACTAACCCATTTCCAGACCAGTGACTGACTACATCTTGAAGAGCTGTGTTTCCTCTGCAGTATGTGGCCCATTTACATTAGTCCCAGGCAAAATGTATTTTACGCCAGTGTAATCATGCTAATTTCTGTAATTTTGCATTATGCTTGTTATGCAAAATTCTAGGCGTGGGCGCAACACCCGTAAATGTGACACTCAGCGCGTCCACGGAAGAAGCAGGACTCACTCTGCTCTTCATTGTCAGGCTTCATTCATTGCCCTGTGACCAGACAAACAAGCAATCTACTCGGCGCGGCGCCAAAAGAACAGACTCAGCTATTCAACCCTTCATGTAGCAGGCCACCACCTCCTGTTACACTATTATCATCATACGTGGGTACACACAATTACCGGAAATTTACCTCAGCTGTTCACCGCCCATCCCTATCTCTCTGCTAATAATCTCGGACGGAATTAAGACATATTAATCTCGCCACCGCTTCCTCCTTGGTTCATCCCTCACATACTGCGCCGGCCATGACCGGACCCAATTCAGCTTGCTCACCTACTGTATGTCCTGATGCTGATCTTGAGTAGTTGAGATCGAAACACCGTTGACCCCCTACAACAGGAACTCTTTACATTCTGTAACTCTTGAGGAGCTTCCAATACTGTTGTCAATGCGATGTTTTTGTTTTAAAATCACCCTCACTTTTCACGTCACGCTTGTTGTCACTTACCTGTGTGAGCACCTGAATACTATTGTTTTGTAAATAAATAACAGTCATAAATTGACCCACATATCCCTCTGTATATTACTTACCGCTCCCAAAAATATTAACTAATTATTCTCAATCCTAATAGAGTATCCTCCATGAGGTCACTTTCTCTTTGGACCTTTTAGGCCACACCAGAAACATTGTTTCCCTAAAACATTCTTCCCTGATTGGTCAGAGTTAACAGGATTAGCCAGGTTGCTTTGATGAAGTGGTAAGTGGCTCATCCCGGGAGAGGCTATCTGGTAGAGAGCTCTGCTATACAGGAATGCCAGAGCAGGCAGGAGGGGGTCGTAAAGCACAGAGCTTCACAGGGGGATAGGACAGGCAGGGAATGCCAGGCCCATCTATCCCCCAGCCCCTATGACCCAGCCAGATGGCAGGCTTAAGGCAGGAATGTGCAGATGATAGGGGGTGGAGAGCTATGGAAATTAGCCATATTGGAGGTTGGTTTAACTAGTTCTTGCTCCTCTGCTGGGATTTTAGCCATACTGAATTTTGGAGGGGTAATGCTTTCTGGGATAAGATTATGCTACACTTTGGAAGAAGTGGTCATGCTCTGGAGTGTTGCCCTGAACCTCATTGGTAGGCGTGCTCTCCTGCTTGACCCCAAAGAACACTGAATAAATATTTGAGAGGTGCAGAGCCTCTCAAGTCTGCTGCTTGAAACTAAGAGAAGAAGAAGGTTTGCCAAGCTGGAAAGTTGATCTGCACCATCAGGCCCTGCATTCTGACTGACTGCACCTGCTGCATTATCTGGAACTACAGCCCTTTGGATGTACCTTGGTTCAAGAGGAATAAACAGTGGACTCCCTGCAAACTACAGGGTAACAGAGCTCACCTGAACCATCACCACCAAGAATCCCCAGTCTGCAGTGTGTCCAGTGGATTTGTAAGGGTTTTGTCCAAGTGGATTGTGGAAACTGAAGTCCCAAACGTTCAAGGACCATCTTGGAGATTCCAGACCCTTGGATTGTGTTTTGGACACTTTGGACCCCCCAAGAGGAACTTCAGGAAGAAGTTTAAGTCTGAAGGTAAACTCTCGACCAAGGCCTACCACGAGGGGTTTCTGAGCGGGGCACCATTGAGTTTGGCCTGTAACTTTGACTCTGTCCGGGTCAATTGTGACCAGATGTCCGAAGTTGGCATTATAGGTTTTTAAGTGCTATATAGTGCTAAATATTTAAAAATTCATACCTCCGGTTTCCTACATTGGATTTTTGTCATTTCAGTGTCATTTTAAAGATAAAAATATTTACTATTTTTATAAATTGGTGTGGGATTTTTATTGTAACTTGTGTCTTAATTATTTACTGAATTGGTGTTTTTAAATGCTTTACATACCTGTCTCCTAAGTTAAGCCTGTCTGCCTTATTACCAGTGGTAGATGCACATTAACACGACTAATAACCCTTCCAACACTCGCTAAATGTGCTCTTGTTGTAGGATTCTCCCCAAATTCCAGAGAATTACAGAAGCTTAATAATTGCATAATTTTTGGTAATTCCACATCAAAAAGTAACGCTATGATGCCATGCCATGTAACTGCGCACTGTTCCTGACAAAAAAGCAGAAGCGCACTGGAACATCACAAACGATCAGAACTTGAGCAGCTGCTGTTTGCAGCACTTTTGTGTTTTTTGCATTTGTGTGGCAAAACCTGTTCTCGCATCCAAAATGGACGTGAGGAGACATTTTGCACTAAAATATAGCTCCAAGTGCCAGTTTTGCAATTCACATATTTGCGTGTAATTTCACATAATTTTCACAAACTTTCACATAATTACAAAAACACAAATTGTGCGAATTTCACACACCACTATTTTACATCTCCAAACGTTTCCCACATTATAAATGTTAGAACCATTCAACTCAAGATGAAGTTAATTTTTTTCTGGCACAAAACATTTTCTGTACTAAGAGAAGAAGTGGCAAAACCTCTTGAAGAAGTGTAATTACCGGTAACTTGCTAAACGGCTTTTCTGAATCCTACTGTGAAAGGTCATGCGTTGAATACCCACTCCTGTTCAAAGCAAAATAGCTCAGCCTGGAAGCTTCAGATGTTAACCTTCCTATCAGAGTCTTCTGTAATTACATATTTTTCCCTTTGAGTAGGATTCGTATAATTCCTCTGATATATTCCTGTAATGGTGCATTTCATTCATTGGAAGATGTGGAAAGATAAAGATTTTCTTTGAAGAGACGTTGTGTCGGTATTAATGCGAAACAGAGCAGCTGGTAATTTCTTACAAAGCAGCAAAATAAGGTATACACAATTTGTATTGTTTTCTTATAAAAAAAACGCATATCTAAATTAGATCCACTTACAGGACTGGATCTAATTTAGATATGAATTTTTTCATTCCCTTGTCTTTTAGATGTGTAGCAAATGTTAATACGATCATCTAAGGGTGGGTTTATTTTGAAATAAACAAACTGTTCTTCAGAAATTCAAGCAAAGACTTTACATTTTCGTTCTTACTTTGCAGCACTGTAAATAAAGGCTCTTGCGCTCAAATCCCTGTATTTTGCGGTTATTTTCTTTCAATAAATTCACACCTCAGAGAACTAGATTACAAGTTTAATTCAAATAGCTGGAATTCAGGTTTCAACCCAAATTCACACACAATCAAAAGAAGTGAATAGTTCTTCTTTGTGCCTATAAAAACTTTATCTAGGAAATCGACATAATTTTTGGAAGCACGTTAAGTTCCCTATAGGCCCAATTCAGGAAAATATTGATATGACTATAGTAAACCTAGGTGTGCAGGTACAAGATGGTGGGGCTTTTAGCCGCATAAAGGGGATTCGCAGAAACTGTTCCACTTTTGCTCTGTTTCTAGATTAGGAAATTTGAACACAGTAGTGGGACTGACGGCCCTTCAGGGTGAAGATTAGCAAACATTGGGGCGTATTTATAAGGATTTTGCGCTGCAGTAGCATCCATTTTTTTGATACTACGGTGGCTTTTTTTTATCGCCATATTTACAAGTTGCCACAAAGCCCAGTTATTGCCATTTTTTAAGCGTTAACGTAAATGTTTCACAGCGCCACTTCAGCTTAGCATGACTTACCGAAAATGAGATGCAAGGTAGTCTTTCCTGCGAAAAAACTTTGGAAAACACACAACGCGATATTTACAAGGATTTCCTTGTATATCGCTAAAAAAGAAAAACTGCTGCTAAGGCACATTAGCAGCAGTTTCTTACCGCGCGGACTTCAAAGGTCTTAAAAATGACGCTAAGACACTGGTATAATAGGGGCCTCATTTATGAGGTTTTGTCGCAGGGCAGCGCCGCAAGGAATCATGCTGCTCTGCCCTGCGTCAATAGAAAAAGGCAGGAATGTGCCATATCTATAAGATACGGTGCATTCCTGCCCTTATCCCGAATGCTGGAGCACAAAGGGATGCCATGTGCCAACGCATGCACCCTTGAACTATGATGCAAGGGTGCCTGCATTGCAGGGCTGATTGATTTTGTGTAGGAATCAATCAATCAATCAGGGGTTTAAATAGCGTGACTACTCACCCATGAGGGTCTCAAGGCGCTGGGGGGGGCTGCTGATCCATCTGGGTGTGGAGGTTTCAGTCGAAGAGCCAGGTCTTGAGGTCCTTTCTGAATTGGGTCAACAATGCAGATTGCCTGAGGTGGATGGACAGGGTGTTCTGGGTCTTGGAGGCGAGGTAGGAGAAGGATCTTCCTCCAGTTCTGGTCTTGTGGATCCGTGGGACGGAGGCCAGGACAAGTTGGTTGGAGCGGAGTTGTCTGGCGGGTGTGTGTAAAGCGAGGTGGTGGTTCAGATATTCTGGTCTTGTGGAGATCCTTGTAGGTGTGTGTGAGGAGCTTTAAGGTGATTCTCTTGTTGATTAGGAGCCTGTGGAGTTATTGGAGTTGTTGTGTCATGTGGCTGCAGCGCGGGATGTCGAGGACCAGTCTGGCTGCGGCGATCTGTAGTTTCCTCAGCTGTTTCTGGGTGACGCTGGCATAGAGTGCGTTGCCGTAGTCAAGTCTGCTGGTGATGAGTGCATGGATGACCGTCTTTCTGTAAATTGTGGGGATCCATCTGAATTTCTTTCAAAGCAGGCGGAGCGTGTGGAAGCAGGATGAGGATACTGCATTGATTTGGTGGTTCATTGTGAGCATGGCGTCCAGTATGATGCTGAGGTTGTGTGCGTAGTCCACAGGGGTGGGAGGGGCTCCAAGTGTGGCAGGCCACCAGGAGTCATTCCAGGCTGAGGGGGTGGATCCCAGGATGAGTATTTCAGTCTTGTCCAAGTTGAGCTTGAGGCAGCTATCTTTCATCCAGGTAGCGATGGCCTTCATTTCATTGTGAAAGTTCTTTCTGATGCGTCTGCATAGGAGACAATGTTGAGTCTCAACTTCTGATGATGGCTGCGAGGGGGGCCATGTAGACGTTGAAGAGAGTTGGCGCGCAGGGAGGAGCCCTGGGGCACTCCGCAGCTGATATCTGTAGGTTCTGAGAGAAACAGGGGTAGTCTGACTCACTGTGTTCAGCCAGTTAGGAAGCAGTGGATCCAGTCCAGTACCTTGTCACCTATGCCGATGTCTAGGAGTCTTGTGATTAGAGTGCGGGGCAAACGGTGTAGAAGGTGGCTGAGCAGTCCAGTAGGATGAGGGCTGTGGTTTTTCCCCGGTCGAGGAGGGAGCTGATGTCATCGGTGACAGCGAGGAGTACAGTTTTGGTGCTGTGTTTGCTTTGGAAGGTAGATTGAGATGTGTCCAGGACTTGTTTCTTTTCAATGAACTCTGAGATGTTGGCTGGAAAGGGAACGATGGAGATGGGACTGAGGTTTTTGAGATATGTCAGGTTGAGGGACAAGTTCTTCAGCAGGGGATTGATCTCAGCATGTTTCCAGTTGTCAGGTAATGTGGCAGTTTCGATGGAGCAGTTGATGGTGTGGCGAACCTGGGGGGCGATGGAGGTGGATGCTCTATGGAAGATGTGTTACAGGCAGGGATCCGATGGGGCTCCTGAGTGGATCCTCTTCATAGTCTTGAGTGTGTCCTCTGTGGTGAGCAGAGTCCAGTTGAGCACGATCTGTTGGGGTGCTGCGTGGTTGCGTGTGGTGGTGGAGGGTGTAGTGGCAGGGTCTTGGGTGTCAAAGCTGTCATAGATCTGTCTGATCTTGTGGTGGAAGAAGGTGCAGAGTTTGTTGAAGAGGTCTTGAGAGGGTGGGACATCTGTGGTCTCGCTGTTGGGCCTGGTGGAATCCTTAATGATGGCGAAGAGTTCTTTGCTGTTCTGTGCATTGGCATTTATTCTGTCTTGGAAGGCCATTTTCTTTGTGGTTTTGAGGAGAAGGTGGTGTGCAGTGACAGCGGATTTGAAGGTTATGTGAGTTTCTGGGGTTATGTTGTTCTTCTATCACTTCTCGAGTCGTCTGCAGGTGCGTCTGTACTCGTGGAGGGCGGTAGTGAACCAGCTGGTTTTCTTGGAGTGTTGCTTGCCTGGTGTCTTCTTTTTCAGGTTCTTTTAAAAATCTTTTCTGTATATTTCTTCATATCTTTTAGTTTTGTAATTTTTTATTTTCCTTCTTTCATTTCAGTGTCTTTTTTAATAATTCATTGCTTATTTGATCAATCTAGTCCTTTACTATCATGGTTGTGTTCAACATCTCACATCATGGCCGCCGCATTTGTAGCATTCTGCTTGATGATGTATTCATGCATGTGATATATCACATGACTTGCATGGTTGTCTTTCTACGCTTTTTATTGATCTAACTCCTGCGCGGTCTTCACTGCTCAGACGGCTTTCGGCTGCTGAATATCGAGTGGGTATTTCTGAGTAAGTTATTGGAACTTAGGCTTTTTCTTTTTCTGTTACAAATTTAGATATATTGGTAGGATCACAGTAAGTGTGTTCACATTTATTTTCCAGATATTTCATTTTTTTATCGTACATTTGAAAAAATCTGCATCAATTTTCTGTTCTAGTATGTACCATCCGGTGAGTGCAAAGTTCATGTTTTTTGTCATTTGAGCTAACATAGTACAAATGCTACACCTTTTGAAGTTCTTTCACCTCTGATCATCCCCGCTATTGTTTCTCCCAGGTACTCTTGCAGATTTAGTTTCTCGGTACTGACGTATGTCACTTTGCCCATGTAAACTTCAGGCAACTGATTTTCAACTATTACAGCCAGTTTTTAGGTAATACTCTTGACACAATTCCCAATATTGAATCCGAAGCCTGACAGGCAATGAATGATCTTGCCTTTTACTTTTCACAGGCATTTCTTTCATTATTCATATTTTGCGCCAGAGACTCCCTCTGGAGTTCTTATTTGGGTATTTATTCTTCATCTAAACTCTGTTTAGCTCACCCTGGGAGTCTGCATGTATTTTCTGTACCATGGAATTCCATCTACGATGTGTCTATACTGTCACAATGTAGTGCATGGATTTTTGCATGTATTGTCATAGGTACAATTTCTGGCCTGATGGTTCCTCACCGGTTCGTGAGCGTTTAATTTAATTTTTATTCATCACCTTTCATCACCTCTTGGGTAGATCAGGTCTTGCACTTATCTAGTGTTTCTCCGTTTCCTTCTTTCTCCACCACAATCAATTTGGGGTTTTGAACATTAGCAAGTCCACAGATGCAAATCAACAAAATCATGTTGGTTACTTAGTGATTTATGGTTGTAGGGACTAAATACATATATTTTATATTCACAGGTACCATGAAATTGTCATGTGTGGCTTTTCCTGATAAAGGCACTCCCGTGCCGAAACGCGCGTAGAAAAGAATTTGGTTGTCAGCCACTGATTGTTGTTGAAAAGAATTTGGTTCTCAGCCACTGATTGTTGTTTGACTATATCATATGAAAGGAATTTGGTTCTTAGCCACTGATTGTTTTTTTGACTATATCATATGTTATGTAGACAGGCCAGATTTCTTTTGTCACTGTTATGTCTATTTTTTTTGTCTTTATTATATAGAATGATGCTAGAGTGAATGCTGATATGATTGAAGTATGCATGTGAAAATCTTCTATTAATTTATGGTATTATTTCAATAAAACAAACTTTTGTATTGGTTTATGATATGGTGTGCTTGTCCCTACATGTTTTAGTTATGTTACATTGTTATTTTTTTTATATATTTGAGTTGCCCTAGGTTTTTGCATTTTCATTTTGACCCTGCCTAGAGGAACTTGTACCCAGTAGCAGGGGGCCCTTGTCATTTAGATTAAATTACCCGCAGTCTGTATGCCTGGGGCTATTTTGTTCATAGGTAGTTTTTCTACTATTTTTCCTTGCTTTGCAGTCTGATTCTTGCTCCCATCAGTTTTACACTCCTTTTGTCCATTTTTTTCTCCTGTTCTACCCTGGATTGTTCTTCGTGACTATCACACCAACACCATTAATTAATTTATAAAATATTTCTTATAACGTTAACAGTATATTCTTGACGTATGGAGATGCTGCAAATGTTTTTGTCACTGTATGTAATTTTGTCTTTATTATATAGAATGATGCTAGAGTGAATGTTGATATCATAGCAGTACGCATGTGATTTTTTTTATTATTAATATTTATTGTATTATTTCAATAAAATAAAGGTTTGTACTGGTTTATAATATGCTGTTCTTGCCCCTACATGTTTTAGTTATGTTATATTGTTATTTTTTTTATATATTTGAGTTGCCCTATGTTTTTGCATTTTCGTCTTCTTGAGGGGTGCCAGAGTGTCGGCACAGTTGGAGATCCATCGGTGAAGGTTGTTCACTGCAGTGTTGACATCTGTTGGATGTTGGTGGAGTAGTCGTGCTGAGGAAGTCGATGAGACATTCTTCTGGCCTTTTTCCAGCTGCGACAGGGGGGCGATGAGGGCAGTGGTGTGCGGTGGGTGTGGCGAAGGCAAGATGTATGCAGTGTTGGTCGGTCCAGAGGAGTTCGGTGGTGTGGCTGTAGGTGAAGTTCCCGCTGGCAGAAAATATGAGGTCATGTGTGTGTCCGGCTGTGTGGGTCAGTGCGGTGACTTGCTGCTTGAGTCTGATGTTGTTGAGGTTCTCCAATACGGATGCGGTGTTCTGGTCACTGGGGCTATCCAGGTGGAAATTGAAGTCTCCAAGTAGGATGTAATTGGTGGATGCGAGAGCCTGGGGTGCGATGAGGTCTATGATGACATCGGTGAAGGGTGGGCGGTGGCCAGGTGGGCCTGTAGATGAGGAAGGGACACCTTCCTGCACATAAACAATAATTCCCCACAATGCAGGCACCATTGCACTATGGTGCAAGGGTGCCTGCGTTGGCGCTAGGCAGCTGAAGTTAGCACCAGCACAGGGGGAGATACAGGGCTGCACCGTGTTGTTGTAAATACGGCACATCCATGGTGTAGCAAGGATGGGGCAATGAAAAGTGATGCATTACTGTTTTTCCCCAGTGATGTGCCACTTTTCATAAATGAGGCCCTGAATCTGCATTTCCTCTTCCACAGGGACTCTGGCTGGTCATCCTGGCTGTTTGGGGGGGTGGGGGGGTTGTTGACCTGTGATGAACTTGATCCTGGCTGCTCCATTCTGCATTCCGGTGCTTTTTTTCCCTTAGAGGTGTATTTGGAAGCTCTTTTTTGCTGCTAGATGCAGAAAAGTGACGTTGGGCTGACTAGCGTGAACTTTTTTACCGCTATTTGGCCGGCTGTCACTTTTTTCACACTAACGTGAATTTTTTTATAGCCTTGACGCTAGAGTTAGCGTAATTTTTTGCAGCAGCTAACTGATCCCAACACCACATAGCAACGTATTGTAAATACGTCACAAACATAGCGTTAGGATTTGGCAATCGGCAGTGGTAAAATAATTGCCACTAAAAAGTGTGAAAAACTGCTTAGCAGCAATTCTTGTAAATATACCCCATTGTGCCGGTAACTTCCTACCATAAAAAAATATG
Organism: Calotriton arnoldi; assembly: GCA_963921515.1. Classification (NCBI taxonomy): domain Eukaryota; kingdom Metazoa; phylum Chordata; class Amphibia; order Caudata; family Salamandridae; genus Calotriton; species Calotriton arnoldi. Next base: position 40,225 of record CAWUFW010017401.1, read on the forward strand.
GAGTTTACTCTAGCTAAATAAATCTGTTTTCATGGCAGTAATGGAGTAAGAATATCCAAAAAATTAAAAGGGGTCTTGGAGAAAAGGTTTCTTCAAAGATAACAATATTTTCATCCAAGTTAAAAAAAATACAAAGTGGAACTGTACTTAGGCATTTCATCTGTATTTTGGCAACATATTTGCATTGACTTCTGGTTTAGGATAGAATTACTTTCATAGGATTACATTTTTTATTAAGTGCCTGGCGTACGAAATCCTTGACTATTTAAGTCAGAAATTTAATTGACATAACTGTAAACAAAATCTCTCAAAACATAATGCAAAAACATTGCTCTATGGTTAGGAATAGCGATGAAGCAATTGAAGTCCCTTTTTCTGGGACATTACTGTACAGGTGTGAAGTCGAGTACCAAATTTGATGACTTATATTAACTTGTTTACATGTCATAAACACGAGTCCAAAGATTAAACATCTAAAATACAGTAACTCGTGAATACACTGTAGCTGGTTTAAACACAAACAAACTAAGAAATAATTTCTGGTCTTGAGAAAACCATTGTGACCTAAATGCCCGACAGTTGGGGAATCATATTGGCGCAGCAATAGGAAAAACACCCTTTCAAATTAAATTGGGATATAGTGTGCTTTTTAAAACCTAATGACAATTTTTAATTGTTAGGTGTGAAAACTTTCAACAACAAAAATGAAGTGATAAACCCAATGAATTAGTTATTTTTTAAGTGAATTTTGCCAAGACACATGGAATTCACTGTCACAATTGATGTAATCTTGTCACCAAAACAAACGTAGGGGCATATTTACAGGGATTGTCTCAAAGCAGTTTTCACACTTACAATACGTCTCACCATCACCAAAAAAAACATCATCTTGGGTGCTGCCTGACAGATATCACCTCATAACAACTTGCAAAATCAGTCTGTTGTGGATAGCCACAAATAATGCAAGTGTAGTAGGTACATGAAAAGCCATTCATCATCATGGTCACATAACTGTGTGGCAGTAAGTTGGTTGTCTGAACCTTTGTCTTCAACGCACAGAGAGATCAATGCACACATATCCACGTGTGTGGAAGAAATACCTAAGATGTCTCACACCCTGCAGAACACCTACTCTGCACAAGATGAAATGATGAAATATAAAGGATGTCTGTGATTCCCATTTGACGACTAGGATTGGCTGTAGCCACTTAGGGGCATATTTACTACAAAATGGTGAAGAGTGGTGTTCAGCGAACATTGCTAATGCCATGCTTTGCCATTCTGAAAAGGCAGGGATGTGCTGTATTTTCAGAAATACAACACACCCCTGCGTTTTCCCTAGCGATGGTGCCAAATTCAGCTGCCTAGCGTCACCCTTGCACCATAATGCAAAGACGTCTGCATAAAGGGAATGAGTGTTTATGGGCAGGAAGGTGTCCCTCCCTGCACATAAACAATCATTCATGGTGTTTTTCTGTTTCTATGTGTGCTGCACAAAACAACACACATAAAAACAGCAAAAACGATGATAAATAAAGTATCTTTCCTTGTTTTGCCATGTTAAGACCAGGTTTTTCCCGGTCTTAATTTAGGCGTGGATTCCTATTTACGCCACCCTTGTAAATAGGGGGCAGTGGCAAAATCAATGGGTGTTGCAGCGGAACGTCCACTGCAACACCCATTGTCTACCTCTTTCACGCTAAGTGTAGCATGAAAGGGGGCCTTATTTACAAGGCGGCGTTAAGCCACGTTAAGTGGCTTAGTGCCGCATTGAAAATAAGCTGAAGCCCCCCATCGCCACAGGAACCAGCAGCAGTTTTTGGGGGTGGGCGGAGGGGCTCCACCCTTCTAATTGCAGTTTAAATTACGGTAATTGCAATGGGCAATTACCATCTTTTTTGCATTATAATAATGGCACTCACTCAGTGCCTTACTTAGCCTGCCTACTCGACACTCCGTTCACCAAAACGGACGTCAGGCAGACAGGGCAATTTTTCATAGGCACATGCACTAGTGCGCATGTGCCAGTTGTATGGTGGCCGTTGCAGCATTGAATTGTAAGCAGCCTTTGGGCTGACATACTTCCAGCCCAGGTCTAAAATACTTAGGGTACTCAGGGACCTTCCAGTTATGATGCGATGCAGCGTCATATTTTAAAGCACCCCCGGGTGTGTACAGTATCATCCCTGTACTCTCGGGGCTGCTTGTGAATCATCTACAGCCACCTCTCACCACCCCTTCCTTTGCCGGGTCATCACAGGCTGATGAGTAGGGAAGGGGAGGGGTTGCAGCCTTTGGAAGTCAGCCAGCTTGAGGATTTCTTGAGCTCCCAACTCCTGAAGCAGAAACGCCTCAGGCTGTTGGTGTGCAGTAACTTCATCTGTGACACCAATTGGACGACAAAACTGTTTGGGTAAGTAGTCGCCGCTCCTTCACTCTATCTTTATTCTTTCCATCCCTTCCTCTCTCACTTGTCCGTACTTTTGTTTTCATTGTCCTTCTCCTGTTGCTTGCTACTCCCTTTCCCGCTATTTATGTAAAGAAAGCAGCAGGAAATAAATTAGGCACTTGCTGAGGCTTTGTAGGCAAAAACATTGTGCCAGGCTGAGAAGAAATGAACGATGCTTCTAAAAGTCATATATCCTGGAATTTTACGTTCTGTTTCTAAAAAGTATGTTACCTAGTTAAAATAAATTAGGCAACTTACTTTCTAAACACAAAACGTATGTGCTGGATAAATGAAAATTTTTAAGAAACATCGTTTTGGTTGCTTCACAGTCTGGCAGAATTTAGAATGCTGCCTCCTAACGTGACCCCTGCTCCAATTAAATGCCCTCCCCCTTGAGCACTTCAATTGGAGGAATAGAACAGCACTCACACGTGTCACTATATGTCCAGTGCAATGTAAACTCTGTACATTGCCCACATTATTATAGAGGAGCATTTTAGTCCAAATAAATCAAACAAAATCGGTTTTTGTAAATTGGTATTCTAAACTCCCATATTTGAAAGTGCTTTCATTTGTGATAATGAATAAAATTGAGTTTTAGTGAAATACAATATTTGTCCAAGATCACATAATTTAAGTGGTGAAGCTGTTATTTATCCAGATTTTCTGGTTTCAGTTTGTACAAATCAGCCACTGAATGGGTATGCAGTTGTCTTTCATTGTGTAAAGGCTTTGTTTTTAACCTCTTTGTGCAGTTTTTATATAGTGCAGACTCAACCCGAAGGTATTGAAGTACTTTCCATGAGCACCAATTACATTGCACAAGGTCCCATTACATTTTTATAGGCTATGGGGAGAGTAAGTGATTTGCCCCAAATCACAGGATGGTAAGCTAAGCCCAAGAATTGAACCTGGTTCATGGCTCCCCAGTTCCAAACCCTGCACCTCTTGCTGGAACCCACATCTTAGGTGGAGGGAGGGAGGCAGGATGAAGCCAGCAAAATATTTGTATTTTCTTCCCATTGAGCACAGACATAGTGCTGAAAGTTGCACCAAAATACAAACTTTTCTCAGGAAGACACCTCCCAAGAACCCTCCTCTCAAAATGTCAGACAAGCTCACTTCGCTTGAGCGCACTATACTTCATTCATTGGTCTTACGTCCCACCACTTTCAAATTTCACCAGCCACCACTGACAGGAACCTCAGAAAAAGTGACGTTCCTGTGGAGATAGGTGCTTGTAAATATGCTCCTTAGTGTTGGCACAAAGGACTAATGTCAAAAACTTGAACTCCTGACATGTAATATTCATGGACCGTGTACACTGCCATATACAGCTTTGTGTAACAGGTGTACCATGAAACACAAGAGAATGGAAAGTGCCATGCTCTTTGAATTTCAAATGCTTAACAGCATGTCAACATGTAACAGACTGCAACAATAGTATTTGCCCTTTCCATTGCAAAGGATGAAACCATACCTCCTGGGCAGCACACTGTCCCAGACATCACTGAGGATGGCGATGATGAAGAAAACCTTCCAACCATCGACCACGACACCCTCCAAGAGCTCCTGGACTCCATAGGAACACCATCTCCAGACCCAGGGAGGCTCAACAGCATTGTGGTGTCTCCACATGCCCGGCAAATAACCAACAGGTACCACCTACAAACACAGCCACACCCCTGGACTCTGAGGACCACAGGTCACCTTCCAACAGCTTGCGGTAGGAGTCCAGCGGGAGATGGCAGATCAGGGGTGGGTAGGGTTGGATTCCCTGGCAGCCACAGTAGAGGGGGTCCGTTGGTGCCTCAGTCCTATTAGGGACACCTTGGTTGCCATCAGAGGCACCTTCTCGCTGCTCCGTTGCCTCCAGCAGTCCCTGGCTGACATCACTGGTGTCATGAGGCAGAGGCACCAACAACTGCCCTGCCAAAGTGGCACCAGCGAGTTGGTCAATGAAATGAGGGTCATGTGAAAAATCTTGGAGACCATGGAGCGGAAGCAGGACTTCCACATGGCTGCTATGGCTGCCTACCACTGCAATGTTGTTGCTGTGTTGCAGAACCAGCAGATCCTCCTCGCTGCAGTGATACCTCATGTGTTGGCACAGATGAATGCTGTTGCAGCTGCGGCATACATATCTTCTGGCCCTGATGTGTCTGTGTCTCCCTGGCCTGCCGCCTGCACCACAACTCCCTCACGGGAGACACTGCACACATCAGAGGAGGAAGATGTGGACAGTACATCTTTCCAAAGGAGAACTCTTCAGTAGCATTCATCTGTGTCAAATGCCCAGTTTCTGCTTGGCCCTGTGCTTACCTGGTAACATCGTCTATCACTGTCCTTTTCCTTACTTTGCAATGTTCACCTTGGACATTTGTGGACTGCCAATATGGCCGTTCCTCCCCAATGACACTGCAATCATCCTCCTGACTGATATGTTGCAAATCTTCTACATGTCTCTTGACATGTTCCCCACAAGGACTCTGCATGTTCATCCACTGGCCATATACATCCTTTGGGGTTGTTGTCAGATGAACTGGCCCAGTATGACCAAGTCTGTTTTGCACATGTAAATAAATGCACCTTCAATTGCCAGATGTGTGTTGTCTGTCACCATGAAACAGGACAGGTGTCAACAATGGCTAATCTGTGTAGCCACTACATCAACTACAGAGTAAAATTGAAATTTTAGTGTCTGCAGACGCTGGGACGTTGATATGTAGTGAGATGTCAGAACATGTCTGAAATACACTGAGTGGCAAATCAAGTAGGCCTCAGCATTGTGTAACTTGCAACGTGCCCTCAAAGTGTATGGAAAGAATAGTCTATCGACAAGGTTGATGTCCAAACATGGTAACCATTTAAAACACCTCATTGGGGTGACAAGCAAATGTAGGAAGTGCCATAGGTCATGAGGCAGCTAACTAAGTACCAGCCAACATAACAACATTATATAGAGAAGTCAGAGGGTGGTCTATTTCTCCAAGACCTATTGCTTTTGTAAAGCACAATTTTTGTGTATCGGACAACTCATTTAGCACCCTATCCCCATGCAATGAGAAAAGGCACATATTGCAATCTACTTTGTATGCATGTTTGATCATGTCAGTCAATAGGCTGCACGACAGTACCCTATCCCTAGATTACGAAGCCAATCACACATGTCATGCAATTAAGGGAGTTGGGAAAACAGATTAATATTTGGAAAATCCTAGTTCGATACCTCTCTGATCCCCATTAAACATTACTGACACTACAATTAAGAAAAAGATATAATTTTATTTTAACAGGAAACTCTAACCCTAACTACCATATGCTAAAGTCCTAACCTAACCTATAATACACTACCTTATCCTAATTATGCTTAACAATACCCTGTAAAACCCTATCTTATCCTACACACTTAACAACACATATTAAACATTAACCCCCCCACCCCTTAAGGCACACGTGAAGACAGGACAAGGACAACTATACCTAAACATAGACTACCTATGTATGTATCCTAAACAAATATGTATTTTTTTGTTTTTTTTATTTATTATTTATTTTTCCCCTATTTACATCCTTAATAAGTACTAAAACATCAACCCCCCACCCAAACAAAAAGGAAACTTAACTCATATCACTATTGAAAATCTAGACTACATTAAAACACTATCTAAACCTAACACTAATCTAAACCTACACTACCTAGAACATTACCCTACATTAAAAAAATATATACAACTATAAATTTGTTTAAACAGGATTTGGGGGACTGTGTAGGGACTCAGCTCCGCATGAACTTTCAGAAAGGGAGGCTCAGTGCTCTCTTTATGTCCTCCAAATGCCCCAGCACCTGCTCCATTTGATGTTCTAATGTTGTCAGACAGTAGCCGCCTGTCCTCCCGGCTAAGGCCAGATGGCAGTGCTTGTGGAGCAGGTGTGGCCGGTGGGGCAGGTGCAGCAAGTGGGGCAGCTGCGGCTGGTATGGCAGGTGGGGCATCTGCAGCTGATGTGGCAGGTGGTGCAGGTTCAGTAGGTGGGGTAGCTGCAGCTGGTGCTTAAGGTAGGGCATGGTGTTGGACACCAGAGATGCTGGGGACAGGATATGTATTGGTTTGCTGGCTTGCAGTGGCTGACTCACTTTCTCTGGCAGCTCTTGGGGCACCTTGTGGGAAAATGTTCCAACGGCCAGCTGCAGTTTCCTCCTCATATCACCGCTGCATGTTATGGTACCGCTTGGCCACCCTCCGGACATGCCGATATCTGTCCCTACGGAGTCAGAATAGTTTGGCTCCCTCAGGTGTCATGTTGTCTGTAAGAAAATAAAGACAGGACAAGATGTAAGAAACAGGACAAACAACAATGGGTAACTAGTTTTTAACAACTCACGTTTACACCATAAGGAAGGTAATAGTCTGCTACAACTTTTTACAGCTTGTAGCTTGGTGGGGCCACTTAGAGTACTCTATGTCAACTCACAAAATCAAAGTCAGACCTTTAGGTTAATGAACGGAATAGCACATAGCAATGGCCAAGCTCCACAGCATCAGTGGATGGTCTCCTAAGTGAAATGCTGACATTAACATTCACTCAGACTGAGTCCACCAGGGGAACGTACACAAGGAGACTGACTTACAGGCCCATTGTGGCCCCAGGGCAGAGCATTTACCCATACTCATAGTATGCACTGGGCATTATGGTGGCATACAACTAAGCGCCAAAGCATTTACACTGAACAAAGGTCACTCACCTGCCAACTACAATGAACTACATAGTCTGATTTGTCTCCACAGCTACATATCCAGGGTTCATGCTGTGTTCATCTACTTGAAGCAAGTGAGTACTTGTATGTCACAAGGCAGCTTGCCGTACAACAACATTGGTAAAAAAACTGAGCACATGGGAAATAAGACAGGGTACAATGGGTGAAATGGTAGTTGGACACATCACATTGTCCAACAATACAAATCTCAATTCCAGCATGTTTTAGGTCTGGGGGTCCAGTCATCCAACCATCAGATATACGACAGGTCCCAACATGTGTATGAGACATGCTCATTGTATGAATCACTGTCACTGACAATTGCAGCTGCAATGCGCAGATCCTCAGTGATTGCCATATCATGCCAGTGTGTGCATGGCACCCCAGTGTGGTTGTAGACATCACCAACATCCCATTTTCAAATTGTTGTCTGTATGAACACTGTGAAACACAGACACACAGGTAGATGTTAGATAGACCTGCGGCACATATGTACAAGTTGATAGTGCTACATGAACTTAAGAATGTTACCATACTCCCGTAGTCACAATGGCCTACACCACATGTAGTAAATAATCACAAGCCATCCATTGTGGACAAATGCTGCTATGTATACATGCTACACTACCAAGAATGCATTTTGGCCGATGGGTACGCCATAGATGTTGCTGTTGACTTCACAACACTATACCCATTGCATGTACATGGTGCAACAAGTCCACACAGAATAAAGATCTGTAGCTGCACCATCAGGTAACAACATCATTTGTCATGTTGAAGGATGGGCCAAATGGGTGACCTAGTGCTGAATATCCGTCTGCAAACATGTAGAGGGGCATCCTTTCAGCAGAATGGTGGAGTGCAGTGTTATGGAAAAAGTTATTATGATGTGCTCCTTGTAGGAAGGTGGAATCTGACTATATGGTTGCCCCCACTTTTTTCCTGGTGTTTTGCTGGTTTATGACTTAGTTGGACTGGGACCCTGCTATTCAGGGCCCCAGTCTATCTGCTCTCTCTAAACGACATGGAGTGCACTCTAGGTGCACTAGTGATTGGATACTGTGGTGCCTTATGAGTCCCTAGTATATGGTACCTTAGGTACCAAGGGCATAGGTACTTCACAGGCCTACCAGGGGCTGCAGCATGTATTATGCCACCCCTGGGAAGCAGACTAAATCTGACACCACAGGCCTGCTACTGCAGCCTGGGTGAGGTGGTGCTAGCACCCCTCACTGAGATATAGGTTTCCTATATCTCTCCTGCACACACATATAAACCTATCAGTCACCCCTAAGGCAGGCCCTATCAATCCTGAGGGCAGGGTGCTTGGCTTCTATGTGAGGGGGTGCCTCTGCCTGAGCAGGGCCCCTCTGCAGCTCTCAGAGTCTATTCTCTGGGGCTGTTTGTGGATGCGGTTAAACCATATACTCTTAAGTGCATTATATCCTCGCGGTAAAATGCTAACTTTGGAATGGCTGCATCAAAACATGTCGTGTTTGGTGTCAAACATCTTGGAATACTACCCCCCGCCAATCCTGGCGGCGGGGGTAGCATTCCACCCTTCTAGAGGGATAAGACATGTACCTGCTGTGGAAACGCGGTAGAATCCTGAAGAGCCCTGGCATCACAAAATGGATGCCACCAGTCACAGACACTGGGCTGCCCTCCTGCTGATGACCGAAACTCACAGTGGAGGAAGCCCAACAATAGGCATCCTGTCACAGGGAGGTGTAACCACCTCCCAGACAGGGTTTAGTGTATTGGGGCTGGGTGGGTGCACTCTTAGAGTGCTTTGAAGTCCTGCACTGGGGGAGCAGAAGGCTCCTCTGTGCATATGCCAGTTCAAACCGGCTCAGGGGCTACCTGCCCCTGCTCTGGCGCGAAACTGGACAAAGGGAAGTGGGTGTAGCCACCCCTCCCTTGACCCTCCCATAGGTGGGGTCATAGAGCTAGTCCATCCCCTCTTTTTAGTATAAGAAGGGGAACCCTTGAACTTGCTAGTTAGATAACCCCTGGATGACGCTCTACAGAAGAATCCTGGCCCTTCGACGTTCCACTACCTTTGGAAGACAGAAGAATCTCCCTTGGAGTCAAGGAGTGACTCCCTGCTTGGCAGGCACCAAAAACGACAACGACGGTCGCAAACTACGCCGCTCCCGCCGGAGTCCGAAGTCCCTGCAGCCCAAGAAGTGGATTTCCTGACTTCTCCAAGGCCATCGTGAGTCCCCAGTGAAGCTGAGGCAAGTGGACCCCACGAGTGATGAGGAACCGCGACCCCTGGGTACCGTGCACTATTGTCAAGTGCACCCCCTTCACAACGTTCTACAAACTTGTGCTTTGGACCACGTGTGGTCCCGACCTCCAGCAGGAATCCCTCTGAAGATCAGAGGCCTACACCGTCCCGAGTGACCGTGGGCCCCTGTTGAGTGATTCCGCCCGAGGTGTCTTCGCGATCCCTTGCCAGCCGGCTCGTGGGTCCCCAGAAGACTTCTTAAAGAAACCAAAGGGCTCCGCTGGTTGCTCCAGGCCTGCCCTGACTTACCCTCGCTGGGTGAGTCCCTCAGACCTTGCTGGTCTGTGCCATCGACTTTTCTTCATCTCCCCGAGACTTGCTGTTGCCAAGGCTTGTTGGCTCCAATCGAGTTGCCGACACCGCAGTAAGCTGCAGACTTCGTGGGACACACAGAATCCAGCTCCTGGTTGTCGTCGATGCCTCCTGGACCTCGTGGCTGAAGAGTCAAGGCACCCGCAACCGACCTGAATCAACCGACGACGGTGGGCATCCATCTTCCTTGCCCCGAGTCACTGCCAAGTGACTTTGAACACTGTCCCCTCTGCTTTCAGGTCATCCTTCTTCAGAATCCAGGCTTGGATTCCACCGGACACTTCTTCAGCTCCCGCAAGCAGCAAGTCTTCTTTGTTCGCCATTGAAAACGACGCCGCGACCCGACACCAAAGGACACCTATGCACCCGGCTTCCCTGGGTGAGGTAACTCCAGCACTACGGTGCTCCCGTGGGTGTGGGCCCTAGAACTACTTACCCTGTAAGTGACTTGCTTGTAGGTTCTCCCGAAGTCTCCTAGAACTCTTAATTTCCAACCGCGACTTGCCCCATTGAAGTTAACGGCGATCCGCGCCTGTGTATCCACACTGCACGCGTCCCCCGTGGGTCCTTTACTTACCTGCCTTGGGTGGTTTCGTGAGGCCCCAGCGCTTCTGAAGGCCCTAGGCCTTGTCTCCCTGCAAGTCGTTGTTGCTAAGTCCCTTTTTTTAGTATATGGTCTGGTACGCCCCTAGGGCCCCAGCCATATTTTGTGCTTAACTTATTGAGAAACGTTGATTTGTGCATATGTTTGTCTTCTAATCTCATAAAGAGATTAGTAGAGAGTTATTTAGAAATAAATACATATATATTTGATATATATACCTGTGTGGTGTCTTTTCATTTGGTGATTCAAGAGATTATATGGTAAAACAAGCTGCTTTACATTCCTTCAAGACTTAGCCTGAAGGCTGCTCTCCACAGCTACCATTAGGATAGCTTTCTTTAAAAGGTTGTCTTAAACCTATCTACCATAAGAGTCGATTTGCCCTGGTGCAAGGTGTCCACTTTAATTAGTGAACAGCATATACCAGGACAACTTCTCACACTCCTACATTTGGAAAATGCTTGGACGCCAGAAAAGTGCAATAATACAGGGCACTCCTGCGTTTTCCCAAGCACAGGTGCCATTTATAGCTGCCTAGTGCCAACGCAAGCACCCTTGCACCATAGTGTAAGGGTGCCTGCATTGGCACTATGCAGCTAAATGTGGCACCGGAGCTTGGGAAAGTGCAGGGGTTCCCCGTAGCATAGTACATACAGGCCATCCCTGTGTTCAGAAAATTATGGGGTACAGTGCAGCAGATTTTGCTTCTCATGATTATGCCTCATTGTGGTTGAGTTAAAATCCATGTATTGCACATATAGTGTGGGATCAACACTCTACAGGACCAGTCATCACAAACACTCATTTTGGGATCAAACATACATAGACTAAGGCACTCATCAGTGGCGTGGGGGTCCTGGAAGGCATCAATGCCCCCCTTGTGTGAACATCCAGTAATTAAAACCATGTGTAGGTTCATGTTGCATAGATGAAGGTGTGTGAAATGACTGACTCACACACAGCACATGCTTAATAGAGATTTGTGTTGTACAAGACAATCCAGGTATAATAGGTGCTGCTCGTGTGACTACAAATTAAGAGAAGTACACACATCATTCATTGCTTAACCTCCTATTGACATCTGAGTGTCAGAAGGCACCTGACCTACAACACTCATTTTACAAACACTGCAAGGTATTGCAGGTTTGCATCTCACAAGCACATCAGACTCTGAGACATCAGACTACCTAGGTTCTCACATACTTGGGTGAATTTAAATAATCACCATTATGACAATGGAAAAACAATGTTATGCTCAGATGGCAAAGCTTCATGTTCATTAATTACAAGGTGGGGCAGTGCCACTTAGCGTGGCTTGGGCCACCTTGTAAATATGGCCCTTACCACTGCAATCCACTATAGCAAAGGCACAGGCAATTGGTGTTGTGATGGGCATACAAACACCAGACCCAATTCTTTTGACACTGGCCCAGTTTTGCAAGTCTGTGGCAAGCCCAAATCTAACAACTGCAAGGAGGAGGTATTAGGGTGGACCTACAAGGGGTAATGTGCACATTTCCCCATGTAATGTGGTCTACCCAGGCAAACTTCATTCTGCAGCATACATAGAAGCATGAATTCACAGTGAGACATACTTTTTGTGGAGGAAGGTGTCCATTCATGCAAAAGACCATCACCCCTGCAGTGCAGGCACACTCTGAACATGGCAGCAGGGTGCCTGCGCAGGTGCTAGGCAGGTAACTTAACACAAACCCTTTGGGACGCACATTGGTGTCTCCTCTATCATATCCATACTGTGCATCCTGGTCTTGTAAAAATGTCAGACTGCGGTTGTGGAAAATCGGGCATAGCTCCACAGTCTGTTGATTTTGGGTACACATGCCCCTATGTTCAGTATAACATGACACAACACCTTGCACATATCTATTAGCCACAGTAGTATTGGTGTCTTCAAGCTGTCTCCAACCTGACATATCAACATTTTATGACAGTGTATACATGAGACACAGACTGAAGGCAGACAATCACATTTATATACTTACCACCTTGCCTGCCAACGATGATGCCCATGTTGTCCAAGCGGTCGCCATCCGGGCCAACGCAATCCTGCCACATGTGTTTAAGTTGGTGGACCATCCTGTCCACACAAAAGAGGTGCAGTTTGTGCCTGCGGATATGCTCCCTGTCAATAGTCTATGGCTTTGGCACGTGATATATGTTGAGTATGTGGTCTTCCTTGCTCAAGATGTCTTTGGTTTAGTAAATGTCTTGGCTCTCAACATGCAAACCTTCACAGAGTCTTGTTGCGCCATACTTCACAATCCTTGATTGACAATGCATGCAATTCTACAAATTATACTGTTTTCCATATGTTGTATGTGTGACTATATATGTTGCAAGTACTTACCCCATTCCAGTAAGGTGTGTACCTTTGTCATGGGGTTCAGACACAAACATGTGTCAACCAAGCATTTACTACTTGTGGCAAATATTGGGGGGCATGCATACAAGGGACAAATGCCAATGGGCCGTCACTTTTGTTTATGCTCTTAAATACATCCCCATATCCACAGGGTGGCTCATAGCCAGTTTATGTTGATTTCGCCACGTCATTCATATGTGCCTTACCACAACAGTCTACTACAGTAAAGGGGTGGGTAGTTGGTGTTAGGTTGGTCCTTAAACCACAACATCCATACCTTTTGATGTGGCTCCAGATTCACACATCTGGGGCTGTGTCAACTCTGTCAGCTCTAAAATTCAACGTTAGACAGGCAAGACTAGGAGACATGTATGTAGTTTGTGTGCATTTTGGCTCATTCCACGTGTGCTGCATTCTGAAGCAGTCATGGATGAGGCAATTCCTCTTTCTAGATAATTTTTGTCCTGGAAGGTGTCCCTTCATGCACAGAAAAAAAAACATGCAGCGCAGTCACCCTTGCTACATGGTGCAAGTGTGCCTGCACTGGCACTGCTCAGATTTGTTGGCACCAGCGCAAGGGCACGCACAGGAATACACCATAATTATGGTAAATATGCCTAATCCCTGTGTGTTAAGACAAGACAAAGTGCTGCGCTACCCATTTTTGCACAACACAGCCTCAGAGCTTTCGTCATAAATTACCCCCAACAATTCTGAATGGGATTTTGCTGTTTCAATGTGTGCAGCTACATGCATCACACATTTGAAGAGCAAGCTAACGGCAAAATGCAATGATTTATAATCGTATCACTTTTCTGAAGCCTCCTTTCCAGAGCCATCACATATTTTGTTGCAGCCTCAGATTACTAAATCTGGGCCCGCATCATGACGCTAAGTATGGTGCAGCAGAAGGCCCACTGCAACACCCCTTGCAAGCAGCTTTCACTCTAAGTGGGCATGTATATGTGTCCAAATTTCAATGCAGCATTCAGCCACGTTGCGTAACTTGACAGCACTTTGTAAATCAGGAGAAGATGAGTTCGCCATCAGAACGTCACAAAAAGTGACGTTCAGTTGGCAGTATCCCCTGGTAAATGTGGACCGAAGTAGTTTTGACACTTTCAACATGTCCTTTTACATGGTGAAATATGTAGATTTGTGTCTTGCATGCTGTAGCCAAATTTGCTTATGTCCCACTATGTTTTTGTGCCCATATGTGCATGAATATGTGAGGAGATGGTAGCATCAGATGATATGACACCCATATGAAATGTGTGTGTGTTCATGAGTATTGTGCAGATTCCTGGTGACAGATGACACTGTGTGACATGACCATTTCTTAGGAGTACATGCTCTTATTTGTTTTCAACTATGCTTGAAAATATATAAATATGTTGGCAACTGTAGTGCTAACAAATACCTAGATGACATCCATTAACCTATCAATGTTTCAATTGGTTGTGTAGCATTTTCCGAGCTAGGTAATGCCATTTCATTGTGGTACCATTAGCTTTTTGAAATTCCTGTGCACATTGTATTTGCCTTTGAGGATTCCAAAAGTTGTATGTCACCTTGCATGTATTGGCCATGCTTGTTGGGATCCCTGACACACTCTACTCATGAGACTTGCATCAATTGTTTTGTGGATTGAGACACACAGTAAGTGTGCTGTGATGAGTATAGCGCCTGCTATGAAATTGATTGCCATGGCACATTCATGGTGGTGGGCAGAGGACATCCACACATTGTTATCATTGTATTGTTATCCTATTTGGGGTATGTACACATTAGTGAACGCTATTGCTTTCTCATTTATCACATGGCTAACCTATGTTACAGTGACACATGTGTGAGATATAGGGGAAGTATCACCTGCAAGACCGGACATTATGTTAAGTGTACAATTGGTGAATGATGTTGTTCCTCCATTGTATTGCTGCAACAGTTGGTCTTGCTACCTTAGCCTTTTCTTTTTCAGCATCCCCACCTTTCAGGTGGTCCTCCTCACCATTGTCAAGTAGCGATGGGGCATTTGTCTGCACACATACTTTATGTGAGATGGAGCACGCCAAGATGATTTCACCCACCAATCGGCAGTGAGAAGAGCAGTCTGCCCCCAGATAAATCTATGCACCGGAAGCAGGATATATTGACTACTAAACTCAAACGAATGATGGACCTGGTGCTGCATAGGGCACAACACACCAAGCACATAGTATTTTCCAATGATGTTCCATCTTTATTTTGTAGTTGACAAGCACTACATATTTAATGATACCAGGTCATGTCATAGGTAGTGTCATATACTCCGCTAGATGATTGGTCTGTGTGACAGACTTAAGTGGATCAACTACAGTATGCCAGAAGTGTAATGTTAAAATATGATAAACAAAGCTTACAAGATATTGGTTAAGTGATTATTTATTTATATACATAACCATAAAATTAATTAGTCCATATTTACAGGTGAACATTAAATTAATGTGTCATTCTGTGAAGAAACTGAAGGTTCCATCCCTCCTCCAAGTTGCTGCTGCTGTACTGGCAGGTTGCCTCTGGCCCTCTTTTTCTCCCCCCCCCCATTCTCAGGATTTTCCTGATACACATTGTCATCAGGCAAAGGTGCATTAGGCCTGACACATATGTTTTGTGGTATACAACAGTCAAGAATAATTTTGCATATCAGGGGTAGTGAGTATAACAGTCCCCCCCCAGATATGTCCAGGCACCTAAAACAGGATTTGAGGACACCAAACGTCCTTTCAACCATGGACCTGGTGCGGCCAAGTACAAAATTGTAGTTCGTCTGGGTCTGAGGATTTTTTACCATTGTCATCACCCTTGGCATGAGTGCATAGCCTTGGTCAGCTGAAAAACAAAAGAAAAATAATTACATTAGTTTACAATCATGATGTGGGTGAGAAGTACATTAGTCAGCATTGTGTCCAGTGTCCAGCTTTCTACATTCACCTTGCCAACGGTCTATTACATGCCATTAAACAGCATCTAAGACATACAAGTGTCAATTGGAATTAGCTTACACATTACGACACAGCCATTTGCATTGTCCCCTGTGATACCTCCATTTTTTGAGAATCAGCAAAGTGCCAATGCCTTGTAGGATGTGATTGGCCACCAATGTCAATGTGTACTTAAATATTTCTGAGACAATTGTCTAACATGCTTCAATTTTATGGATGAAAATAGTGAATTAAAATTACATGACACATGACAGTAGCTGTAGGAGTTACTTCCTTCTGGCACAAAATTTGCCAGCAAATGTTTTCAGAATCTACATGTTTTAATGTGTCAGTCATGGACATGAAAGTGGATGTATGTGATCCTGTGAGATGTGTATGGACCCATGTTGGTGTACAGTGTCCATTGTAGGGACAATCTGCAGAAGTTAGTAGATGTGTTGCGAGGTTGTACAGAACCACTGAGCAAGTCGACTGTGCACACTGCAATGCAAGACACCTTGGGACCAGTGTAGGCCATAGCTTTCACAGTATTTGGTATCCATTCATTGTGTGTCTGCCCTGACAATAACAGTGCAGGTTACCTCTATGGTGGATTATGTGTTAATTTTGTACTTACCAACAAGCAGTCCATTACCATAGGTGCCATTCTGGAAATGCTGGTTGTTGTCAGATTGGTGGAAGATGTAGGAGTCGTGCACACTGCCAGGGTACTATGCAAATACATTGATAAAAACACCATGATGGTCCACAATAGCCTGCACATTCATGGAGTAGGTGTGCTTCCTGTTGCAATATATGTGAGATGTTTCTTCAGGAGGCACAAGTTGCACATATGTGTAGTCCATTGCCCCCAACACATGCAGGAATCCAGCAATGGCATAAAAGCCTTGCTTGTTGTCAAGTTGTTCTTGCACAGTGTTGGGGAAGTGGAGGTACTGTGGCGTAACGCTTATAAAGGCATCCAGGACAGTGGGGAAGAACTTGGAAAAGGATGCCTGTGATACTCCTGCCACTCTGGCGGTGGTAGGTTGAAAGGTTGCTGATGGCAGCATGTGGAGGACAGCAAGAAGCTTGGTCTGTGGAGGGATGTTGGTGCAGTGTTGGGATGGGGCCTGCAGCCTTGGCGCTATCTGGTTCAGGAGGCAGACAATGGAGCCCCTCTTAAGCCTGTAATGGGCTATGACCTCCTCTTGCTGGAGGTGAATGAGGGTGATCCTATGGCGGTAGATCCGCTCCCTTCTCTGGCGCTGTCTCGGTGGTGGTGGTGGTCTCCTTGGTGCTCCTAGCTGCAATAGCAGAAGATCCATGGCGTAGTTGAGCTTGCCAAGGATGAATTGGGGGCTTCTAATTTTATCCAAGTGTGTTAGCGTCATTGTTAAGACCAGGTAATACCTAGCAGTAAGAAACCGCCGCTAATGGGACTTAGCTGCAGTTTTTCCATTTTAGCAATATACAAGGAAATCCTTGTAAATATTGCATTGTGTGTTTTGCTTGAGTTTTACAGCGGGAACCGAAGTGGCACTGTGAGAGATTTTCGCTAACTGTGTGAAAATGTCATTAAAGGGGCTTTGCGACAATTTGTAAATATGGCGAAAAGAAAAGCTGCCTTGTAAATATGCCACATAGTTTGAAAGATAAAGGAGCAAATTTACCATGTTTTGCTACAACCAATAATGAAAAATATATTGGGAGCATGTTACTCACTGATAAAGTGTTTCATTCTTTGTCTCGTCTCCCTAATCTCTATGGTGGGCCTTCTGAGCATGACACTCCTTCTCCAAATTTCACAAAATGCCACAGTCATGGTATGCCTGTTCTAAAAAAATATTGTCATATTAGCAAGTTGAAACGGAAGTATTATTGACTTCAGGTATCTTTGCACTATTCAATAGAAAATCCGAAAAATAGAGCCACAACCTACTTAAATTCAGTCACATGTATCTACGTTTCATGCTCCCTCCTCTGACACAGGCCTGATAAATCTAGGTCAGATACACACTGCTTTGTATGAAGATGGATGTTTCGCAGGGTTAGGTCTGGATTTTAAAACCCATGCCTTATACATGCTTGGCTAAAACACCCTAAGACTTAGATCCTATTCAAATTCCTACTGTTTGCTAGAATAATGTGTAATTTCCCAAATCGATACAGTGAGCTGCATATATCCAGAATTCCGCTTCCTCATACTCTCGCTGTGATTAAAGCTAAATACTGCAGTCTTCTAAGGAGCAAACATGACATTCAAGTCAGGCACTAAGTGTCGCACAAGCTATAAAATCTGATTGTTAGTTTTGTATATTAAAAATCTAAATTCAAGACACTGTCTACAATATAAGACAATAAATACAAAACAATAACGGGAATGGCATTAAAAAACAAGAAAAATATCATCCAAGAAGTTAGGCAATGATTTAAAAATAGGCTACAGTATGCAATCATTATGCCACTTATTTTCCATAAAAGGAAAGAGCCGAAATGCAGTTTTACAAACTAGGGACCAATAATACTTTTCCTTTTCCTCCAAACTTTGACACTGCAAATAACCTACAACTTTGTTGCAAGGAAAATGGGAGTCTGGTGGCCATTATCTTTTGATTCGGAAATGGCCTGTGAATAATGGATGCAAACAAACAGTTGAAGCCTAAGAAGCTGCTCCAGGATGGGAGCTATGTTTCTGAATTGCTTGTTGCATACCTTAAGCTTTGCGACAGTATAGAAACTTGTCTTCAAATATGCAAAGGTGGGTTTTGAAAAAACAGTAGCTATGTGTTGGAAAATGGCACTTTCTGCAGGTTCACGCCGAAACCTTTTGCCATCCTCCTCCACTTTTTCTGACCTCATTTATGTTGGCCTTAGGAGTCTGAGCACTTTACCACTGCTAACCAGTGCTAAAGTGCATGTACTCTCCCCCCTTAACATGGCAATATTGGCTCATCCCCAATTGGCATATTTAATTTCCGTATAAGTCCCTAGTAAAGTGCACTATATGTCCCCCATGGCCTGTAAATTAGGTGCTACTAGTGGGTCAGCAGCACATATTGTGCTACCCACTTAAGTAGCTCTCTAACCATGACATTTTATAGGTGTAATTCCTAATTGTCAAGAAAGAGACTTTTCAAGTGTTCTGTCTCTGGAATCACAAACGTACGGTGAAGTCTGATTTTAAATTTCAATTCCGAAAATGCCACTGTTGGAAAGTTGGCATTTTCTTACTTTAGCCATTTGGTGCCTGCTGCCTATCTCTGATTCAAATCTAGGAATGATGACAGCTGGAATTTTTATATTCCCCCTAGACAGCCACACACAATGGGAGCATAGATGTGACTAGATGGCCATCCACCAGGATGGGAGGGAGGAGCTGCAGCTAGCCTCACCTACACCTCAATAGGCTGTGTCCTGTCCGCACACAAAGGGCTGCATCCCCCCCCTGTAGTGAGTCTGGAGCAAGGGCAGGAAGGGAGGGCCTCTGTGCACTTTACAGTTCTGTCTTATAAGTCTCCCCCACTTCAAAGGCACCACTTGGTATAAGTACTGTACCTCAGGCACCACCTCTTCAGTACACTTCTGGACCTATGAAGAATCTGCCAGGAAGAAGGACTGATATCCTGCTGAAAAGACTGCCACTCTGTTTGCTCCAGCAGAACCCAAGCATCTTCTGACAAACCGACGCATTGCCGCCGAAGCGCAAATCAGAACAGTTGCATCACCGCTGTTGCATGGACCCAAGCATCTTCTAACAAACCGATGCATTGCCGCCGAAGCGCAAATCAGAACAGGCGCATCACTGCTGTTGCGTGGATCAAATCGGCACATCACTTCTTTTGCATAGATTACCACTGATGCATCTCTGCCGTTGCAGTGACCAAACCCAGCACATCACCTCTGCTGCGTGGATCAGACTCAATGCAACGCATTCGGGACCTCCACTGTGTAACGCTCTTCCCGGTGCAAGGCCTTCGCATTCTCGTTGATGTACGCCTCGACGACGAACCTCCACATTGCAGTTCTCTGCTCATTGGAGTCAATGCATTGCCACTGCTGCGCGTATCAGGACCAACGCATCTCCTCTGCTGCACCTCTCATGTTTGACGTCAATGCAACCAGGATCAAGGTACTTTTGTTCAGCGGGCCTCATGGGGTCCCTGTATCTGGCCTGCGCTCCATTGGGGTCAGCCTGAGGTTTTGACTTTGTCCTGGTCTGGTGCAATCGCATATCCCAAATAAGTGCTTACTGCTTCTAAGCGCTATTTTACAGTTTTCTTTAAAAATCCATAACTCAAGCTCTAATTGAGATTTTTGTCATTTTAGTCTAGTTTTATTTATTAAATTAATCTCTATTTTTCTAACCTGGTGTGGAATTTATTTGTGTGGTGTTTTCACTGTTTTACTTTTTGAAGTGTTGTACAAATACTTTACACATTGCCTCTAAGTCAAGACTGAGTGCTCAGTGCCAAGCTTCCAATGGGTGAGCACAAGTTAATTTAGGGTTTGCCTGCTTCTTACCCTGACTAGGATTGTGGTTGCTTCCTGACTTAGGCCCATACCCTAGACAACTAGCAACCCAATTTCCAACACTATGGAATTCATAAAGGAAACTAGAGAAGCATAAGCCAGGAGAAAAAAAAATATGTTTTAATAATGGGGCTGGATATCTTTACCAGTGTTTAGATTGTACTTCACACACCTCACAAAATTGTAACGTGAGACGTAAAGTAAAAATGATTTCAAGTGTTAAATCAACATAAATGACAGCAATTATGAAATCCTCAAACATCCCATGCAAAATCAACTCAACATGGATTAGCACTTCCACCCGGGATGGGGGAGAGCACACAAGCACTCCCCAACAGGAGTGGAATCTGGGAGTTCCCCTGTTGATAAACTGCATTACTTAAAGTTGATTTTGTCAAAAACAATTCTAACACTTTTGATTGTGAAATAAAGCTAAACTCTACAAATTCCTTCACATCCACTTCATTGCGCCATAATTGTTAAATTATTAGCTGTATGTTTTTGTTATTCATTTTGGAAATGTTTGCATTTGTTTGTTATTTACTTTACCATGGTTGATAGATAATAAGTGTCTCCCAATCAGCCAAGTGGTTTGTTCTATTAAGGAAAATGCCTCCGAGATGGACATCTGATTATTTGATCAGGTTATGACTAACTTAAAAGGGATATTGAATGGAAACTAAATATATCTTTGAAAACTCTAAACTTGGATTCTCGGCCATAAATGCGCGGACCACCCTATCCTCCCCAATTCACAATGAATAATAACTAGCTTTTTCTTGCAGTTTTGCGCCCCAAAGTGACTCTTGTAGGAGACATTTTAGTCGCTGGCTTAAAATATTAACAAGCATTTGCAATGCAATAGGTCTCGCATTTATGTGAGTTTAAGCTATTGGCATTGTAAATGACAATGCTTTTGTTTATGTTTCAAAAACTAAAACATAAATAAAAGGCATTGTCATTTACAATGCCAATAGCTCAAACTCGCGTAAATGCGACACCTGTTGCATGGCAAATGCTTGTTCTTATGGATTTTAAAAGACTTGTAGCTCTGTGACTGAGCTTTTCTTCTTCAATTGTCGTTATGGAATAATCAACAGGGTGAACCATACAAAAAGTCCACAGAAGACTTTTAGACCTTTTTGAAAGCTTATCCTTTGCTGTACCAGCTAGCCCCAGTGCCAACGTTTTCATGCCGGGGGTGTGGTGCCAGCGCCAGCGCCTTCTCCTTGTTTAGCTTTTGAAATGATCCTTTTAAAAACATAAAAGTACTTGTTCATGGGTATTAGTGTTTTATAAAATGAAATGTTTGTAAAGCTGGTGAGTGACTGTAGTGTCAAATGAGCACAGTAGACATACTGGTACTTTATATGATATCAACTGGTACCCTGATTTCATGGTTGTGAACTTTCTCTGAAGTTTTATGCACTTATTCTGGACGTCAGAAAAGCGCCCTTTTCACTGTGAGAAGCAGTACGTTTCCTACTTATGCTGTGGTTGACACTCTGCTTTCTTACCTGCCCGTCTTTTACAAATGTGAAAGATTCCACAGAGGGTGGCCAGAGGCCAGTTCATAGGGACACCTCTGCATAGGCAAAGAATAGCATTAAAGGTTAAGAGGCAACAAAGAGAGGAGAGAGACGGTATCTGAGGAGAGAAAGAGTTTCGTAGAGAAGAGAAACTGGCAGCAGTGAGAAGACATGGGGTCTGAGGAGAGAGGGTATATGAGGGCAAAGAGAGTGTAGGGAGGAGAGAGAGGCCGAACAGACGGATGTGCAACAGTGTAACAAAGACAAGGGAGAGTGTCTGGGGAGGAAGGAGCAGCACAGCATGAGAACGTATTGAGGAGAGTGGGGTTTCGAGGGAGACAGGCAATAATGAGGGAATTGAGGACAGAGGGCAGTCTGAGGTGAAAGGGGCAACGGGGTGTAGGTATGACAAAAGGGGGGTTTCTGGGGAAAGAGTGACAGAAGGTGGGGGGGAGGGGCCGCAGAGAAGGGAGCTGGCATCCGAGGTGACTGGAAGCAGTCCCACTCTAGAGGGGAGAGGCTTCTGGGGAGAGAGGGATATGAAGAGAATGGACTTGATGGAAGAGCGAGGGTATTTGAGGAGAAGTGGGTAGAAGAGAGGCAGCATTGGGAGAACCAGCCAAAAAAAGAGCTATAAAGTGGCATGGAAGGGGGGGGAGTGGGGAGAGAGGCACAGAACATTGGGGCAAACAGGAGGGGTTCTGAAGAGCAGGGGTGAAAAGAAAGAAGGGGAACAATGGAAATAGAAAGGATAGTAACGGCTGGGTAATAGAGGGCGGTGTAATAGAATAGTGGTGAACAGATGGAACTTAAAGGTATGCGACCGGAACGTGTAGATTAAAGCAAACTGCACCTGGCCAACTGATAAACTGTTATGAGCGCAAGGTGAAATCAACATGAGCAGCGCCGGTGCAGGCTGTCGCTGCTGGCCGTAGGGTGCAGGAATAAATAAAATGAAAGAAAAGGGAAACAAAGGGGCACGGGCCAGATCTAAAATAAAAAGCTAAACACTCACTTGCACGTGACGGTCCGGATCTTGTAGTGGGAGATGGGCGACTCTTTTCCCGGCTCGCTGATGATGCATACAGAGGCGTGGAGAGTGGTAAAAATAGAAGACAGACACCGTCTTTTTGTGTATTTGTTCTCGCGTTGGCACCGCTTCTGCAGACACTTGTAGTAATTACACCGGTCGCTCTCAGCAGCGATGCCCGTTTCAGACTTCCATGAAGTGCCAGTGTCGAGAAGTCCGTGCCAGCCTTCCCCGTTGAAATGCAGTGCCCGTGTCTGCCACGGGAAACAAAACAAACATGTCTTTATCGAGACAATGTTTAGTTTTACTGTCCGGCACATCCATGCTTTCACCCTGATGCTGTGACGCGCAACCAATAAAACACCACGACAGCACAGTCATTACCAAAAGAAAATACTGTTTCACTCCTAAGCATGAGGGGTGCAGCAGACAACCTAGAGAGAGGAAACAATTAAAATAAAACAAGCGGGCGGGGCGCGCCCGTGCATATTTAACCATGGTAACACTGGGCGCGAGGCACCATGGGGAAAGTGGGCCAGAGGCAGGAAACAATCAAAGCACGTGCCGTGCTAAATATAAAGCGCAGCGCCAAGGAGTAAACAATGAGCACAGATACAAGCAATAATTAACAAAGAGTTCTCCAAAGAACAATTACGCTGTGTAAGCGTAAGGAGACTGTAGTTAGGCAGTGCTGCTTCCGGAATAAACGGAAGTTAGTATCGGAGCAACAGCCAATGAAAAGGCAGATAAGAAGAGCAATGCCACAGTTAAACGAATCGCAAGCGGTATGACAAAATACATGGAGGTTCACCCAACATACAGATTACTTTATGTCTCGCTGAGACAGCGCATGCAGTGCATGCGCTGCCAAGGCGAGACCTAAAAATAGAGATTATTGGTTAATATTTTTGTATTACCATTATGAAGCACACTCTTGAGCACAAGGTGATCAAAGACAGGGTGCGTGCTAGCATCTTTGGGCCTTTCTGGAAGTCATCCTGAGTTACACTGTGAGTGCTAAAGCTTGCAGCTGTGCATGAGTAAAGCGCAGCATTAGCATCAGCATTATTCAAGGGAGCCATTGCATAACCTATTTCTTCTCTTCAACAAATGTCATTTGCAGTCCTAAGGGACCGGTTCGAGCGACATGCTGTTCTGAATGCGCACAGACGGAATACTTTCTGTGGCAAACTGTCCCTGACAATGAAGAGGCAGACAAACGTAGGATAAAAAGTTTGATTCATGGGCATTAAAATACATTAATGACTAGTGTTTAATATTTTAGGTAGCTGCTGATTCATTCTCTGTGTTACTAGGAAAGCCTCGGGCTGCACTATTAACAGCGAGAAAAGAATTCGATATCTGCATGGACTACTGTTCGGAGCCCCTTTGCGCCCTGCTTCTTGCATTAACCTGTCTGTCTGATTTAAGCTAAAATGTGACTGAAATGAGGTTTGATTCAGTTTATGCAGACATTGGAGTCTGACTTCCATGACGTTATAGACAGTCGGATCATTATGTTTTTTTCATTCCTGGGCAACAAACTACTTGTGGAGACTCCTTAATTTAATAATACGTTTTATAAAGCACTCCATGCCACACGTCAGCCCTTTCCAAGTGCTGTAAATAACAGCTATTTGTTATTACCGAATTTAATGGCACTCTTTACTGGCCATGGAAGGAATACAGTTTGATTCGCAGTTTGCGAGATTTGCCGAGATTTGCAGAGATTTGCATCTCCATGTTTCACCAGTGAGTGTCTAGGGATGTGTTAGGGTAGTAATTGGTGACTTCACTCTTCTCTATTTGCCCCCCT
Source organism: Calotriton arnoldi (assembly GCA_963921515.1). Taxonomy (NCBI): domain Eukaryota; kingdom Metazoa; phylum Chordata; class Amphibia; order Caudata; family Salamandridae; genus Calotriton; species Calotriton arnoldi. The sequence goes on from CAWUFW010017401.1 coordinate 64,890, forward strand.
CGTAACGGGGCAAGACTGGGTCAGTCTAGATTGGAACTCATCGTCTTCAGAAGAACGCATCCCGAAGCTGCGGCAATTCAACTCAATAAGCCAAGTCTAAAATTGTTAAGCCACTTTAAAGGTAAGTATTATTTTGAAAAGTTTTTCTTTGAAAAAAAACCCGAATATTATTTATTCTGCAATGCAAAAAATTACGGTTTAAAAATTAAGCTTGAAAACTGTTGAAAGGAGAAATGTGATGAAAAACTAGGTACAACTGTTGTTCTTAGACCATTGTTTCACTGCTTGCAGAGTAGGTCTCCTACTTCATGCCTACTATTTATTACCTGTGAAGGTGATGCATGCCCAAGTGCCTTTTAAACGCCCTTTATACCCTATGATTTTTAAAGACCTACAGAAACTGTGTGCAAAAATCAGGATTCTTTGGAGTATGGAGCAGCCATTAAAATGCACCCTGCAGCTGAAATGTGAGAGTTTCAATGGAACAGAAATCCTTCAATTAGGCAGAAACCTATCTTATGTGAAGTGCTTCAGTACAGTAATAATTTAATGTATGTCTTACTATGTCTAGAACTTTACTGATACATTGAAAGAGACGGTACAAATATACCTAGCGCACCATAGTCAAGCTAGTGATCAGCTTCTGTCAAGTGGTCTTCCAGATGGTATATCCTCAAAACAATTCTGCACATTGCTTGCCGTGTGCCAGATATGCCGTGAACACTGGGGTCAGGACTCTTGGGAACACTGCTGCATTCCCGGATAATGAGTTTACTGAAGGACACCCTCTCCCCCACCACCCCGATGATGAAAGGGAGGTGTCTTTCCCTAGCGAGCAGCTAATTCCGGGTCAGGTTAGTAATGTTACTCTTACATGGACTGGTTGTGTGTGTTCTGAAGGTGGCTGTTCCATTACTTAGTGGTGGAACTTCCGGGGCTATCTGCCCCAGGCCATGTGTTTTTTGGTGCCTGCGCTCCTGTCACAAAATGTATTATAATAATGAAAAGGTTGTCCTGACCTGTTCCTTCTTGATGTAGCTCCTTCGATCAGCAACTAGGCAGGCCCCACAAAATGTTTTGGCCTCTGGACCGCAAAAGCTTCTGACATGTCTGTATTGATTAGCACAAAGTCTGTCTCCAGTGTTCAGCTGTATGGAGGTTGAGGCCTGTTGTCCCTTGAGGTCGAGGATCATCGGATACTTGAGTTGGGTCACGTTGTCCCACTGGTGGGCAGGGCTGAGCAAGTGATGGTCAGACTTTAATGTGAAGAGAAGCGCTCAGTGCAAACGGGTGTTCCGTTTGCTACCAGCTGATCTCCCGGTGACCTGTGAGCTTTGGAAGCATTGTGAGCATTCTAAGGGGAGGGTAATGTCCTATGCTGAGCCCCCATACCCGATGAAGCTTGTTTGACTGTTCAGGCATGCTTATCCGCTTTAAATAAATAGTGTAGTCACCTACAAAAGATTATAGGCTCCAATTCAACCCAGTAAAAAATAGACTGACCTGTAAATTGTGAAGATTCACCTATATTCATGACTCCGTAGCAAAATACGAAAAGAGCAGCCACATACTGGCAGGAATTTGCAACAGGAAAAGCAAGAGTCAACATTTGAAGGCGTCGCCTGAATTAAGTATCTAAATAAGACAATCAGTAGTTCAAAAACCCAGGGATGATTTGGTAAAAGTTTGTGGGAACAGTTTGAATAACAGATTAGAATGGCAGCCCACATTTGAGATGGACCATATAACAAAGAATACATTGGACTCGACTGGACAAGGGCCATCAGAATCCCCCAAAAAGACAAGTAATTAGATATACCCCAACCACTAGAAAAAACATATCTGATACAGCTCCCTTTTGACGTGAACACATAATCTGAGGACAGATTATTAGCATGGCCACAATATGGTTCTCATCAAAGGAAGCATAAAAGTACTGATGGTCAGGTTATTTAAGCAAGGAAGATAACATTAATGAGCAACACACCTGCCTGGAAAGACAAAAGGACGTGAGCACATCACAGGATGCTAAAATCTCAAGTTTAAAATACAAGGAAAGAATGGTTAGTTCGATTGAGGAAGATTTTAAGAATTAAAAACATATCCCTAATATTACAAAATGCATAGGTTAAAGATACTCCTGTTGCTAGGTGTTGGAAATGGCCCTTTTTGCAGGGTTATCCCCAAACTTTTTGCTTTTTCCTCCTATTTTTCCCTGACCTGTTTGTGTTGGTTATAGGACTCTGGGCACTTTACCACTGCTAATCAGTGCTAAAGTGCATATGCTCTCTGTGTAAATTGTGTTATGAATTGGTGTTTCCGTAATTGGATGCTTGATTTACTTGTTAGCCCCTAGTAAAGTGCACTGCGTGTGCCAGGGCCGGTGAATCAAATGCTACCCAGGGGCCTGCAGCACTGGTTGTGCCACCCACCTGAGTAGCCCTGAAAACGGTAACTCAGACCTGCCATTGCAGAGTCTGCGCGCAGTTTGTAACTGCCATGTCGACTTGGCCAGTGCACACACTGGCCGGTCCCTAACGTTCCCTTTTCTTACATGTCAGACATCCCTCAGGTAGGCCCAAGGTACCCCTGTGGGCAGGGTGCAATGTATGTGAAAGGTAGGACATGCCCTAATAGTGAATTACAGCCAATTTCGTTTTTCACTATTGCAAGGCTACCAGTTCCCCGTAGGACAGAATTGGAGGTTTGTTTATAACATCTTATAAACATAACTGGCCCAGGGAATTCGGTTAGAAAATAAAATTTTGTATGCCTGAACTCAGAATCTAAAGATGCATCTTTTAGTGAAGGTGGTCTTTACATTCTGTGTTTGAAAATACCACTTTTAGAAAGTGGGTATTTTCTTGCTCAATCATCCCGTGTGCCTCTGCTGGAATGTGGATTGCCTGTCTGGGTTTTGGATGACAGAAGGCTGGGGGAGCAGGAGGGGCGCCAGATGGTCTAGGTAGGTCAGGAAAGGGCTGAAGAGACCTGGGTTACGATGGGGGAAGGGGGAGGAGATTTCCTTGCACCTCAAAGGGCCTGCTCTGCCTCTGACAAATGCCATCTCCACCTCCTGCCAGGAATTCACACCAGAGAAGGCAGAACTGGTCCTAACCGGGCACAGGCCCTCTCTGCCTAAGAGATCAAAGGATTTTTGGACATAAATGCTGGGTCCCAGACCCCTGAACTTTAGAACTCATCTGGACAAGAAGACTGCCAAGAAGAAGAGCCGGAGAAGCTGCGAAAAGGAACGACTGCTTTGCTGGGCTGACCTGCAGTGGCTGCTTTTGTCTTGGGTAGTGAAAGGCCTGGACTGGACTTTCTGCAACCTAAATTTGTGAGTCTCTCCAAGGGCTTGAGGTAGAGCTTGCCCCCTGTTCACGAAGTCTCAGGAACAGCAAAGACTTCAAGTTCTTTGACCCGCAGCACTGGGGACTGTGTGTTTTGTGCTGCAACCCGAAGAACACCAACTCGACGACGTCTACGACGCCACTGCCGACTCCGTGTCCTGAAGGCAACGCAGAGGGCACCGCCGCAACGCCGCACCGCAACCCTGGTCTCACCGACGTCGCCTGTGGACGCTGCCACCGAGCCGCTGCTTGCACTGCAACCTGTGGGCACCGCACTCCGCACCGCCTCGCTTCACGCCGAAGCTTTGGCACCACAGTGAGCACCGCCGCAACGCGACCCTGGTCTCACTGATGTCACCTGTTGACGCCGACACCGAGCCGCTGCTCGCACCGTGACCTGTGGGCACCGCACTCCGCACCGCCCTGCTTCTCGAGGACGCCTTGGCCTTCCTGACGCCGCCACTTCCCGCCGAAATCGACGCCGCTGCTTGCACCGTGGTTCGAGGGCACCGCTCGTAAGTCACACGAAGCACCACCCTCATCCCACACCGCAGCCTTGGCCCACCGACGCCGGCACCATCGACTCTCGCTCGTCAGCCGACAACAGCGCTTCAGCCGCGACAACACCGCTGCTTGCACCGCGACCTGCTAGCACCGTGACGAGCACCGCCTTCATCTCGCACCGCGACCCTGGTCTCACCGACGACGCCCTCTGACGCCGCCACCGAGCCGCTGCTCGCACCGCGACCTGGAGGCACCGCACGCCGCTGCGCCTGTTGGCACCAGCGCTCTTGATCCCATCAGAAAGAGGCTCGACCTGCAACGCGAGTGACTTCAAGGGCCCCATCGCCCTGCATTTCTGAAAGGTACTGTTTGAGGGTCTTCCCGACACCGTAGCTGGCCTGCGACCCCGCGGTCAGCCAGAACTGTTTTGGATTTGTGTGTTCACGGCGCCGTGGTAGCCCGGACGGAGCTATCCGCACAAGGAATTCTTTTTAATCAACGTATTTTTGAACTGTGAACTTTTAAGTATAGTATTGTGGATTTTTATCGTTTTTGGTCTTGTTTTATTTGTATAAAAATATTGTATATTTTTCTAAACCGGTGTGGTGTCCTTTCATAGTGCGAACACTGTATTGCTGTTGGTTATGTGCAAATGCTTTACACACTGCCTCTAAGATAAGCCTGGCTGCTCGTGCCAAGCTACCAAGGGGGTGAGCAGGGGTTATTTTAGACGTGTAACTCCCTTATCCTGACTAGAGTGGTGGTTTTTGACTGGCTTTGGCCCACGCCCAAGCCTACCAAAAATCCCATTTCTAACATTGGTTATCAGCGGTGGGATAGGACTTGCGTTTGCACTTGACTTACAGTGATTGGTGTGCGCTACTACCATATCGCAGACCATTACGTACCACATACTGGGTTTTTTTTTTGGGTCTATTTTTGCCTTTCCATTGGTTTTGAACTTGAACTTTCCAGTACAACATGCCTGAAGCAATTGCATCATCTGTTGCATCCTTGGAAGTGGCCTTTGAGGAGGAGAGGTTAGAAACCTACAATGTTAAGGGATTGAAGGCGATCTGCAAAAACCTCAAAATCCAAATAAAGGACCTCATCAGAAAAGAGGAGCTACAAAAGGCGCTGAGGGCCTGGGTAGCAGCCAGACATGCGAGTGAGCTGTCTGGGGATCTCGGCATGGAGGCAGAGGAGCCTATTCCAAGGGTGGGGGTGCTTTTGGGAAGGGGGGCACCCTCTAAACCAGGCAGCAGCAGTTTGTCCCCAGAGGAGCTGGAGGACAGGCGGGAAGCAAGGAGAATTGCTGTGGAACTGGAGAAGCTTAAGTTAGCCTTGGAGGAGAAAAGGATGATGTTAGACCATGACATTAAAATGAGAGAGCTGGACTGGGAAGCCAGTAGGGCTAGGCCCAGCCATGATGGTGGCAGCAAAAGTGTTAGGTCCAGTACTGAGGATGAGGTACACACACACACAGATTTGGGGCCCTACTTCAAGGAGGGGGTTGACATACACCAGGGGGTTCAGGATTGTGAGGTTACTCCAGTGGTGCGCAGTGTCCCTGAGGTGGCTTGGGGAACTGGCACAGGGGATCATTTTCCTAGTAGTGGGAGGGACACTCTACTGACTCTAGATGAGAGGTGCAGGGAGAGGGGTTCCCCCATGATAGAAGCCCTAGTAAGTAGTATGGAGACCAGCCAGAAGAGTATGGGTTAAGAGACAGCAACAGTCAGACACTGTCTCACCAGTCTTGTGAGAATGATGTGGGGTACTTTTCTGAGGCACTGGATGGTTGGGTGAAGGGTAGTTTGGTTAACACCTGTGTGGGGCTGTGTGATTCAATTGTCGGAGAGCATATTTTAAGTCCCTGTTTTCCAGAGTTATGCCAACACCCAGTGGATTGTGAGTTCTCTGACCCCAAGGAGCTTGCACTGGAGGCAGACCTTTTGGTGGATTCCAGAGGGTCTGGTGAAGCATCTGGGGGTGACCCGGAAGGAAGTGGCTTAGGTATTTCCCAACCAAGGGTGGTGGGGAAAGGTTCGTGGTAGCCCAGATAGGTCCCGGTGTCGTAGGAAGGGTGTAGGGACTCACGTCTTGTCCCCGCGGAGAAGTAGTGGGAATGGGCTGTGGCCCAAGGTGCCCAAAACCCGGTCCCAGAGCCTGGGTGGTTCCAGGAGGGAACACCAGGTGGGGAGCCTAGGCTGTACTGGTAGGCCATCCGTTCAGGGGGATCTCCTACTGTCAGGAGAACGTGAAGTGTCTTTAAACAGAGCTCCAGCGGTTCTGGTGTCTGGCGGTGCCGCTCCTAAGCGGAGGGTGCAGAAGTATGGATGGAGGGGTGAGAGGGGGATGCGTTCCCCAGTGGGAGGACCTGTGGGTCAGGGGCCAGCCAGAAGGGCTGAGACTCCTAGAAGTGACCATGGTGACACCACTTCTGTCCTGGGGGATCTTCGCGCACTGTCAGATGGACAGGGGTCGGGAGATCTGTGCTAGGCAGACTATCACACAACACATGAGTCATGTGTTACCCTCAGGGGGGGCATGCATGCTCCCAAGGAAGTCCTGGTGCGCCGGGTAGGTGCTCAGCCGCAGGGTTTAGTCCCTGGGTTGGGAGGCCAGGTTCAGGTCCTGCCTGACCTGGAGGGAAGGACGACTGTAACAGTGTCCTGACTGGTTTGTCTTCTAGGGGTACCACTCTGGGTGGGAGGGTACAGAACTCTGGAAGGGGATGCAGAGGGAGGGAGTCCTCGCCTCTGACCCCGGTTCAACCTGAGGGTTTAGATCCGAGGGTGGTGGATCAGTTGCAGGGTCAAGGCCCTGAACTGGTGGAAGAACTGTGTTGGAGGTCCGGTTCCAGCATCCTGACAGTTTTTGGTTCTGGGGGTGCTTCTCCTGGGAGGAGAGTGCAGGACCCCAGAAGGAGGGGTGAGGGGAGGAGAGCCTCGCCCGAGACCTCTGGTCAGCCTGAGGGTACAGACCTTGGGTTGGAGGACCAGGTTCAGGGTGTCCCCCCTGACCTGGGGGAAGGAGCGACTGCTAACAGTGCCCCTACCAGGTTGTCTTCTGGGGGTGCCGCTCCAGCTGGGAGGGTACAGAGCCCCAGGGAGGAGGACCGGGTGTGGGGGAGCCCACCCCAGTCCCTTGTTCAGCCTCAGGGTACAGACCCTGGGCTGGTGTACCAGTTGCAGGATAGCACCCCTGAACTGGTGGGCGAATTGAGCAGGACACCTGCCACAGGTGCCCTGACAATTCAGGAAGGGGGTACCGCTCCAGGTGGGAGGGTACAGAGCCCCAGGGAGAAGGAGAGGGTGTGGGAGAGCCCAACCCAGTCTCCTGTCCAGCCGCAGGGTAGAGGCCCTGGGCTAGTGGGCCAGTGTCAGGATGCCATACCTGACTTGGCAGAGGGGAGAGTGGAGAAAGGGTGCAAGGCACCTGGGGCTACCGCCCCCCACTCTCTGACGCCACAGCGGTTGGAGTGGCCTGAAAGGCCTAAGGCCTAGCTCTCATCACTGACATTTGTCAGTGGCCACTGTGGCTGGCTGTCCTGGTGGACAGAGTTGCCCCTGGGAGGGGGACAGGAGTCACACCCCGGAGGTGGACTGGGCCACACGATTGTGTTGGCCATGGGGGTCCTGTCTGCCTGTTCGGACACATCTGTGAGCCAAGTAAGTTTAGGTGCTGCACAGATGGGGTCCACAGGTGAGGAGAAGGGTTCCCCATGGGTCAGCTTAGTGGGCCCTGAGAGTATGGATAGAGGGATCCAACTCGGTTCAGGATGGTGTAGAACGGGAAGAAAACCCTGCTGTTGCGGGCCAGGTCCCATGTTCTATCGCCCCAAGCAAGGAAGTCCATCGAGGTATGGATTGGTCTCCCTGGCTTGAGGCTGGAAGGGGTTGTGTTGGAAATGGCCCTTTTGGAGGGTTATCCCCAAACCTTTGCTTTTTCCTCCTATTTTTCCCTGACCTGTTTGTGTTGGTTATAGGACTCTGGGCACTTTACCACTGCTAATCAGTGCAAAAGTGCATATGCTCTTTGTGTAAATTGTGTAAATTGTGTTATGAATTGGTGTTTCCGTAATTGGATGCTTGATTTACTTGTTAGCCCCTAGTAAAGTGCACTGCGTGTGCCAGGGCCGGTGAATCAAATGCTACCCGGGGGCCTGCAGCACTGGTTGTGCCACCCCCGTGAGTCGCCCTGAAAACGGTAACTCAGACCTGCCATTGCAGAGTCTGCGCGCAGTTTGTAACTGCCATGTCGACTTGGCCAGTGCACACACTGGCCGGTCCCTAACCTTCCCTTTTCTTACATGTCAGACATCCCTCAGGTAGGCCCAAGGTACCCCTGTGGGCAGGGTGCAATGTATGTGAAAGGTAGGACATGCCCTGGTGTGTGTGGCATGTCCTAATAGTGAATTATAGCCAATTTCGTTTTTCACTATTGCAAGGCTACCCGTTCCCCATAGGACAGAATGGGAGGTTTGTTTATAACATCTTATAAACATAAGTTACCCAGGGAATTCAGTAAGAAAATAAAATTTAGTATGCCTGAACTCAGAATCTAAAGATGCATCTTTTAGTGAAGGTGGTCTTTTCATTCTGTGTTTGAAAATACCACTTTTAGAAAGTGGGTATTTTCTTGCTCAGTCATCGCGTGTGCCTCTGCTGGAATGTGGATTGCCTGTCTGGGTTTGGGATGACAGAAGGCTGGGGGAGCAGGAGGGGCGCCAGATGGTCTAGGTAGGTCAGGAAAGGGCTGAAGAGACCTGGGTTACAATGGGGGAAGGGGGAGGAGATTTCCTTGCACCTCAAAGGGCCTGCTCTGCCTCTGACAAATGCCGTCTCCACCTGCCAGGAATTCACACCAGAGAAGGCAGAACTGGTCCTGACTGGGCACAGGCCCTCTCTGCCTAAGAGATCAAAGGATTTTGGACATAAATGCTGGGTCCCAGACCCCTGAACTTTAGAACTCATCTGGACAAGAAGACTGCCAAGAAGAAGAGCCGGAGAAGCTGCGAAAAGGAATGACTGCTTTGCTGGGTGCTTTACTGGGCTGACCTGCAGTGGCTGCTTTTGTCTTGGGTAGTGAAAGGCCTGGACTGGACTTTCTGCAACCTAAATTTGTGAGTCTCTCCAAGGGCTTGAGGTAGAGCTTGCCCCCTGTTCACGAAGTCTCAGGAACAGCAAAGACTTCAAGTTCTTCGACCCGCAGCACTGGGGACTGTGTGTTTTGTGCTGCAACCCGAAGAACACCAACTCGACGATGTCTACGACGCCACTGCCGACTCCGTGTCCTGAAGGCAACGCAGAGGGCACCGCCGCAATGCCGCACCGCAACCCTGGTCTCAACGACGACGCCTGTGGATGCTGCCACCGAGCCGCTGCTTGCACCGCAACCTGTGGGCACCGCACTCCGCACCGCCTCCCTTCACGTCGAAGCTTTGGCACTGCAGAGAGCACCGCCGCAATGCCGCACCGCGACCCTGGTCTCACCGACGACGCCTGTTGACGCCGCCACCGAGCCACTGCTCGCACCGCGACCTGTGGGCACCGCACTCCATACCGCCCTGCTTCATGAGGACGCCTTGGCCTTCCTGATGCCGCCACTTCCCGCAGAAATCGACGCCGCTGCTTGCACCGTGGTTCGAGGGCACAGCTCGTAAGTCACACGAAGCACCGCCCTCATCCCACACCACAGCCTTGGCCCACCGGCACCATCGACTCCCGCTCGTCAGCCGACAACAGCGCTTCAGCAGCGACGACGCCGCTGCTTGCACCGCAACCTGCTAGCACCGTGACGAGCACCGCCTTCATCTCGCACCGCGACCCTGGTCTCACCGACGACGCCCTCTGACGCCGCCACCGAGTCGCTGCTCGCACCGCGACCTGGGGGCACCGCACGCCGTACCGCTGCGCTTTGCACCGCAGCATCCGACGCCTGTTGGCGCCAGCACCCTTGATCCCATCAGAAAGGGGCTCGACCTGCAACGCGAGTGACTTCAAGGGCCCCATCGCCCTGCATTTCTGAAAGGTACTGTTTGCGGGTCTTCCCGACACCGTAGCTGGCCTGCGACCCCGCGGTCAGCCAGAACTGTTTTGGATTTGTGTGTTCATGACGCCGTGGTATCCCGGACGGAGCTATCCACACAAGGAACTCTTTTTAATCAACGTATTTTTGAACTGTGAACTTTTAAGTATAGTATTGTGGATTTTTATCGTTTTTGGTCTTGTTTTAATTATATAAAAATATTGGATATTTTTCTAAACCGGTGTGGTGTCCTTTTGTAGTACGAACACTGTATTACTGTTGGTTATGTGCAAATGCTTTACACACTGCCTCTAAGATAAGCCTGGCTGCTCGTGCCAAGCTACCAAGGGGGTGAGCAGGGGTTATTTTAGACGTGTAACTCCCTTATCCTGACTAGAGTGGTGGTTTTTGCCTGGCTTTGGCCCACGCCCAAGCCTACCAAAAATCCCATTTCTAACACTAGGCATATTACATCTTTCACAGAGGCTGGCCACCGGTCCTGTCACTGGAAGAGAGATGGATGCTGAGATAGTGGTATAAACCCAGAATTTGTGCAGCAGAGAGCTGAGCGACAGGACGTCCAGTGGACGTTGTTGAATCCCAGTGACAGGTGAGTCGCAGGATGATGGAGAGCAGTGATGAACTCTGTGTCCAGGTGTGAGACTAGGATTCCCCACATTCGTCAATCGATTAATGGACCCTAATCAAGTAGCAGTGCACCAGTGGCAAGGGCAATAAAGAGGGTTGTATGTGCAGTAGGTACACCTCTACCTGAATAACATTAGATATGTAGTAGGCACAGAGTAAATGACTGTCATATTATATTATGCTCATTTCAGGGGCAAGAGTGCAGAGGTGACCCTCTTAAGGAATTAAGTCCGCATGCCAATTGAAATTGTGCACAGGGACGTCTGATGGGTAAAATGCACAAGCTATTTATAGGCATCATCCTTGCAAGATGGCATGTTGTATTTTTGCTCATGCTAAAATTATATGTAAGGAACTATACATAAACCTCTAAGGGCAGCACAACGGACCCAGCCGAGAAAACGTCTGCTTTGACTGGTGACAAATTGCCATATGAACCCCCGGAACATTCTACACTTAAATAGGAAATGGAAATTCTAGGTAGATGAAAGACACCATTTAGCATGGGCTACTGGTACTGCTAGAAGTCTGTGCCAAATGGAAACAACGCTTACAGTCAATTGAATGTTTTATATTGAGTCGCCCATGGCAATGATGGAAGATCTATTTAAACTTCTCCCCTAACATGACAAGGATGTCTCTAATGCCAGGATTAGGAATTCTACTCTTTGTGATCAATGCAGCAATTACATTTACGCATCATTTTTTTCCAGTAACTTTCCAGTAATTTTAACTTAAAATAATAAGAAAAGTGGTACACAAAGATGAGGTCAGTGCATTTAAGGGAGAAATACATTGGTCAATTCTTGTGGTAGGCAGGAATGTACTGAAAACTACTTGCATTGCAAATCCTTATCCTGGATGCTGATAAGACATTTATCTGAAGTACTCATGTGAGACAATGTAGATCTATCCAGCGGTATGGATTAAAAGAAACAGCACAATCATTAGTTGTATCAACACTGCCAAGTCTATAGTTGCCATTTGAGCATGGATGGGTCAAGGAGTATCCCATTAATTTATACTGTACTGCTGATAAGCTTCAGATATTACAGCGCGTTGCAGAGGGAACACAAAGCCAGGGTACATGCTTGATTAAGAACAATGTCCGCATGCTGCAGGTCTATTAATGAGCTTTTATGACAAGGACCTTATTCTTGTCAACATGTAGGACAACCCAATGACTTACTGTTTGCTTCAGTTGGGGATCAAGCCTTGTCTCCTGGCAGTATGTTGAAGAGAACCTTGAACGTTCACTTTGGATGGCCTACCAACCAGTGCAGGAAAAGTGATCATGCATATTCCACTCTATACCACTCTACTCTACTCTGCACCACTCCACACTACACCAGTCCACACTGCATCACTGAACTCTACTCTGCACCACTCCACTCTATGCCACTTCACTCTACGCCTATCCACTCTGCATCATCTACTCTATGCCAATGCACTCTAACTATGCAACACTACTCTGCTATGCACCACTGCACTCTTCACCACTGCACTTTGCACTCTGCGCCACTCCACTCTATGCCACTCTGCTCTGCTACACTGCACCCTAAGCCACTGCACTTTATGCCAATGCACTCTACTCATTACCACTCCACTCTATGCCTGTGCACTCTATGCCAATCCATTCTATGCCGCTCTAATCTACTCAGCACTCTACGCCACTGTACTCTACTGTGAACCACTCTACTCTACTCTGAAACAATCTATTCTATGCCTCTGCATTCGGCTCCACTGCACTCTACACCACCCCACTCTGTGCCACTCTAATCTGAGCATCTCTACTCTGCGCCAGTCCACTCTGCGACACTACACTCTACTCTTCACCACTGAACACTACTTTGCACCACGGCACTCTATGCCAACTACTCTGCACTACTGCACTCTGTGCCACTATACTCTACAACACTCTACGCCACTATACTCTACTCTGCAACACTTCACGCCACAGCACTTTACGCCATTGTACTCTGAGTTACTCTATCCTACTCTGAACTGCTGTACTCTACGCCACTGCTCTCTATGCTACTCTACTGTGCATCACTTTAAACCACTGCACTCCATGCCAATGCACTCTATTCCATTGTGCTATACACGACAGCACTCAATGACACTCTACTCTGCAATACTGCATTTCCTTCCACTGCACTCCCTGCCACTCTATGCCACTGCACCCTAATCTGCACCACTCTACTCTATGCCACTCTATGCCAATGCACTTTATGCCACTAACTCTATGCTACTGAACTCTACCCTGCACATGACCACTCTACACTGCACCCCTCCACTCTATGCCACTCCAGTCTACACCACTCTACTATGCAACATTGCACTCTCCGCCACTGAGCTCTATGCCACTCTTAACTGCATCACTGCACTCTATGCCACTGCACTCTACTCTGCACCACTCTACTGCACTCTACATCAATGCACTGTATACCACTACACTCTACTCTGCACCACTGCACTCTACGCCATTGCACTCTACTCTGAAACAATCTACTTTACGCCACTGCACTGTATGCCACTCTATTCCACTATGCGCCATTCCACTCTACACCACTGCACTCCCTTAAAATGCATTCTACACCACTTTACTTAAAACCAATACACTATGCCTCTGCACTCTATGCCAAACTGCTCTGCACGACCACACTGTACTGCACCATACGCTACTCTGCAACACTCTACTTTACGCAGCTGCACTCTATGCCACTCTACTCTACACCCTTGCACTCTTCATCATTTTACTCTGCCTCTCTCTACTCCACTGCGCTCTACACCAATGCCCTCTACGCCACTTTACTCTACAACATTCTACTCCGCAACACTGCACTCTCCATCACTGAACTCTTTGCCACTCTACTCTGCACCACTCTACTCTGTGCCACTGTGCCACTGTGCCACTCTACACCACTCTATGCTAGTACACTCTATGCCAATGCACTCTATGCCACCATGCTCTACACCACTCTAATCTACTGTGCACCACTGCACTCTGTAACACTACACTCTACGTCACTTCACTTAACTCCTCTCTACTCTGCTCTGCACAACTCTACTTCATGCCAGTGCACTCTACCCCACTCTACTATGCACCACCACACTCTTCGCCACTGCACTCTACACCACTCCAGTCTAGGCCACTGTTCTCTACTCTGCACCACTTCACTGTACTCTGCAACGCTGCACTCTGTGCCACTGTACTCTACGCCAATGGACTCTACGCCAATGGACTCTACGCCACTACTCTATACAACTGCACTCTACCTTGCACCACCCCAGTCTATGCCACTTTACTCTACTCTGAAACAATCTACTCTATGCCACTGCACCCTGCTGCTGCACTCTACACCACTCTACTACACTGTGCTACATTGCACTCTGCTCTGCACCACTCTTCTCTATGCTACTACACTCTGTGCCACTCAACTCTACGTCACTGCACTCTACGCCAATGCACTTTACACCACTTTACTCAAAACCAATGCACTCTAAGCCACGGCACTCTACACCAGTCTACTCTGCACCACTGTACTTTACGCCACTTCACTCTCTGCCATTCTACTCCCCTTTATGACAATCCACTCTACAACACTACACTCTACAATACTCTACTCTATGATGCTCTACTCCATTAAACTCTACTTCGATCTATGACACTCTACTCCACTCCATGCCACTCCATTCCACAACACTCTACTCCATGCTATGCCACTCTACAACACTACTCCACTGTACAACACTCTATGCCACTCCAAGCCACTTTACTCCACTCTATTTTACAACAGTCTACTCCACTCTATGCCATTTCACTCTACTACACAACTCCACTCTATGACAATCTACTCCGCTCTATGCCACACTGCTCTACAACACTCTACCCCACTCAAAGCAACACCCTTCATGCAACTCCACTCTGCTCTTCACGACATTCAATGCCACTCCACTCTACAACACTTTACTCCACTCTATGTCCCTTCCACTCTAGGACACACTAGTCCCTCTACGACACTCCACAACACTCTACTCACTCCACTCCACACCACTACACTCAAACTCTACGCTATTCCACACCACTCCAGAACGCTGCAATTTACCCCACTTTACGGCACTCCACTCCACATCACTCTCCTTTACTCCACTAACATTTAATTATGCTTAAAAGCAGTCATGGTGGTGTAGAACATGGCTAAAACATATCGGCAAAACCAATAGCTCTTGCATTGTGAGACCTATTGGCTTTGCTAATGCTTGCTTAAAACAGAAGTTCTTTGCAATTATATAATCATGCAATGAAACATTTCCATTGCAATTCAGATTTGTTGCAAATGTGTTTGTTTATTAGTGTTATTTTAATAATATGATTTCCAAGCTCATCTGTGCGTGTATATCACCTTGTTAGTGTAGTCAATAAAAACATGTGAGCACTAGGGAGGCGACATGCCATCCGAGAACCTATCCAGCACCCCATGTCTATGCAGAGAGCATCCCAAGCTCATAAGCAAAAGACAGGTCAGATTAAAAATTTGCTAAAAAAGGATTGCAATATAACAAACTATTTGCAAGGCATGATATGATGAAATAAAGTCGAGAAAATTAAATACGAAAAGAAAAAAACAATAAAGTGATTCTGAAAATGGGAATGCCTCATTGCATGGATGTACAGCTGCGTCGTCAGCTTAACGTGTTTGTTGATGAGAAGATATGTCTTTGAAATGGTCACAGTTCGTGTTTTATTCTACAGAGTGAAACACATTTTTTTGTAAATATTTGTTTTAAATGTTGAATTGTTTACTGTTACTGTTTAGAGTGTATTCAAAAAAGCATTACAAACAAAGTGAAATAGTAAGACTGGCTCAGGGAGGGTTGGTCGAGGTTGACCTGAAAAGGAACAGCTTGATCAACCTTGGATATTTTTAATTAACGTCAGATACCAAACCAAGCATCCAAGCAGTGAAGGGAACTCCCTTCGCATTTGCAAATCCCTTTATCATCACATACAAATTCATTCACCGAATTAGGAGTATTTCCTATGAACCTCTCGCAAGTGCTATATCAGGCATCCCTCTCTTCAAATGTTGAATCTGAATATAGGATCAAAAGGAAGATTCCTGATGGGAAATTTGATATCATTGCTCTGCTCACCTATCAACCAGTAACAGACTGTATCCCACAAGATAATGACAATTGCATTCTAATTACTTGGTGTCTTGATCTCTTGAGTACTTTGGGAGCTAATACATGCCATTTGACATTTGTGATTCATTAGTATGCTTTACATCAGACTAATATAATTCATCTGCGTGTGTTGATCTCAGGAGCCTTCCATGTGGAATTATGCATGAGTTTCATTTATTCATGTTGCATAATGTATTTTTTCTTATTCCAGATTTGAACAGGCTGCCTACCTGTATTTATTGAAACTCAAATAATCTGCTCATCTGACCTGAATATTGGCCGTGGTTTCCATGGGCCATATGCACAACGCATTTTACCGGTCCTGTTTGCGACGGTAAAATGCATTTTTCTATGTAAAAACCTGATTTTGCGAGTCAGTAACCTATTATCGACTCACAAAATAGGGTTTGCGAGTCGCTATTAGGAAGGGGCATGCCAAGGGCATCCGTTCCTAATGGCGAGTCGCAGGGGGATGTACGATTGTTTTGCGATCAGAATGCAGTCGCAAAACGATCGCAAATTACCACCTACTTCAAATAGATGGTAAGCCAGTCGCAAACAGGAAGTGGTCCCAAAGGGACCCCTTCCCCTTCGTGAATGGTAGGGAAAACGTTTTTTAAGAGTAGGCATTGGTCCTGCATACCCTTAAAAATTAAACAGAAAAGATTAATTTTTCTTTTTGAAACGCATCCCGTTTTCCTTTAAGGAAAATGGGCTGCATTTAAAAAAAGAAGTTGGTTTATTTAAAAGCAAACACAACCATATGATGGTCTGCTGTCTCCAGCAGGCCACAATCCCTGTTTTATTGCCCATTCCCAATGGGTAGCAAATTGTGACCTGAATACTCATGAGGCAAGTCAATTTCTACCCTATTAGGAATCATTAATGTGGCTGAGACACATTAGTACATTTCATTTTGCGAGTCTCTAATCGCGAGTTGCAAAAAATAGCAATTAGAGACTTGCAAATGTAAATGGTCATACATCTGGCCTATAATGTCTGAACCTTGTCAGGTTTATACACAGAAATTCCTTTTCTGAAACAAATCACTAAATAAAATCAGTCTAAGTTATCAGCAGGTGTGGCAGGTCAGGTAAGAGCGATGGGGCGGGGCGGTGCGGTGGAGTGGGGTGGGGTGGGAGGGGAAAGTAAAAAAACTGCAAGATAGGTAAAATTTAATTTAAAAAAAATAAAACCACTTCCCTTGCGCTCGCCGCATCGCCGAGTCGGCAATGCGGCGAGCGCAAAGTAAGTGGTTTTATAAATATTTTTATTTAATTTTACCTATCCCGTCGACTGTTGACTTCCCCCCATCCTGCCCCACCCCCGCCCCACTGCCTCACCACTCTTACCTGTGCCGGCCGCACCTGGTTATCAGTTGTTGGGCTTTCAAGTGTGAGAGGTATTGTCGGGCGCAGAAACCCAGAGACCAACACCAACTGCATGATAATTGCTGCAAATATACATCTGCAAAATGGCATTTTCGTTTTATGTGAGTAAGAATTGCACAATTTCTGCCAGATCCACCATGTGTGCCCCAATGAGGCACATACTAAATGCCTTGTTTCATTTTTTGCAGAACTCACTGATGCTACAAATTGGTGTCTTCTTCCTAGCTCAATTCTGTCATACAGAACCGTCTCCATTCGGCCTGTATTGGTTAGCACATCAAGATAAGCCTTATTTAGCATGGCAGACCTCTTCAAATCCTACTTCCCACTTCTTCCTTATTTTTTTCTTATTTTTCTCTAGGTCAAATCCTAGACCTGTGCTTATCGAACCTTGGTCTACAAATTTGGAAATTGACCATTCTCAACAACACAACCAGTATGTATCCTTACATATTTTTAGATTTACCTTCTTGTCTACATTCCCATGATTAATTTTTCACACCTTATCAGTCCCCCAGGTCTATCCTTCAAGCATGATGAGACCCTAATATCCACCAATAGGATCAAAACGCCATCAACAAAAACAGGAGACAGACCATAGTCATGTACATGGAACACATTGTAAATTTATCCTTTGTGATTTATCATTTGTAAAGAGACTGGCTGTCTCTTCAAAGAAACCAATTTACCATTTATGTTGATTTAATTGGTCACTTTGCTCTTTTTCTGGTTTTGGTTTTTTCCACTTGGGATGCTTCTTGAAATCTTTTCACCACTTCACTTCATCATAATTGCGAAATAATGAGACACTGGTTGTTTGTTCATCACTTAAAATTGAAAAAAGATTAAGGGCCAAATGTGCGAACATTTCATTTTGCGAGTCTCTAATTGCAGTTTTTTGCAACTCGCAAAATGAAATGTACTAATGTGTCTCAGACACATTAGCGATTCCCAAATGGACCGCCAGGGACCTGCCTCATCAATATTCATAAGGCAAGTTGCAATTTGTGACCCATTGGGAATGGACAATAACACAGGGATGGTGGCCTGCTGTGTTTGCTTTTTAATAAAGCAACTTTTTTTTAAAATGCAGCCTGTTTTCCTTAAAGGAAAATGGGATGCATAATAAAAACAAAAAATGAAACGTTTCTGTTTAATTTTTTAAGGTCAAAGTTTTTTTACCAGTCACAAAGGCAAAGGGGTCCCCTGGGGACCCCTTCCCATTTGCACCTGGCTTACCACCTACTTAAAGTAGGTGGTAAACTGAGATTGCTTTGCAACTGCATTCGGGTAGCAAAACAATTGCACATCCCACTGTGACTCGCTATTAGGAAGGAACACCCTTGGCACTCCCCTTCCTAATAGCGACTTGCAAACCCTATTTTGCGAGTCTGTAATGGCAATAACATCTGAAAGCTCCAACTGCCTAATGTCTGCCAACCGAAGAGTACCAAATGAATGCTTGAAAATGCATTTATAAAGCCTTTTATTTTTGAGCTTCAAGCTAGATTTAGTAATTGCAACAGTGTCTAATCAGGTTGTTACTCCCATTGTAGAGAAAACGTACTATGGGTGTCTTGGTAGATGTTAGGTAGATTAGTGCATAATACAATAAGACACATGCACATAGCATTTGACATTGTAGCTTTAACCCCTTCCGTGCTTCCGTCGGCCAACGGCCGTCGCGAGCACTACCTCGCTAGTGCTGTGCACGTCCGTTGGCCGACGCGGCCCCGCCCACTCTTTTAAACTGCCACACCGCGGCGGAATTCGCGCCGCGGTTAAGCGGTTAATTACCATATATTTGTGATCATAAATATATTCACCTTTACAACTGGCATTCTTGCTGCAACAGTGAAAATCAAAGTGAAGCTCTGGAGAGTTTCACCATTCCGTCATTTTAAATCTAATCATTTGCTCCTAATTTTTGCTCCTCCGCCTTCTCCCTCTTCTCCATCATATGTCTATGTGCACTTCTCTGGCTAGACTGTTACTTTTGTCCTTGCTGGGTAAGAGACATGGGACAGTCCAGGATGCAGGAAGATAGAGACATAAAGAGTAAGATGCAGATATAGTAAAAGAGTTAAAGAAGTAGGTAAGGTTTTAGATAGTGGTTGTGAGGTAGAGACAGAGATGGGGGAAAGAAAAATAGAGAGAACCATATGAGGAGAGTAGCCCCAGGGGTGAGGTAGAGAGAGTGATAATGTAGAAAAAAGAGGTGAATTAGACAGGGGTAAGGGCAACATGAGGTACATGAGGTAGAGGTAGGCAGATAGACTTGAAGGAAGCCAAGGTGATGCAAAGAGATATAATAGATGCAAAGAGAACAAAATGAGATGAGGTGTGCAAAAACAGATCAGGTAAAGAGATTAGTGGGGACGAGAGAATGGTAGAGAGAGGGGTACAATATAGAAAAAGAAATATGGTACAGAGATACGGTGAAGGTAAAAGGGGGAACGTGAATGAAGGACAGAGAAATGACACTGAAATATTATTTTTCAATTTAATAGCCATCAACTGCATGAGAGTGTGAGGATTACGGCTGAACGGGCCAGGAATGCACAGTTTCCGTTGTGCATGCTCAATGGTCAAATTAGAAAATGAAGCCAGGTTTTAAGAGCACTGGTAGTAAGGCACAATTTTCTACTGTCCTACTGACTTCACGAGGGGGCCCCTTGGAAGAAGGGGTCTCTGTGCAATTTGCCAATTTGCCCATGCCTTAAAACAACTCTGCTTATGGTGTATTTCCATGCTAACCTTCACCATATGCTGTTATCTCACTATTGTGACACTTGAAAACTCTCAGTGCTCCACTGTATTGTCTTGCACCACACATGTATCACCCAAACGTTATTAGATTATTAACTAATAATCATAAAAGTACATCAAATAAACAATAACTATCATAAAACATTAGAATAGCAATCAATTAATAAATGCACCATTTCATACAAATGGAAGCTGAACATTAAAGTGACAATATTATTTGTGGTAAGACAAATCTATATATATCAAAACAAAACATCAAAGACTTCCGATGGCGTATAGATGATTTTAAAAAAAGACATACTCTCAAACACACTTTCCGGGGAGGAGAGCATTTGAAGATTAAATCAAGCTTACATCTTTTGATACCCATTTCCTTTAGAATTGGGATTTAAAACAGCCTAGAAAAAGCAACATGGAATTTACAGAAAAAAGTAAAATGGAATAAGATCTGTGGTGAGCATTCATCACACTGGCATAAGCAGATGGACCCCGAGTTTAATTGGTTCAAGGGAAAGCTTAATAGCCACCTAATGGAACAAAGTCTGAACCTGGTAAGAAGATAAGGTTCCCAATGGTTAATTACCAGGTCTGGATATGATTCCAATCCTATTGTGGTTTGAATCACATTGTATTCTCTGTTAGAAGGCTTTTTAAGCTGTACTGCAAGCCTGTCCCCGGTCCTCACTTCCATAAAGACCTATTTTAACTCACCTTTATCTTTACACAAGATTTCCTTAGGCTTTTTAAACTAAGATAGCCTACTCAACCCTAATCCAATCCTAATGTAAGAGATCCACGGTATCTTTCAGCAATAATCACATAATATACAGCCCAGTATTATGTCCTTTTCCAAAGAAGCGTGTTGATTATGCCAGATAGAGCACCATATTAACAAGTGAGCTAGCAGTATTTGGTCTTCCACATATCTTGCACCTAATTCCTCATGGATGGCATAATTGGGCTTCTAAGAGCCACCCCCAGGAGAAAAACTCAATTGTATTCAATCTGAAGGCTGCTCATATCCTTATAGCCCCAGATGCTGGCCTCATAGGTCAAAACTGGGATGCATTTCCCCCTATATATTTCCGGCAATTGTGCTAATAGTTTATTACCTATGTTTAGTGCCAGGTTGAACAAGAAGCCTACGGACTACGCAAACTATTGTTTACTGTTCAGAAAATATGAATCCCATGTACCATCACCGTCAAAGGTCACACCCAAGTAGGGAAACTGGTAAGTCCTTTCAATGTGGTAACTAACCCTTGATCAAATGAGCCCCGGTCTTCAGGTGTTTACGCCCGTAAGCCACATAGAAAGTCTAGATAAGATTGGTTTCGAGATTCAGCTCTCCACTGAAGTGAACAAATACATCAATAAGGTTGCTTAGGCCGTTGGAAGTTCTGGCTACTAGAACTGCGTTGTCAGCATATAGGACAAAAGGTATAGGCTTGTTCCCGACAGCTGGCATGCCCAGCCCCTTCTCAATTGTACACACTTCGAGATCATTGATACATTTCATTGATACATAGGAGAAGAAGGATTGTTGTAAGTATGCACCTTTGTTACAAACCTCTGGCTTGTTTAAAGATGCTAGTACATTCACCATTCCCCCCAAATCTAGCCCTGGCTGATAAATCATAATCTAAAGCCCTCAGAAAGTCCACCTGTTCTTTATCTAGACCTTTAGCCAGAAATACTAGTACCAGCTTAGATCTATTGCAAATGTCAAAAGTGCAAGACAGGTCTATAAACGACAGGTATTTAGGGAAAGATTTAACTAAGGTGTATTTAATAATTAATAGAAGTGGCTTTAAACATTGTTCTAAGGTCCCTACTCCTGTCTGAAACCCACACTGCTCCTCTGATAATATTTTATGCTCAGAGCCCATGACAATATTCTATCTAGGGTGAACTTAGGGTGACTCTACCTATTAACTTCACTGTTGAGTCCAGTAATGAGATTGGATGATAATAGCGGGGTCATCACGTTTGCCCTTTTTAAAAATGGGGACTATGATGGCTGATCTCCAAGACAATGAGAGGCTGGCTTCCACACAACACTAGAAACCTGTCACTTGTGGCCTAATCTCCCGGAAGTTGGATTAATGGAACACCCTCTATGTAGGGGTCACAAAGCAACTCACTAGAAGACTTCAAACCATCCAGAACATGGCAGCCAGACTCATCCTCAACCTCCCACATAGAACTTACATTATTCCACACCTCAGAGAGCTCCACTGGTTCCCAATACACAAACGTGCTAATTTCAAACTCTTTACACACACATTCAAGGCACTACACAACTTAGGTCCCACCATCCTGAACAGGTGCATCTACTTCCACCAACCACCCAAACACTTCCACTCTGCAGGACTCCTACTCACACCTACACCCATTCATATACATGACCAGATCAGAAAGAAGGGTGTTCCCTTACATTCTCCTAATGTGTGAAATGGCCTCTCACTCTACATTAGAGCCTCCTCCTCTCTTGTTGAATTCCGCAAGAAGCTGAAGACCTGGCTTTTCAAATAACCAACTAACTATAGGTAGGGCTAGGCACACACACCTGCTCAGCACCAGGATACCCTTGTGGGTGATAAATACACATAACAGGCAGTACAGATTTAGAAGGGGAGCCTAGAGCTCAACTGAATCCTTAGATATACAGGTCCATTGAGAGCCCATCCGGGCTGGGGGCCTTGTTAGAAGGACTTCTTAGAATGTCGTGTTTAACTCCAGCTAAATTAGATTCTCTATATAAAGGATGGTAGAAATGGGGTTTCTAGTTGTCAGAGTATGCACCATGTCCAAGAGGAACCACCACTCTAGTCAGGGTAAGCTAGACAAACACTAAGAGATAACCTGTGCTCAACCTCTGGTAGTTTGGCACAGAGCAGTCAGACTTATCAAAGAGGCAATGTGTAAAGTATTTGTGCAACACACACACACAGTAACACGCCGAAAACACCACAAAAATACTCCACACGGGGTTAGAAAAATAGAGTATATTCTTATGATTAAAACAAGACCAAAACTAGGAGTGGGCGGAGCTTGCGGAGTTGCATAACATGGAATTCTGCGGAGTTGCATAAAAACTCTGTGGAATTCTGCGGGGTTCTGCAAGCCGGCGGAGTTGCTCCACTTGCCCACCCCTACACTGTCAGGGTGTATAATTTGCTCCGCACTTTGAATATCGCCCAGGTATGTTTCTGTGGGCATGTCTGCGGTGCTGTACCGGTAAAACTGTAACTTAAAGCGGTCTCTAGCACGCCTGTCCCCCATCATCCCCCAGGCTCTTCATGTGCTGGTTAATGAGATGACCCTGTGGTACAGCAGAGAAAGTAGTTTCACAGCTGATAACTTCCTCCACAGGCCCTTTGTAATGTGCTCGTTTTGGGAGGTGCGCAGGTAGGCTGTGCTTGAGGAGTGCAGGGCAGGAACAGAAATGTGCCATAAAAAAGCGAGCTGTGCTCAGCACCCACCTGTATAAATGCAGGTGCCAGGACAACTGATTTACATCCACAAGCCACTAGCTACCAGCAACGCCCGGTGAGTAACATCCTCTCACACGCCCGCGTGCAAAAATGATGCCTGTTTCCTGTCGGCTCTTCATGGAAACATCATTGGTACAGCAACAATGGGCTGAAGAGCATTACGTATTTCACCCTTTTCGCTAACGCTCCCTTTATATGTGCAAGTTATGAGATTAATTTCTGTAGCCACAAAGTATTACTTAAGTTTTCCACTGATGAAAATGTTACCTCTCAGTAGGAGATTAAAAGCTGTCTGCTGCATTCTCCCTACTTCCCCAAGTTATCCTTTTGAAGTACTTGAACGCTGGCCGAAAAGGAACGATTTTCCTTAATGAGGCTCATGTAGAAACATACAAAGTCTTTGTGGCAGCTGCACTTAAAGATAGTAAATGCCTTTGCTTAAGAGCACACAGGTTCTCAGTATAGCCCTCGTCTCTACCTGACTCTAAATCCCAGTTTCTCATCCTTTTTTGAAAGACTCCCTTACACAGACACGCATTCTGTCCATCATCGAACAAGTGCTTTTTTAGAGTTTTATATTGCGCGAACTAGACCCGAGACATCGGGTATCAGAGCGCTTTGCATGAGCACCAGTTTCGTTACTGATGGACACACTCATTTTTGTTAGGCACGGCAAGATTAAGTGATTTGCCCAGAATCACAGGATGTTGAGCGTCGTTGCCGAGACTCGAACCCGGTTCCCCAGCTTTGAGGTCGACGGACCTAACCGTAAGGCTACATCCTCTACCTTTAACACGCAGCATCCAAACCACATTACCACTGACTGTCTTGCACGCTTTCAATTCTGCATTGATCTCGAAAAAGCATAAGCAAAATGTTACAGTCTGTGGTTTCACCCTTAAAACACACCAAACACAAAGAGCTTCACTCATCACTTAAAGGTGACACTTTCCCATACTCAAGAACATACATACCCATTCATTTTACTTATGGCAAATTCTTAAGTCACTGAATCAGACTAATCTGCAATGGACACCTCACTGGGTCTTACCTGACCTCCCGCCTCCCGGGCTCATAAGTTCGACTGCTCAGCTCGCTACCAGACTTCAACATAAGAAAGCATGGAGACGCAATTGAAAAGGTGGAACTGACAAGCTGCAGAAGGGTAGTGGAATGGGTTGTTCTGTCCACACAAACACTTCCGATGGACTGGACTGTAAATTAAACACTGAACTAGTTTCAAAAAGCACCGCCTACTCGAGTGACGCTACATGGAAGAACCTTGGAAAGCAGACTCCTGCTGCCCCGGAAATGATTGCCCAGCCTCTTCTGGGCCATAATTTTCCTGCTCTCACTGAACTTAGTTAACCATGCTTTGTGGCAGGTAGTGATGGGTACTGCCATGCTGGTAAACTCCACTATGCGGCGTAGGCAGAGTTTTTGCCAAAGTCCACCCTCCAAGCAGAGTTCAGAGTGACAAAAACTCCATGAACTCTGCCGGTGGAGCGGAGTTTACCACCCAACCCTAACCAAAACAACAAAAATCCAATAAGTAGAACTGGAGATACGATTTTTTAAAAGATTAAATCAATCAATTTCTCTTTATTCGATCAGATTAAAAATGATCATAAAAGTACAAATAGATACATCATCATAAAAATTATACACAGTTTTGTTTTTTTAAATTACAAACATTTCAACAATAATTCTAAGGTAAAAAAGAAAACATATGTTCCTTAATATCGTTAAAATCATTTCATGTACTAAGTCTAGACAACCATATTATCTCTTTTTTTTTTTCCTTTTTTTTTTTTTTACAGTCTGACTGATCTATGGGATTTGTGCTCAGTTAGATCAGATAAGTTCATATCACTGGTCTATTCGCCGTCCCCTTCCTCTTCCTCATGCAGGCCCATAGGAATGACGCCATTGAGTAACAAACCAAAGGGTCAGGTAATGATTTTAGAAAATAGAGTGCCACCCGGCACTGCTTAAAATTCCCTTTCTTTAAAATTGGTTTGAGGAAGACATTCCTTTCGTTCTCGTATAGCCTGCAGAATAAAACTAGATGCAGTTCTGTTTGGGGTGATAGGTTGTCACATGGACATGTGCTTAAATCCGAATGATTATATGTTTTGTCAGGGTAGCCTATCATGAGAGGGATCAAATTAGTGCGAAACCTCAGCAATATAAATCTATGTTGCGACCTGTTCACATTCGCTAAATAAGAAAAAAAAAACCTCTATTAATGGTGGATTGAGGCAGTATGTCCTAACAGCGTATTTTTCTTTCTGGAAACTTTCTTACAGGCCAATGGGTCTTTAAACAGTTCCGGGAGACCTATCTCCCTTAATACCAGCTCTACATAACTGAGCCATCTGGACCTCTTCCACTTATCCATGGCTAAGCAGCTCCTTATTATTAACTGAGTGAGTGGCACTGTGTCTCTCCTCCAAATTGAGTGCCAAAGAAGGAGTGGGGCTAGTTGTATATAATCTGAAATAAAAGGCAAACCCAATTCCTCATGTAAGATGCAGTTAGTTAAAGAGGGAGGAAGACCCACTACAGACTTAAAAAATTTGTTCTCAATGGTTTGTAATGGTGTCGGTGCTACCACACCCCAAACGCCAGCACCGTAAGTCGCTGCTGATTTTACTCTAGCCTGATAAATATTTGTTATCGTTAATAAGGGTTTAGCACCTAGTTTTCTGGCAAAGGATTTTACAGCAATGATACCCCTCTCCATCACCATCTTCCTTCCTTCCATCAATTTCACCCATGACAGATCTTTGTCAAAGAGGATCCCCAAATAGGGGAAGGAGTCCACTACCTCTATTCTTTTCCTGTCCGCATGTAAATACGGCATTTTGTCTCTTTTTGTTGCCCCGGCAACTATTACAAAAGACTCAGGGGCCGATCCCGATATGGGTCGGAAAGCACTCCGACCGATCCGGATCCGGATTGTTTTCCAACCGAGCCGGACTCCTGCAGTCCGACCGAGCGAGTACGATGCGGCCGCATGCTGCGGACTCGGTTCGGTCGGACTCCCATTGAAGTCAATGGGAGCCGGTCGTACAACGCGTACATGGGCTCCCATTGACTCAATGGGTATGTTGCGCAAAAGGGTGCCCCCTGTAGTGGGTACGCGTTGGTGCCATCTGCACCGTACATGCATGTATAGGGGGACCCTTGGGTCCCCCCGTGTCCGACTCGTAAGGCTACGGGTGAAGGGGGGTCCGGCACGGACCCCCGAAGTCTGCTTCCCGGAGCTTTTTCGTCCCGGAGACTCCGACTCGATCCGGCTGTCCGATTCGTGCATTGTACTGGCTCGGTCGGAAATCGACTCCATTGCGCGGTACGGTTCGTCTGCGACCGAGTCGTACGGAGCGGTTCGGACCCGGAAACGAGTCGGTCGGCGATTTCGCGTTCATTCGCATCGTACTGTTCGACTCGGTCGGAAACAAAGCCTCCGACTCGGATCCGGTAAAGCCGAATCCGATTCGGAGGCCTTCCGACCGAGATCGGAATCGACCCCTTAGTTTGGTTCACTTTCAATTGTAGTGAATCCATGAAAGAGAGATACGCTGTTATCAGCTTTTGTAGCCCAAGCCCTGTTCTTGCAATTAGCACCGCGTCGTCCGCGTAGGCCAGTATAGGTAGCATTCGATTTTCAAAGAGGGGAACATCCCTGGTGGTCATGGTGAGTGCTTTCTCTACTCCATTTGTATATAAGGAGAAGAGAAATGGAGCCAATACACAGCCCTGCCTTACTCCACTGGAGATTTTAAAAGGACGCGTACAATCTCCAGTTTTGGTATAGCGAACTGATGCGGTCGCATTTACGTACGACTGCCTGATGAAGTTTAAAATGGCTATGTCGACCCCCATCGTCTGCATTATGTGCCATAGCTTATCATGGATCACGCAGTCGAACGCAGCGCTCAGATCCATGAATGCCATGTATACTTTCCCGTCCTTCATTCTCATGTACTTTTCAATGGTCAATGCTAAATTCAGACATTGGTCCACAGTACCCCGTCCCTGCTGGAATCCATACTGGGCCTGGATTAAGATGTTATTCTCCTTTGCCCATCCCTCTAGCCTGGAAAGGAGGAGACGGCCCATAAGCTTTGATGTTGTATCCAGCAGGGAAATAGGTCTATAATTCTTGGGGTTGGCCCTGTCTCCTTTTTTGTAAATGGGTACAATGACCCCCGATGACCATGAAGGGGGGGGCCCTGCAGAAGCTATGCTGTTCATAACATTCGTTAGGAGTGGTATCCATAAGTCGGTGTTCTCTTGAAAAAAATCAATTGGGACACCGTCGGGTCCCGGAGCCCTTCCCAGACTACATGATTCCAACCCTACTTTAACTTCGATAAAAGAAAAAGATAAAGACTCAGGGTGCGTTTCCTGCGCTGCCACATATTGCGGTAGGGCTTTTAAAATATGGGGCATTTACCAACTTCCAGAAGTCACAGGTATTTCCCGAAGTAGCTGCCTTTTCAAGGTCGGCCCGAAGGTCCTCCCTGATTTCCTTTTCTCTCTTTTTTCGTGCTAAGTTGTACGATGCCTTATTTGTTCCTGGCTTCTAGGCCTAGCCTTTAACGCATGCAACAAAGCCCTCCTCGCCTTTGTGCTTGATGAATCAAACTAGCCCTTACCTTTTGCATTATTTGGCGCTCTTTTCCTTGTAAGGGCTGTTTTTATATTTCCTAGGATATCACGGAAAGCTAGCACGACTTCCCCTGCGTCAGCTTCTGGGTCTAAGCACAGTAGTATATTGTCATGTGAGTTTAATACAACTTCTGGAATCACCTTAATTTTGTCTATATGTGCCCATTTTAACTGAACCCCATTTTTCCTTGCAACAATCGGTGTTTCAACATTGCTGCGCTTTTGTCTCTCCTGTATTAGTATCTTCAACTCTATTGAGACAAAAGCATGATCACTAAAAGTTGTAAATAAAGTTCCTATCTTAACGACTCTTGCACCGAGAGGGGGTTAAAAGTATATAGTCAATTGTTGACTCCACCCCATTTCGGTGAAAGGTTTTCGGCAAAATATCTGTTACGGGGTCTGGGTCGCAAATTATTTCCATATTTAGGGAAGCTAATAACTTATTTAAGCCATTGCCATACTCACTGTGTGTAAAATGATGTATTGGGTTTCCCTCCGAGTCCACTAAGCCACAGACAGACATTGCATTATGGTTACAAGGGTGTATATTGAAGTCACCTAACCATATAATATTTATATTAGCATTCTTAATATTGCGTATAGTATCAGCAATTGCTTGGTCAACCTCCCCCACAATTGAGTGCATATTTGACCCAAATCTGTTATTATAAAAATGTATTAATGGCCATGCCCCTGCCTGTTGTACCTCCAGTATCAAGATATGAAAATTTAAATTTGATTGGGCACGCATCTTTACTTTTACGGATAGATCGTTCCGAATTAGGGTCAGAATGCCACCCTTCGCCCTCCCTGAAGTAGATGGATTTGCTTGTGTCTGAAAAGATCTATAACCATTGATAAAAACTGGCTCCGTGGCCCATGTTTCCTGGAAACATACTATTTCATACTCTTGCCATAACTTTAGCCAGTTAGAATCACTTGTTTTGGGGACGATGCCGGCCACATTCCTCACAGCTATTTTTAGTGCCATTCTATGTGGCTTCTGGTGTATTAGAAGTGACTGTACACTCTCACTGTTGGCCCCAGTCAGGCTTCGTTGCCTTACACAGTTCCCTTGAGGGCTTGTTTGTGCTGACTGTAGTCAGTCACAAGCATAAAGGTCAGACAGAGACGCAAATCTATTCTCTAGTCTCCAATCAGATGACCCAGGGTTTCCCAAAAATGGGTCCCCCATCTGTTCCCCCCTTATATTGTAAATAGCCCCCTATTTTTGGTGGCACGGGAGGTCTATAGAAAAAGCCCAGTGGTAGGACAGTTATATTTGAACTTCTAATAGGGGTGTTGCCTAGTTGTGCCATCAAGAAACCAACAACAAATTCATTTTTAAAATTCAGAACCACACAGTCTCCCAGCATTTGTTTCCTGGCTGAGCCCACCCATGATACTCTTCTTGCCATGATCAGCTGGCCTGAAATATTCCTACCCATAGCCCCCTTTTTGTTCAAATTTTGAGTTAGCCAGTGAAGTGCTTTGGTCATTAGTTGGGTTGTCGATTCTACTCGACCCTCCCGCAGTAAAGGTACATTTCCCAGCACTAGGACCAACGGGGAGGCTGCTGGGGGGAGGTGTAAGGTCTGGGCTCTATTCATCTGAGAGTCCAAGTCCGGTCTTGCTTCCTTGTTAAAATCATCTTCTCCACCCCGTCCAGGCAGTATTCTTTTTTGTCCTTTAGGAGCTATGATAGGATTGACCATTTCCTGATTTGTATTTTCCCCCATTTCATTCAAGTTATTGGAGCTGAAATCCCGTAAATTACTACAGGCAGAATTGCTAGGTATACTTGATGTTGCATTTAAAGTTGTTCCCTCCAAGTTGTCAATTGGGTGCTGGACCATATTTGAGATAGCGGAAAGCATGTTTGAGGTTGTTGTACTAGGGTCCACTGTGGGTCTCTCTTTGTGTATTAGCAGCTTTGAGGCCACCTTTGGGCCAATCTTTGTTAGTAATTCCTCTAATACGCATGAGTTTTCCTCAGCTTTGGATTCTAGGCCAGTTCATTTCTCCTCTATCTGACTTAGTCTTTCTGAAATGGGGTTAAGCATAGTGGAAACCAGTGTTTCTAATCTCTGCCACATAGCCTCATTCATCAGGGGACACAAGATTGTATTTAATGGTTGCAGGCCACTTAGGTTGCTTGGGTCACATTGTGCTTCTTCTGTTGTTACCTCCCCCTGGTTTTTATTTGGTCTCGGGGCTTTCGTTGGTTTCAGTCTTTGAGGACCCCCACCCCTCTTTCTCTTTACCGCAGTGTCGGTACCATTTCCCTGAAGTTTTTTCATGGCTGCCACCCTAGTGGAAGCTCTTTGTAAGATTCCAGTAGGTTCCGGTACATGAGGTGTGGGTCTCGTAGTTTTATCTCTTTCCGTGACCATTTCAGTTGACAGAGGTTCATCTAGAAGGATGTGAGGAGATATTCCCCCCATTGAAGATCTTTTGTGCTTAAAGAACTCCGATGATATACGGCATTCCGTCAGTTCAATCTAGTGCTCCAAAACAGTTGTTGCCCTAGTTAAGAATGAGTCCAGTGTCCCCGCAACCCTTCCACCCTCTCGGTTGCTCATCCTGTAACCAGGTCTTATTACAGTCTGTGGTGTCAATAGTTAATGTCAGTGGTGTCAAGGCCGTGTTATTAACAATGATAGCAGGTAAATACAAAACGTAAGCGCTTTACCTTGTGGCTGCGTGGAAGTCAGAGAGTAGGCCCAGCCCAGCCTCTTCCGGGCTCCGACGGGCGTGGATGGGCCCGCCCTTGGCCTGGGCTTCGCCCGGGTGCGTATCGCGCCGTGGGACGGCGTGCTCCTTTTCAGCGCGTCTGCGCTCTGAGGATTCTGGATGTTGCAGTCCCCTCCTGGGGAGAAGAGCAGAGAAGCAGAGGATGGCTCGCAGTCCCCCCTCGATACAAAGAACAGGCGCCACAATCTAGTGCTTAGAGTCAAAAAGCCCATAGTGGTTATATGAGGTCACGCTTGACCGGGATAAAATCAAGGTTCAGGCTGACCTCGATGTATGGCAGACCGACAGAACTCACGCAGGTCCCGCTGAAAAAGCACCTTGAATGGAGTAAGTGTCTGCGTCGAAGCCTCGATGCGTCAGTTCTGATCAATGCAGGCGATGAACCCCTTTATGATACAGGTGCTGCATCGTCACCAAGCCATGATGTCCATCGTCGTCAAACTGGCAGCAAGGCAGTACAGCAAAGCAGAAAATCAGTAATTCCAGAGCAGCAGTCAAGCAGAGTGGCAATCCTTTTAGCACAGCAGTCTTTACTCCTGGCAGAGTTCTTTTCAGGTCCAGTAGTGTACTGCCTTGGTAGGGTCAGAGGCCCAGTACTTATACCCAGTTGTGCCTTTGAAGTGGGGGTGACTTCATAGACAGGGTCTTTGAAGTGCACACAGGTTCTTTCTTCCCAGCCCTGGCTCCAGACTATCAGTAGGGGGTAATCAGTCCTTTGTGTGGGAAACAGGACACTGCCTATTCAGGTGTAAGTGTCAGCTCCCCCTCTCTCTTCCTGCCCATGAGGAGCTATCAGAATGCAGATGAATTCTCTGTCACACCTACCCTTCCTGTGTTTGTGGCTGTCTAGAGGGAATGCACAAAGTGTAGCTGAAATGTGTATTGGAGATAGGCAGCAAGTCACACAGAGCAGTAAGAGCAGAGAAAAGCCCACTCTCTAAAAGTGCCATTTCTAAAATCGTAATGTTAAATCCAACTTTACCATTAAAGAGGATTTATCATTACAATTCCAAAGATATGAAACATGTTGCAGGTACTGCTTTCTGATCAGGAATTGCAGCTTAAAGGTGTATTAAGGAATTCCTAATGCTAGCCTATGAGAGGAGTAGGACTCATAGTAGTGAAAAACAAATTTAGATGTTTGCCACGACCAGGACATGTAAAACTTAAAAGTACGTATCATACCTTTTAGTTACACAGCACCCCGCCCTTAGGGCTACCTAGGGCCTACCTTAGGGGTCACTTATGTGTAGTGAAAGAAAGGTTTAAGGCTTGGCAAGTGGTTTTAAATGCCAAGTCGAAGTGGCAGTAAACTACACACACAGACCTTGCCATGCCATGCCTGAAACAGGTCTGAAAGGTTCCTTGTGTGGGTGGCACAGCCAGTGCTGCAGGCCCACTAGTAGCATTTAGATTGCAGTCCTTGGGTATATGGTATATCACTGTACAAGAGGCATACAAGTAAACTAAATATGTGAATTGTGCATACACCAATGGTACCATGTTTAGCGGAGAAGCACATGCACTTTAGCACTAGTTAGAAGTGATGAAGTGCTCAGAGTCTGTGGGTAACAAAAAATACACTAAAAAGAGGAGTTAGTAAGCAAATATTTGGAGAGGACCAACCCTAAAGATGACTGGTCTAATAAAAGATAAGTCAGTAGTTCCTCCCCTGATGCTTCATTATCCCCACCCAGTAAACTGTGTAGCTTTTCAAATTGTTCCACCCACAGCTCTGTTTCAATAATCATGGCCAATCTAGATAAAGGGTTTCTCATAAACCTGGTGGTGTTTTCAGCCTTCCAAAAGGCGCCTGGTGCTTGCAGTCTTCCAAAAGGTGTGTGTATCTCAGGAGAGGACAAGATTTCCCTAAGACTCAGACTGGAGTTCTCTTTTTCTTTTTTTAAGAAAGCGTTTGCAGATGGAGCAATGCTGGGCTATCAATTCACTGTCTTTAATCTCTCTATTCAGTGCGATAAGAAACCTTCTGTTGGCTGAACTGAAGGCATTATCAAACAATGCATTGGGATCTAAGCATGTGCATCTTACAGGCTTCAAGAGTACATCGCTGGTGTTACCATTGACATTAAAAAAGCCTCAATAATCTCAGATGGACTAGCATTCAAAGATAAACAACATTAGACAAGATCTATATTGGCCACAATCAGTGTAGGCAGCAAGGATCCCAGATCTGCTAATTTCCAGGCTAGCCTTGGACCATTTTCTTTTGTCCATAAATGAACACAACCCCCAATAGTTTCAAAAGCTCTACCCTTTAGTGTAATCATAGTAATTGTTAGCAAATTGTGATCACTGTAGATACTAGGGATAACGTCTAACTCTAAGTTATAATTACTCAAGTTTCTTGAAACAAACATATAATCTATCATAGAATAAGTACCATGACCTACACATGTCAGAGCTAATGATGTTGTGGAGCCAGAGGATTCCAGATCATTGCATAAGTCTTGCCCCACTAAGTAATTCCCCGTCTAGAATTCAGAACATATATTCCCTCCTTCAGGTTGGCATAAAGAGATTAACGGTTGGAGTCAAAGATCTAAAAACCAATTTAGTGTTGAAATTGCCCTCCCATCAGAAGAGTGTATTTGCATCGGACGGATTGCCATATACTTGGGCCTCAGTAACAAATAATTGTGGTGTGATGGGAGCAGGCTGGTCATTCATAAAGGAGAGGCACCTTTTGGCCAATTCAATCTCCTTAGAAATTACCCACCTTGCCCTTTCTGAAAACCCATCGATGTTTGAGTTTTGGGATTCTCTCTGTGTTTTCCCACCAGTATTGCACTCACCCATTTATTCTGGTGAATGGATAAAAGGGGGGGGGGGGTAACCCAGCCCACATCTTCCAACCCCTCACTCCAAGTGTGGTCTTATAGGACAGGTAGCCCTACTCCAGCCAGAATCCACTGATGAAAGCGCCCCTATAATTCTGCTAGAAATACTGTTTAAGGTCATTTTGGAATATTGTTGAAGGTAGACTGATAAATCTGGTTGACTAGTAAGCCTGTCTAGAAGAATACTTCCGTATAGTATCACCCAGAATGTAGAGACATTGAAGAGAGCTCTATAGGGCCAATAACACATGGAAAAAATAACTATACAATTTCACTCTCTTCTCCTTGGGTAAGAATGCTTCATCCACTGCCTCCGCCTGTAGGGTACCCACTACAGAAGAAAGAAGTTATTGATGTTTAAACCTCCAGAGGGGCAAGCCCAATGTCATTTCCTTTGCGGTTTTACACAGAGAGGAGAAAAGCCAGTGTTTCCGATGTTCCCACTCAGTTTTCTCACTAAAAATGCTCGCTAGCACCATTGCCAGCAAGGATGCACTAACTGATCTTCTGCGGACTCAGACCCGGGCTCCCCGGGGCAGGATAACAGTGACAATAGTGGCTGCCCCTGCAGCAGCTCAGTTAAGGGCTGTGAGTATTGTGGAACAAAGTAGGCCAAGAGCCAGGTCAAGAAAGCACAAGTGACAATTTCAATAATGGCCGCAGCGTAGAGATTTTGTTTGTGCAGTGAAACAGAAAATTTCCCACACACTCCTATCCTAGTGTTGTCATTTCCAGACCACTTCTAATGCACATGCACACATATGTTCTGACCTGTAAAAGCCACAGATTTTCCACTGTTGCAACATCTACAGATAAGGATATAAGTGACCCCGCTTAAGCATCATAATGGAGCAGGAGGAGTTCAAATGTTTGTTAATCTAATTCAATTTGGAAGGTCTGTAACCTAACCCTACATATAGTTTATTTTTATCAAAAAAGAATAACTACTACTCTGTCTAATCACCAAGATGAAATCCCTTCAGTCAATGACAATTTAAATTAGAATTTTAACATTAAGACTTGGGCAGGGACTACACTTTCGCAGAACATTATGACTAGACAGGGAGCATAAACTGGTGTCACATTATGTTTCACAGGTGCACATACCAAGGTACTTCAAAGTTGAATCATATCTAAAGAAAAATGAAAGGGATACTACTTTTAAGATAGATTTTTTAGATCAAATGCATTTTTATCCACTGTTTTGGAAGAGAATGCATGTGAGAAGACACAAAAGTAATATGAGGAAGAATCCACTATACAATGCGAGGACGTAATTAATGAAACAGGCACTCTAACAATTGTCAGACTCTTTGATAGGAGGTTAAATGAGAAAGACAAAATTGTCTTAAAATTAGAATTGTTGTTTTGTCCTACCAGAACAATCAATATTGTAGATTTGAAGACTGACCTCCTACATAAAAGGTACATTTGCATACGCATTTTAAACATAAAGAAAATAAGGTTAACCCCCCACAATGGATGTATCTGATGTCTCTTTTGAGAGTATGGTAACCATTAGACTTGTTTAATACAGTAGTTGCAGGACATCATCTTGAAATAGGTGTTTGAGAATGTGTTGATAATGTTCACTGGGAAATCACTAAAATGTATGTTTTAATGTCCAGACTGACGATAATATAAGCATATTTGTAGAATTAATGTGGAGTGACTAATTGGCATTTTTTCAGATAAAGGTGATGAAGTGATACACTACAATATATCAAATTAACAATGGCTAAAATTTAATCTCTGGCAGCTGACCCTAGAATTGTAATTAAGCCCTCAGATAAGTGCAGTAATATCATGACTTGGAATGCAAAAAGCTACACAGTAGGAGAAGAATGTCAGTGTTTCATGCGTTGTTAAAAGCAACTTAAAGGTTAACGCACACTTGAATTTATGGCTAAATTAATTACTGATGAAATAGTCTGACTTGGGTATTTTATCTAAGGAAGTTAGTGAATTTATGGAAACGAGACTTGCATTAATGCCTGCCTTCTACCTGTCATGCGAAGGTGCATAAATCCAGATATACAGCTTCTTCAAGACAGATTTAAGCCAGTATTGGCTATCTCACTGAGGATGTGTTGAATTACCTCAACAAGTATACCTTTCCTAATGTAACTAGATTGCTTGCACATGTAAGAAAGTGTCTTAGAATGTGCAGTAAACTACCCTGACAGTCTGAATACATCTTGATAAAATTAAAAGTGATTGCTTTATATAAGAGTACAAGGCATGAAAATGGCTTAGAAGTGTATAAACTAATTCCTACAGAAGAGAGTAGTCTCATAGTTATCTCTTAGTACCGTTATTAGGAATCTGGGTCAGAGGCTCCAGGGCAGACAAGGGGGTACTGGGACCCCAGTTGTAACAACTGGAGTATTTCACCACTGTTGTCCTGAGCCCCTTTATTGCGGGACCCTGCCTGAGAACTAAGTACCCTTTTTCAGCCTTTGGCTCTCAAGTCAGAGGAGGAGAGGCAGAATAGGACCAGGCTTACTCAGGGAAGGTCTGTGGGCTAGAGACTCGGCATGCAATGCGCAACATTTAATAAGTAGCTGCCAAGTGAGTGCTTCTTTTAATGAAGAGGAAAAGTACTTTATTACATACATTTCTAAATATCATGCAGGCACTTAAAAATATGTAACAAAATGGCAAGTGGAAATGCATTTGGTGACACCCTCTAAAGGATCTAACTACCATCATTGGGCACATACTAAACAAAGGTCCGCCAAATCAGGTATCACCCCCCTAAATATACCTTGGAATCTTGTACTGGAGGCACCTCTCCTTTTCTGTGTGTAGCAGCAAGTCCCGAACCCTAAAACTCAATACTACCGAGGAATCAATACAATATGAAGGGTGCAGTTTATAAAAGGCAGACCTCCTGGCTTTATCAGGGTGTCACCACCATAGATAAAATTACAATTGTAAGGTCAAAACATGGTGCAGTGAATATTAAAACATTTCGGGATAGGTGCCACGTTTTCATGACATTTAACTACACATGCAATGATTCATTGTTAGTACTCTTACTGTCAATGAAGTTTTAAGTGCTCAATATAAAGCAGTGTATACGTTTTCATCTGCTTTCACACGTACTGCAAAGCAACCTCAGGACCTATAAAAATGGCCGAGGCACCTCAGTGCTACAAGACAAAGGCCCTGATATAGGTATTTTGTGGTTGCAAAGCCTGCAATTGACAAGATCACAAGGTATGTGACCGCAAAATATATTTTACTATTTACAAAACCCTTTTATGAGTGGTAACAATCTTTCTGACGCTTTAGCAACTCTGTCCAAATCTCAAATAGTAGGGGGTGTGTAAGAGGAACTCTCTTCCTATCTGCAATTTGGGAAATAAAGTATCATTGGTAGCTGATTCCCAAATGGGAAGATGTTTTTCTGATTTGCGAATGGGATTAATAATTCTGGTTCCTAACCAGGGGTGCTTGAAACAGGAAGACAAGTCACCACAGGTCAATGTTTTGGCCACCTGAGAGACTTGAGGTGCGGAAATAGTTTTTGTCGAGGTTCCATTGTTCATAGGAGCTTACCATGACTCTTGGGTGGGCGCTCAACAGGAACTGATCTTTTGCTGCTGTGCCCCTGCCTTCCTGGGGCACCAACATAATATACAAATTTAGGCAACATCAATGCCTTCTATGGTATGGCAACTGCCTGAAGGTTCTTGTTTAATTAAAGTGGCCTCCATCCTGAAAGAATGGCCACAGGTCTGGCCAGGCAGTCTCCCTTGCCCAATTGATGCACTTTTCCTCTTGCCAGCTGGGAGGTGGCTGCTTCCTTTCTCCCACCAGGGTGCCCGAGCTAAGGCACGAGAAAACAAAGGGATTCCCACTCTACTGCTCATTTTTGGGAGAACACAACTGTGGATCTCAGCCTTGAGGTGCCCCCCCTGCTTTATAGATTATGTACTCTGGCCATGGGGCTTCCTGGGGTTTCCTGGCCAAATGCAGATATACTCTTGGGGCCCTGGCCCTCTCTGGGAGTAGTTGACACTGCAGCACATGGGCGTCATATTTTCTCCATCTAGGAGGGAGCGGCACACACGCAACTTCACCTCCAAATGGGCCTATCGAGTGGAAGAGGCTTTCATCTACCTGATGGCCTGCAGAGTAATTAGTTTGGCACAGAAGGGTAGTTGAAAGTCCGAATCTAATTATGGGCTGACACAGAAAAATATGACCTAAACCCAAAGTATAGAAGGATTGCAAATATGGCCGAATTAATACTATATTTGCACTCAGGACCTTAGTGAATCAGGGGAGTCACACATTGAACTTCTTTCTTGGTCGTGCCAAATGGAAAATGTTATTTTGGTGCAGCTTTTGCCTATAGTATAAATAAATTTAAGCTCTACAGACATACAGTGAAGCACTATAGACTCACACCACAGTCAAAAAGAAATGGAAACATTCCTTTTTGCATGCCCAATAAGGCCTTCAGAGGCCATAAACAATTTTTTGAAAGCTCCCATCTACGACAGACTACCAATGCTCATATGCTTGGCTGAGTTAAACAGTAATCCCACTTGCTCAGCCCTCACACAGGTGTGCAGGTGTGTATACATTTGCTCATCACTTTTAACCAACCCAGAGCCTCTTACCCCAGTTGCCCAGCACTGGACCTTATTTTAAAAGGCATGTACAGGGGATGAGCACTCAGAGCCATTTTCACAGAGCTTTCAGTGAGTGAGATTCAGTTAGTGAACCTCATTCACAATAGCAATCCAAGAACTGGGTGGTCCAAAAGCATAACATCTCAAAGGGGGGGGGGGGGGATTAAAATGCTAAAAAAGCTGATAGGCTTTCCCTACTTTTCATAGTCCTATAGATATGAACATCAACTTAAGCATGTGATATTATTGCAGGACTATATAGATAACTTTCTGACATTGACATTGACACTGCAATATTTGAACTTTACAATTACATCTGTGCCATAGATCTGAAGATTTATATAAGCATAAAAAGAACAGTGATGAATTTCTTGATTCGGACTGTGTATGTTCAAGATCAAGAATTACTCACACACTTCTGTTTAGGAAGCCTAGACACACTAATTATATTCTTCATGTAGTTTAGCATGAGTGTAAATCTTTATGTGAAAGCATTTCCTGCCACCCCAAGTTAAACATTTAGAACCGTTTCCAGACATGACAGCCTACACCAACGGTTTCCAGCATGTTAATTTGAAAGCTGGACAAAATGGTGGCTATCCTTAGGAATTCTGGTATCCTGTATCACCTTAGTATTCATTTTGTTGCCCTCTCACATCCTTGATAGTACACAAAGATTGAAACATAATCATCGCTGAAAACTCAAACCCTAAAATTAATCTTTCCAAATAAATGTAACTTACCTGTTCAATAATCAATTGAATTCTTCATTCTCTTTGACTCTCAGCCATCAATTGTTGATAAAGCCAAATCCTTTGGTTTCCTTCTCAATAACAGCCTTAACTTACAAGGATAAATCGTCATTATGGCCAAGAGCACAGGCTGCCATCTAAAGCTGCTCCTGGGGATCCAGCAGTTTATTTCAAACCAAAACTCAAAGACAATAGTCCAGTCGCTTGCTATTTTCAGGCTTCAGTATGGCAATTTAGTTCTCACTAGCTTGTTCCAAAGACACCTTGAGACCTAGACATATATACAGTCTTTTTCTGTCTAAGACTTTAGATTGTGTTTTTTTGCCAGCATTTGTTATATTGCTCATTTGTAAGCCGCTGTAATGCCCTGGGTCAACTCAACTAAATATACGGGTGACTCTTCCATTTCCAATCACGAAAAGCACATATAATTCTCACTGGCGTAACGAACCTTGAGGGGGCCCCCCTGCAAGGTACGTGGAGGGGCCCCCTCCGGGCTCAATTAGGAGCTCTCCTGCCAGAGTGCTGTGCTGAGGGGGCCCCCCCCGCACTGCGGGGGCTGCGGTGGCCTGTGTTACGCCCCTGATAATTCTATCTTTGGCTGCTAGAATTCATTTCAATCCTTAGTGAATGCTTGTGGGGTTCAGGGCTTTGCAGCATTTAAGATTTGATTGGGAAGCTGTGTAAGATTCACAACTTTGTAACTTTGTGAAGTTGCATGTGAAGTTAGTGAATTTGACACAACTTCACATGTGGATGACGTTTACACCACAATTCTCATGATTACATTACTTTCACCCACAATGTTTAACACTTCATCTTTTTTTAAGATAATGACAATGAAGAAAACACTCCTAAACACCCCCTTTTGTCCTACGATAAAGACTTGCTCATGTGAATTAGTCCAGGATATGAGGTGTACTTTTCTGAAGGATGGTGTGGGTTGGTGTTTATAAATTTCTGTAAAAACAGTTTTGCTGAATAAGGAATTGCGTTTTATGAATGCAAATCAATAATTTGGAAACATTGGGTCACGTGTGGCTGGATTTTCCACTAGGACCTCTTTTCATGCAAGAATTTGTCCATTAAAGTGTTTTTTGGGGGAAAAAATATGATCCCAACAAATGTAGGATTTGGGTGGATTTCTTTTATTGATCCACTAAAGAAGTATTCCAAAAGTACAGAAACTGGTGTAAGCAAAGTTGACCGGCTGTCAAGATTCTGCTATCAGGTCACTAGGTGACATTCATTCGTGCCCAGTGAGATCCTGCATTCCGGGATATGACAAAACACTTTGCCACACATTGCAATCCCAGCTCCAGGTCACACCCTGGTCCAGGCTTCCACACCAGCTTCTTGTCTTATCATGGCCATTGTCTATTTTGAAACCTTGATCATTGTTACCAAGGGTACCTACCAGTGAAATTCGGAGGGTTGGTGCCTCTGGCACAATGACTCACACTGAGCCCCTCATCATGAAGTGCTGTTTGGTGCCTACCAAGACTCTGGGATTAACAGCTCCTTGCTTTATTGTGAGATTTCTTTTCTCTCAGAGAGATCATTATTCTGCATTTTCCAAAGAGCATATTTTGTTTTCCTGCTTGTTCCTTTTTGTTGCATTTGTGTTGCCTCCTAATTTCTCCTTTGCAGGCTTTCCAAGTACATGTCCAATTTCCTAATTACAGTTCATTGCCACCTACTCCAGTCCTCACCTCCTATTCTCCTTCCATATTTCCAGGTACTCTCTTCTATATGTCATAAACCCCTTCTCCTAAATGTCCTTGTTTGTGCAGGTAGCAATCACCTCTTTTTACTTAACCTTATCCAGTAGCGGTCGGTGGTGGGAGTGCCGCCGGGCGCAGACGTGGGGCGGGGGAGGGTCAGGGTGGGGGTAGTAAACTACGGATCACATTTGGCGATGCAGCGAGAAACGAAATTCGTTTTATTTATTTATAGGTGTACTTACCTGTAATCGCCCGTAATCCGTGAGTTTACTACCCCCACCCTGCCCCTCCCCCGCCCCACATCAGCGCCCGGCGGCACTCCCACCACCGACCGCTACTGACCTTATCCCACGTTCAGCAGGCTTCGAGACACCAGCTTCATTTCATACATTAATTAGCATCACTGCCCCACTACACGCTAGAGATTCTGTTCCCTTCTCCTCCTTAATTGTCTGCATGAGTAAGTAAATGCCTCTTCCTGAGAATCCACAAATTCTGATTCGCTTAGTTAGGACTTGAATTTTTTAATTGCAAATCTCGCATTACATGCACCCGAGTTACACTTGGATGCACAAAACGCCAGAACCCAAATTTCATGTATAATTTGAAGTTTGTGTAAAATCTTAAAAGAATGACAAACTTGATGTATATTGTGAACCAAAGTTTAAATTGGTACCTACATTTTTTCAATTTTTGAAATTCTCAAAATCATTACTTAAACAGTTGTAAAATATTTCATATTTATATCTCCAAAAAGATAAATAGAATTAGAACATATTTATGGGAACATTTTAAAGAAATTTGCATTGTTATCTGTTGCATAACAAATGATGTTTCATGACGTTTTTGAAAATCTTCAATTAAACAAAATCATTCAGTAATTTTATTTAAGTCAGGGTTAATTTTTATAAGCGTCTTTAATCGTTTTGAAAATTAGAATTGGCAAAAGGACATCTGTTTGGACAATTAAAAAGTTAGCATTGTTCTAAAGTTTCCCTTCAAATGATTTTGTTTGAAGAGTGGAGATTTTGTAAATATTCAATGTTTTAAGTTAAAGCGTTTCTCAACACTTATTGTCTTTTAACAAGTTTGGTATAAGTTTAGACAAGTACTCGCATTACATTAGCAAATGAGGCAATGTGAAACTAGGCCTATTTCTGCTTTACTGAATTATTGTGAAAAATGGGCAAACGTGCATTGTTGGATCAATGTAGTAACTGAGTCAACATTCACCTTAGTGCTGCAAGGTGGGCATTCAGTAAAAGTGCACTTATGGGGGCATATTTACAAACAAATGTAGGAGCACGTTGTTACGCCAAAATTGGAAACGCCGCCCTTTGACATTTTACAAATATCCGGCGCAGCCGTGTT
Organism: Calotriton arnoldi; assembly: GCA_963921515.1. Classification (NCBI taxonomy): domain Eukaryota; kingdom Metazoa; phylum Chordata; class Amphibia; order Caudata; family Salamandridae; genus Calotriton; species Calotriton arnoldi. Next base: position 107,060 of record CAWUFW010017401.1, read on the forward strand.
TCCCCTAGTGCTGGCGCTAAAAAAGCTGCCTAGCGCCAGAGCAAGCACCCTGCCGCCATGTTGCAAGGGGGCCAGCGCTGCAGGGGCGATTGCTTATGTGCAGGAAGGAGTTTATTTGCAGGAAGTGACTCCTTCCTGCACATAAACAATCATTCGTGGCGATTTGCTCTTTCTATGTGTGCTGCAGAATGTAGCACACATAGAAAGAGCAAAAAACAATGGGTGTTGCAGTGGAACGCGACGGCAACACCCATTGCACGCCCCTTTGCCACAGCGGACTGCTGCGGAATGCAACATATTTACAAGGTGAGGTTAAGCCACGTTAAGTGGCTTAGCGCCACCTTGTAAATATGTGGAATGGTGGAACGCCACCGGAGCATCCAAAAAATTGACGCTGTGGTGGCGAAAGGAACTTGTAAATATGCCCCATGGTTTTATACAAATTGTGCTAATGTTCGCATTATTGTGGTATTTTGATAATGGCATGACTATGGCATCTTTGGAGGAAGTTTGCTAATATGTTCATTACTACTACGTTTTGGAAAGGGGGCAAATTTAGCCATTACAGCCACATTTTTAACACCGAATATTAATGCAGAATATTATATTTTAAAATAATATTACAGAGCAGATTTATTTTTTCCAAATAAAGTTTGTCTAAAATTAGCAACGGTGATTCCCAATCCAATATTATGTGGCGTTCATGTACCATGAATTTGGGTGCTCGCTCGGGCCATAGCTGCAGTCCAGTTTATTCATCCAACTGCACTTATCTTAGAATACCTCTGAGTTAATGTAGGCACTGCAGAAAGCACAGCTCGGAAATATAGTGGGGAAGCCACAGCTCACTGCTTCTGAGCTGTGCTCTCAGCAAAACATTCAGGAACGCAGAGACATTTTGAGTTTAGAAAATAAAAGAAGCATAGCTGAGGCCTGCGGGAACGCACATATTATGACATGGCCTTTAGTGTGAGCTGGTGAGACGTAGAGAAGGCAGAGTTTGCAAGCTGTGGGGAAGGGCACGTGGCACAATAGTACTGGGGGATTATGCCGTGAAATGCTTCGTGAGCTGTTTTAACTTTTTCACTTTCGTTATATTCAAAATAAGGCAATCTTAGCTACCTCTGCTAGGAAATACGAGAACAACAGACGCGAATCTTATTCAAAAATGTTTTTCTGCATTTTGAGGAGCTCACTGTTGAGTGCTTAGTTAGATATATGAGGCGCTATTGTAATTCAGGATACCATAAGTAGCATTCATACTAGAGGCAGCAGCTGTACAAAGCATTGTCAAAGATAAATGTTTACTCACAAAGCGCAATCTATCAAATTCCATTATTCATAATCGTGTTTAGAATTACAAAATCTTTCCAGGCGACTAAAAGCACAGGTTTGACAAACTACGCATTTATTCTAAAAAAAAGAAAAAAACCTGTCAAGATTATATATGTGGAGCAAGCTGTTATTAGTCACAAGTTTTTATTTTATTTTATTTACTGTGCTGTCCAAAACGTGCTTTTTTCAGGGTGGACAAAAGCAGTCATTTCAATGATTAACTGCGGTGATTTTGTTTTCATGTGTTGGATTTCCGAGTGAAAGGCTTTCGTTTCAACTTCTCTTCGCGGCCTTTTAAGAAAGCATCTTATTCATTATAGGGGAACAAAGGCAACGCTGTGTCAGCTTTCAGGCCGCAGAGCAGAACCAGCGAATGAAATGCAAACTAGACTGTGAGGAATGATAGCAGGCATGACGACTTGAGATGTTTCTTTTCCTGGGCTCTGGAAACATTCAACGCTGACTGTTAACATCTATTAATGTAACACATTCTTTGGAAGGAATGCGGTGGCATTGAAATAATGCCTACCTTATTTATTTGTAACAAACAATTAATAATGAGAAATTTAAGAGTGAGGCATATGAATCCAATCACAAATTCGGGACTATGTTCAATATATCAACCTTCCCCCTTACCACACATTGAACATTTTATTTTCTACTTTTTAAGGCTTTTGATTTGCAGTGAAATGCTCCTATTTTGTTGCTCATTGCATACCATCCAATTTTGTTTATGTTTATTGCATAGAGCTTTGTGCACATTACAGAAACTCGAAAGCACTTTTATACAGCACACGCATAGTTTTAAAAACACAAACGGCGAGAGGCTGAATACAAAACATCCTATACAGGTTTGGAATGAAATGTGGGTCAAAGAGCTGCTCTGGACGTTTCAGTTTTCTCTACACAGGAGGTAGTCCTCTCTGCTCGTCAGTCGTGCACCTAATTCATACAAGGGTGTTTTTTTGACTTGGAAGGCATCCTCTCTATGTTGAACCCTTTGGGCTAAGCTCATTAGAGTTTCATTACTCTCCTTAGCACAGGCTTTGGGCAGGAATGTAGGGCCAGATGAACAAAATTTCCACTCGCAAAAAGTGGTCGCAAAGTGCACACTGACTTTTTGCGAATGGAAAATAATTTTTTGAATGAATCGTAGTGCATCTCAATCTGACCTTCAGCATTAGTATTCATGAGGTAGGGTGACACATTGTGACCCCCTACAATTGGATCCCTTCACAGGGATGATGGCCTACTGGGTTCAGCAGACTACCTTGTCTGTGATGGTGTTGAAATGAAGTATAGTATTTTTTTTTATTCAGCCTTATTACCTGAATGAAAACTGGGCTGCATTTAACAAAAGTTTATTTTTTACGTTTGTTTGGGAGTTGGGAGTTGCCAACAAACTTTTTTTTTACATTCACAAAGAGGAAGAGGTCCTCCTCTTCAGAGCACTGGTCTCTGCTGGCCTCCTGCATTAGGGCGGAGGAGCATCGCCCCACTAGTGAAAATGCTGCAAAGTCGAAAAATAAAATGGCAATAAAGTCAATTTTTTATCATTGTATTTTTCACCACTGCCAAGTCGAGCATCAGGGCAGGGTGGGGGTCATTGCTGCTGAGTGGCAGCAGCAGTGTGAAGTGGTGGACATTTCAGTTTAAAGTATGCATGTCACTTTGGCCGGCTGTCTAGCGACAGCCAGCTGACATGCACACTTTAAACCTCTCCAAACTGAACTGCCTTAGACAGCTGGGTGGAGTTGGCACAGGCCCTCCGTGCCTTAGGGAGTATTGAGCCAGCACGCTCCAACTAATCCTGACGCTTCTCTTATGTTGCTTAACATTATCAGCAGCATGAGAGCAGCATCTGGAGTGGTTAAGGGAGTTGGCTCTGAAACCACATGCTCCCCACCAGACCAAAAAACATTGAGGAGAGGAGGACAGGAAGAGGCGAGCCAGTGTGTAAGTACATATTTCATTTTGAATGTTATGACCCACTGACAGGCACTGTGAGAAACTCGCACTGTGAGAAACTTGCACTGGCTTCAGCCTCAACTCCAGAGCTCTCAGTTGTGGTCCGTATATAAACACTGTTTATAATGAGCCATGAGTTAGAGCTTTGGTGTTGACCCTAAAGACATTCTCAATGTCTCAGTGTCTGTCAGTGGGTCAGAATGACTGATATGATTGCCCCACCACTTATGCCTGCCACCACTGTCCTTAACTAACCACCATCTACTCTCTCCTTTCCCAGCAGCTGAAAGATGTAGTCCAGTTTATGCTTCTCAGTCTTTTTTGTATCAGTTTCTTCCTTTTGCAGTTCTCCTCAGTCATCTCTTTTCCCTCCTGCCCTTTGCAACTATTCTTATACTCTGTGCGGTGTTTCAAGATCAGGATTTATGTGTATCTATGTCTCTAGCTTCTTTGCAAGGACTAACATGTGTATCACTTGCAGTCCTCAGAGCATGCATGTCACTTCCTAAAGTAATCTAAAAGGTACCTACATGTCGTGTCGCCATGCCTGTCCCGTCTGTAACCCAGGGTCAGGCATGGCAGGAAAGGGAAGGGGAGGAGGCGAGAGGGCAGTTCGCGCAGGTACACGCAAAATAAAGGACGTGTTACCTGGCGGCTCGTGTCTGTGTCCCCTTATTCATGGCGAGTGGCGGCGATTTGAAAACTGGCGACGAGGGTGGGATGCAATCACCCCCCTCCACCCTGCGCACTGGAAAAAAAAGAAAAAGCGCACGCTACCGTGAGTGAAGAGCGGAGCATTTCACATTGCCGGCAAACAGCACGAGTGGCGGCCAGAGCGCTGACACGGCCAGCGACCCCAAGAACCCAGAGAAGTTGGGGATTCAGAGTGAAGCCTGGGGTAAGTCAAAGCAAAGTGCCCCAGTGAAGACAGCAGGCAGAGGTCATTACGGCAGCCATCTTGAGGTCAGGCGTTTCCCATTGACTAAGCCTGGTCCCCAGCACGGCGGCCATTTTAAAGTCAGGCGTTCTCAAAAAAACTCTCCAGAGCCCACTAAAAGCATAGGTGAGGCCCACAGACGTTACTGCAAAGCAGAGAGTGACGCTACGCGCGCCCCACCATGTCGACACCACCTGACTCGTCGCAACAGATGGCGCCCGGCCCTGCGCACCCCGCCCCACAACCCGGACCGATGCTCATGGGAGTATCATTCCTGCGTCCCCCCGAGCCCTTAACACTGACGTCTGGAAACAGTATGGGCCCCAAGTGGAAGAGCTGGCTCGAGGATTTTGAAGACTTCATGAAGGGAGCACAAGTTCGGGACTCTGACCAACAACTCATCGCCCTACTCAATTTAGTGGGCAAAGAGGTTGGGCAAATCATTAAAGAGCTACCCCCAGTCAATGCTGCGTCTTATGGGGATGTGAGAGATGCCCTGAACCGGATGTTCCTCCACAAGCGGAACCTAGACTACGAGCGCTACACGTTCAACCTCGCGTCACAAGAGCGAGACGAGCCCATGGGCGATTTTATCTCCCGCCTCAAGCGTCTGGCCCGCTACTGCGAATTTGACAACTTCAACACGAAAGACGCACTTCGTTTACGCATCATCGAAGGGTGTCAATCTGAATCACTACGCCGTCGACTGCTGAAAAAGCACTACTCTCTCGATGACATAGAGGAACTCACCCGAATAAATGACCAAGCAGAAGAGCATGCGAAGAAGAAGATGGAAGCTAGTAAAACAGACAAAAGAGACCAAGCCTTTCGCGTACAAACTCACACTGAACCGAGACGTTCGGACCATCAGAAATCCGGAAGATCCACGAGGTCACCTTGCACAAGGTCTCCTCGCAGTGGAAACAAGAGCAGTCACTCCTGAAGACCACCGCCACAGTGCTATCGGTGTGGCCAAGATTACCCTCACACGGGTCCATGTCCAGCCATCGGCCAACAATGCCACTGATGTGGGAAGGAGAACCACCTCGAAGCCGTTTGCCAGACCCGTCGCAAGGAAACAGGACCGGCCAAGCGAAGCACAGGGTCACGCCACCATGTCAGGGCCGTACAAGGGAGAAGAAACCGATCAACGAGCTCGTCGAGATCCAGTACCCAGTCACACAGCTCTTACCGATCTCAGCGGTCAACGTCCAGAGAGTCGTCCGCACTTACCCCAATATCACAAGACAGTGACGAGTATGTGTGCATGGTGGCGGATCCAGACAGGCTAAAGAAGTACCCGCGGCTACATATCCAAATGGGAAGCCACTCTGCCAAGTTCGTTCTAGACACAGGTGCGTCACTCAACTACATTTGCCCCCACCGAGTACCAGAGAATGACCCCAAAACCGAAACTGGAGCCGGCCGCAGTTCGAGTCTACACATGGATGTCCAGAGAATCATTGCCGTGTTTGAGACAGTTTCGCACGACGCTAACATACAAAGACAGGACAGTTCATGCACACATCCACGTGATTGAAGGCCCTGAATCAGCTGACTGCCTTCTCAGCTTACCAACAGCGGAACGCTTGAAGCTGGTAGAAATTCTGTACAGAGTGGATGACTCGCCAGACATCATCAGCAAGTTCCCGAAGCTGTTCAGTGGTTTAGGAAAACTAGCGCACTTCAAGGTCAAGCTACATATCAATGAGCAAGTGACACCAATGGCACAACATCACAGGAAAGTGCCATTCCACCTACAGCAAGCGGTGGATGATGAACTCCAAGACTTGCTAAGAGCAGACATCATAGAACGATCGACTGGGCCCACCCCATGGGTGTCGCCCGTAGTAGTTGTGCCCAAGAGAGGACAAGACAACAAGGTGCGCCTGTGTGTGGACATGCAAGCCCTGAATACAGCCATCGAAAGGGAGCGGCATCCAGGACCCCACATCAGCGACATGATTACCCGTTTGAACTGAGCGACTGTCTTCTCAAAGCTAGATCTCAACAAGGGGTACCACCAACTGGAGCTACATGACAAGTCGAGATATATTACCACATTCACCACACATCAAGGGCTTTTCAGATACAAGCGCCTCAATTTCGGGATCTCGTCAGCGGCCGAGATCTTTCAGGAGGCCGTCCGGCGAGTAATCCAACACATCCCAAACGCTTTCTACTACAGTGACGACATCCTGGTGTTCGGAGAGACTCGGAAAGATCACAACAAGGCGCTGGACCGGGTGTGCCATGCCCTCCTTAACGCCAACCTCACACTCAACCAAGACAAATGTGAATTTCATAAATCGACTCTCAAATTCTACGGCCACATTTTCTCAAAAGAGGGCATGAGACTGGATCCTGAGAAAGTATCAGCACTATCTGACACCCCACAACCACAAGATGGCAGCGACATCCGCTCGTTCCTGGGCATGGCCAGTTACTGCACCCATTACATCAAGGACTATGCAACCATCAGCCACCTGTTACGAGAACTGACACGACAAGGGCAGAGTTTCCACTGGTCAGCCAAATGCGAACAAGCGTTCAACAAAATCAAGACCGCTGTAAGCTCAGCCATCAACTTGGCTTATTTCAACCCCAAAGAGAAGACGGAAATCACGGTGGACGCTAGACCTGTGGGGCTAGGTGCGATTCTGGCACAATACGATGACGAAGAAGACCAACGCCACATTGTCGCATACGCCAGTCGCAGCCTTACTGACATGGAAAAAGCATATTCTCAACCAGAAAAAGAAAGCCTAGCGGTTGTGTGGGCGTGTGAGCATTTTGACCTTTTCGTCTATGGCAAGCACTTCACGCTCATCACTGATCACCAGGCTCTGACAACCAGTTTTGGAAACCCCCGGGCGAAGATGCCTCCGAGGATCGAACGGTGGGGAATCTGTCTGCAAGACTACACGTATACCATCATCCACAAACCCGGGAAGGCGAAGAATCCGGCAGATTACATATCACGACATCCCCAAGCCCTGACACAAGTACGACCATCTGTAGCAGAAGAATACCTTCACTTCGTCATTGACCAGGCATGCCCACCTGCCGTTCCACTAGAGGCCATTATAGAAGCTTCTGCAAAAGATGCCACGTTACAAAACATCATGCACCGTGTCCGTACTAATTCATGGAGACACCTGGATGAGCCAAAGACAAATGACGTCATCAACACACAAGAACTCATGGCATTCAAACATGTCAAAGACGACCTCTCCATCAGCGCCAATGGTCTGCTACGAAGGATCGTCATTCCCCACCTGTTGAGACAAGGCACCATCAACCTAGCACACGAAGGACATAGAGGAGTTGTAGCCACGAAGAAAGCGCTGCGAGAATGCGTCTGGTTCCCCTCCCTCGACCAGATGGTAGAAACCACATTACAAGATTGCCCGCACTGTCAATTGGTAGGGCGAGAAGAACTACACGCCCCCTTACAGATGTCGGACCTTCCAGACAGCGTATGGCAACAAGTGGCTATCGATTTCTTTGGCCCGCTGAAATCAGTAAAGTACATCATTGTTATCATGGACGAGTACTCCCGCTTCCCCATCGCTCACCAGATTTCCTCCACCAAAGCGAGCACCGTCATACCAGTCATTGACGAAGCATTTGCTGCATGGGGAATCCCTGCGGGGGTGAAAACAGATAATGGACCACCTTTTAACGGACAGGACTTGCGAGACACCTAAATTTCAAGCACCGGAAGATCACTCCTTTGTGGCCTCAGGCCAACGGAATGGTCGAACGATTTATGGCCACCATAAAGAAGACAATGCAACAAGCCAAACTAACTCATCGTGACATGCAACCCGCCTTGAATGAAGTGCTACGGGCGTACAGGACCACGCCGCACAGCACTACTAATCAATGTCCTGCCACTCTGATGCTTGGGCGAATCCCACGCACCCGGATACCGGCGGCTGACGCTGGCTCACAGCCCAGGATCACGACGTCAGACCATGAGACCCTGGTAGAGCTGGATCGGACCAAGAAAGCAAAAATGAAAGAATATGCTGACCACCGTAGACATGCCAGAAGGTCCAATATCCGAGAAGGAGACTGGGTGCTGGTGAGGCAAGACAGGAAAACCAAAGCAGACAGTCGCTACTGCGCTCAGCCGTTACAGGTAACCAGAAGGAAAGGGACCATGATTACAGCTGAGTCCAGAACCAAGAGAACAACCAGAAACGTGTCACACTTCAAGAAGTGTAACCCGGCAGCCTACACTCGGGCCCGGGAATCTGACTGCGACACCGACGTGTCAAGTCAAGAGGAGAACGAGTATGGAGAACCCCGACGAGTACCGGAGGCAAGTGACAGTGGAGAGAGGCGTCTCTCCAACCGACCACAACCCAGCCGACCACAGAGAACTACTCGAAAACCCACTCAACTCATTGAAGAACTCCGAAAGAAAAAGAGACCTGTGAACATTCAAAATACAAAGGGGGGAGATGTCATGTCGCCATGCCTGTCCCGTCTGTAACCCAGGGTCAGGCATGGCAGGAAAGGGAAGGGGAGGAGCCGGGAGGCGAGAGGGCAGTTCGCGCCGGTACACGCAAAATAAAGGACGTGTTACCTGGCGGCTCGTGTCTGTGTCCCCTTATTCACGGCGAGTGGCGGCGATTTGAAACTACAGTTATCACTTAAAGTATTTTAGTAATCATTTAAAGTGTGCTTTATAAAAAAGCACATAACTGCGAAGTAGCGGCTAACAAGAATAAACATATCATCTGTGTGCGCCTCCTGGGTGGGATTCGAACAGCAAAACACACACAATTACACATGTATGGATGCTTATCACAGTTTTCATGGCTGAAATGCTCTCTTTTTCCAGCGCTAGCTCTACAATTGCAACAGTGCCCAGTTATTCCCTGCACTCATAATTATGATCTGCAAACCTACGTGTGCAAAAAACTTTCTGAAATGGGCACCTGTGATTAAAGTGCTCAACTCAATTATGTGCTGTGTCCTAAACAAATTATTGCTAATTCCTGATGATTTCATGAAAACAGAGGGTCTGAGTCAGTGAAACTGCACATGTAGAGTTACGTCTATGTGTGGGGAGTCGATTTACTACATTTTGCAATTTGACAACATTCCCACTAGTACACTTGCAATGCTGAGTCTGGCACAGTTCTGTCTGAATAGGAAATTCTTAGAATTTATTTTCATATAAAGTTATCACAAACATTTTAAAAGCAATCCACCAAAGTTGATCTCCAGTATTTCCAATTATTTTGCATCTCATAGTTCATTGCTACAATCGCACTATAAATCCTTTACATCAGAGTGATCGGCAGGACCCATTCTATGTGCTAATTCATAACTCAATGTTTGGTGAGCATTGATGACACTATTAATGATGGACATTCCATTTTATTTCTGGTTGATCATCATTTGTATATTCCTGTTTTTAAAGCCACATCCAACACCTGTTTTGTGGAAAGTAAAAATGATAGGCTCAACTGTCTGTTCAAACCTGACATCACTTTGTAAATACAATATATTCACAATAATATATTGCTCTTGATTTTCCTTCCCGTCCCTTCTTTAATTTCCACCAACTCATCTTCCAAGGTTTCTACCCAACACTACACACTTTGTCCTTTGGCTCTCCCTTTTGCTTTTAATTCTTGCAATTTTTCCATCACCCCTCTTCTTATCTTGGGCTATTGGCAGTTTCTTCAGCCACTAAGTAAAAGTATTGTTCTTTATTTTCCTTTTTTATTTTTGACCCCTCCTTCATCTATATTGTTCTAGACTTGCCTAAATTCTATGACTAATATAAACCATTCCTAAATTAATTGAATTTAGACCTCAAAAGAAAATTCAATTTCAGCATGTGTTACAGACTAAGGGCCAGATGTACGACTGTTTTTTTGCGATCGCAAAGGGGATTTCGGCCACTTTGCAACCGCAAAATAGGTCAGCCCAATTTACTAACCCTATTTTGTGAGTCGCTAATCAATTAGCGACTCTCAAAATAGGGTTAGCGAATCGCTATTAGGAATAGGCGTGCCAAGGGCGTCCCTTCCTAATAGCGACTCCTAAACCTATGTAGGAATGTTTTGCGACCGCAATTGTGGTCGCAAAACACTCGCAGTTTACCACCCTTCTCAGAAGGGTGGTAAGGCACTCGCAAGCAGCAAAGAGGCCTCAGGGGACCCCTTCCCCTTTGGGAATGCATGCACAAATATTTTTTAAGAGCAGTCAGTGGTCCCAGGGACCACTGCCTGCCCTTAAAAAATAAAATTGAAAAGTTTCATTTTTATTTTTTAAATGCATCCTGTTTTCCTTTAAGGAAAACGGGCTGCATTTTAAAAAAAAACTGCTTTATTGACAAAGCAGTCCCAGACATGGTGGTCTGCTGACCCAAGAAGGCCACCATCCTTGGGAGTGCCAGCCATTCCCAATGGGGTCGCAAATTGCGACAGCCTCATTATTATTCATGAGGCATGCAATTTGCGACCCCATTGGGAATCGCAAACAATGTCTGAGATACTGTAGTACATTGGATTTTGTGACTCGCAATTTGTCGCAAATTTTGAGTCGCAAAATCCGATTGGTCGAACATCTGAGCCAAAGAGCTGAAGGACATCTTGGAGCTTTGCTGACAATGCTGCTTATTCATTTTTCTTGCTCTTCTGTAATCTATGCTCAGAGCATTTTCTGTGCTCTAAAATCAATCAGCAGGTGATAGCAGAAACTAACCCTATGCTAATTCTCTTGATCACTTACGCTCATCACCAGCTCCTGTCATTTGAACAAGCTCAAAGCTCTTCAATATTGTGTGCAGAAACACTGGCTAAGTCAATTAAAGGCAATACCATAGTGCAAAAGGGATATCTGTAAGAATTCACTGATTTTTTTTTAGACTTGTCATCCCTAGGTTGGTCTCTACCCAAACATTTTGCTTTCTCCCACTAATTTTCTTCAATTTGTTTTTATTGGCCTTAGGTCTCTGTGCACTTTAACACTGCTAGCCAGTCCTAAAGTGCTTGTGTTCACTCCTTAAAACATGGTAAAATTAGCTTACACCTAATTGGCGATTTAATTTACTTATAAGTCCCCAGTTAATAGGCATAGCATGTAAACCCCTGCAAATTAAATGCTACTGATCAGCCTGCAGCACTTAATGTGCCACTCACCTAAGTAGCCCTTCTAAACATGTCTCAAGACTGCCGTTGCAGCCTGTAAGCAGTTTTTAACTGCCAAATTGACTTGGCAAAACTACCTCTTTGCCAGGCCTAAACCTTCCTTTTTTAATACACATAAGTCACCCCTAAGGTAGGCCTTAGACCGCCCACAGGGCAGGGTGAAGTATATTTAAAAGTTGGACATGTACTTTAAAATGTTACTTGGCTTGGTAGTCAGAAACTCTTAAATTCATTTATCACTACTGCAAGGCTTACCTCTCACGTAGGATAACATTGGGTTACTTTGTTACATTTAATAAGGGATCACTTTTAATAGGGAACTGTGAGAAGTTGGCCTGGTATATGCTGTCCACTAATTATAGTGGGCACCTTGCACCAGTCCAAACAACCCCTTATTGGAGATAGGTTAAAGACAACCTTCATTGAAAGCTATCCTAGTGGTAGCTATGGAGAGCAGCCTTCAGGCTAAGTCTTGAAGGAATGTAAAGCAGCTTGTTTTACCAGTCTATAATCTCTTGAGTGACCAAATGAAAGAGGACCACACCAGGTATATATTCAAAATATATGTATTTATTGCTAAACACACCCCTCTAGTCTCTTTATGAGGCTAGAGTTCGAAGTACATAAGTTATAAGTTAGTTATCAACAGTAATAGCACAAATACACGTTGAGCCCTAGGGGCGTACCAAACCATATACCATTAAAGTGGTATAAGAACCACGACTGAGCTAGACACAAGGCCTAGAGCCTGTAGAAGTGCTTGGACCACAAGGAACCACCCAAGGTAGTGACACAGGGGACCCACGGGGGACGCGTGCAGTGTGAGAACACAGCCGCGAATCGCCGTTGACTTCTATGGGGAAAGTCGCGGTTGGAATTTTAAAGAAAAGGGACACTTAGAGGAGGACTTGGAGCAAACCCTTTTAGAACTGGGTCGTTCTAGAGTCTATACCCACGGGAGCACCGGAGTACTCGAGTTACCTCACCCAGGAAGCCGGGTGCATAGGTGTCTTTCGGGGTCGGGTTTCGTCGCCGTTTTCAATGGCGATCTGCTGCAAAGTGCTGCTGGCGGCCAAGTCGAAAGTGTTCGGGTGGATCCAAAGGTGGATCGAAGATCTGAAGAACCTGAAAGCAGAGGGGACAGAGTCTGGGTCACTAGCCAGTGACCAGGAAGGCGATGAGCAGATGCCCACCGATGTCGAGTGCTTCAGGTAGGTTGACGGTCGTCTTGACTCTTCAGCCACGAGGTCCAGGAGGCGTCGACGATGACCAGGAGCTGGATTCGAGCTGTCCACGACGTCTGTCGATTGCTGAGGTGTCTGCGACTGAATTGGATCCAACAAGCCTTGGCAACGGCAAGTCTCGTGGAAATAGAAGAAGGACGGTGGTGCAGACCAACAAGGTCTGAGGGACTCACCCAGCGAGGGTAAGTCAGGGCACGCCTGGAGCAATCAGGGAAGCCCAAGCAGAAGAAGATTGGCCTTCGGGAGGGCCTACTAGCCAACAGACTAGCGACCGCGAAGGAGCCTCGAGTGGACGCACTTAGAGCTGGCTCACGGGACACTCGTGGAGTGGAGGCCAGTGATCTTCGGTGCAGTCGGTGCTGGAGGCTGGGGCTACTCGGAGCCCAAAGCACAACTTCGTGGGAGACCCAGAAGAGGATGCACTTGCAAATGCGATCGGTGTCCAGGGGTCACAGTTCCACGTTACCCACGACAGCTACGGGCCTCAGCTTTGCTGGGGACTCAGGGCAGCCTCGGGAAGTCTGGAAATCCACCTCTGGTGATGCAAAGACTTCGGCGTCCGGCGGGAGCTTCAGCGATGCAGACCAGACAATTGCTTCATTGGTGCCTGCCAAGCAGGGGAGTCACTCCTTGACCCCAAGGGATATTCTTCAGTCCTCTAATCTTAAAGTAGAGCGTCGAAGGTCCAGGATTCTGTGTCAGAGTTTCGTCCAGGTAAATCTAAAGTCCTAAGGACTGGGGTCCCATACTTATACCAAGTTAGGGGTTGGACATATTCTGGGGACCCACCTATGGGAGGGTCAGGGCAGAGGGGTGTTTACACCCCTTTCCCTTTGTCCAGTTTCGCGCCAGAGCAGGGCTGGAAGCCCCTGAGCCGGTTTGAACTGGGGTATGCACAGGGACACCAAATGTGCCCCCAGTGCAGGACTTCAAAGCACCAGAGAGTGCTCCCGCCCAGCCCCAATACACACTATCCTGTCTGGGGAGGTGGTTACACCTCCCTGGGACAGGAAACCTATTGTCCAGGCCTCCTCTGCCGGAGTTTCGGTCAGCAGCAGGAGGCCAGACTCGTGTCTGTGGCAGCGGCATCCATTTTGTGATGCCAGGGCTCTGGAAAGAAGTTACTGGGTAGGCCGGTGGGTACATGTCTCTCCCTCTAGAAGGGTGGAATGCTACCCCCGCCGCCAGAACTGGCGGAGGGGTAGTATTCCAAGATGTTTGACACCAAACTCGACATGTTTTGGTGCAGCCAGTCCAAAGTTAGCATTCTACCGCGAGGATATAATGCACTTAAGAGTATATGGTCAGGCTGCACTGCAAACAGCATCAGAGGAGGTACTCCGAATGCTGCAGAGGGGCTCTGCTCATGCAGGGGCACCCTCTCACATAAAAACCAAGCACTCTGCCTTCAGGATTGTCAAGGCCTGCCATAGGAGTGACTTATAGGTTTATAGGTGTGTGCAATGGTAGTAATATAGAGCCTATACCACTGTAAGGGGTGCATGCACCACCTTATTCAGGCTGCAGTAGCAGGCCTGTGGTGTCATTTTGGCTGGCCTTCCAGGGGTGGCATAATACATGCTTCAGCCCCTGGTAGGCCTCTGAGGTACCTATGCCCTGGGTACATAGTATACCATATACTAGGGACTTATAAGGGCACTCCAGATTCCAATCAGAGATGTGCCTAAGGCACATGGAAACCATTTTAGAGAGGAAGCAGCTAGGCTGGGGTCCTGATTAGCAGGGCCCCAGCCAGACTAAAGTCGAAAAACAGTGAAGCATCAGCAAAAAGTGGGGTTACCCATGTGAAGCAGATCCTACTCTCTCACACAACCCCCCAAACGTAGGGACATTAAACTAACCTTGCCCAGTTAAGTCTTCATGTTCTAAGTGGAAGTACCTAGAGAGTCCATCTGCATTGGCATGGTTACTCCCAGGTCTATGTTCCACTGTGAAGTCCATCCCCTGTAGGGAAATGGACCACCTAAGCAGTTTGGGGTTTTCACCCTTCATTTGTTTTAGCCATAAGAGGGGCTTATGGTCTGTTTGAACAAGGAAGTGAGTACCAAACAAGTATGGCCTCAGCTTCTTCAGAGCCCAGACCACAGCAAAGGCCTCCCTCTCAATGGCTGACCAACGTTTCTCTCTAGGGGTCAGCCTTCTGCTAATAAAAGCTACTGGCTGATCCTGACCTTCATCATTCAATTGTGACAGTACAGCCCCTACCCCCAATTCAGATGCATCTGTTTGGACAATGAACTTCTTGGAGTAATCAGGACTCTGTAGAATGGGAGCAGTGCACATGGCCTGCTTTAGGTCATCAAATGCCTTTTGACAGCTAACTGTCCACTGAACCTTTTTGGGCATTTTCTTGGAAGTTAAGTCATTCAGGGGTGTCACTATTGATCCATACCCCTTGACAAATCTCCTATAGTACCCAGTCAGGCCTAAAAAGGCTCTCACCTGAGTCTGGGTAGTTGGAGCAGTCCAGTCCATGATGGTCTGGATCTTGCTCTGCAAGGGTTGAACCTGGCCTCCACCCACAAGGTGGCCCAGGTACACAACCTGACTCTGCCCTATCTGGCACTTGGTGGCCTTGATAGTCAGGCCTGCTTTCTGCAGGGCCTGTAAAACATTTCTGAGGTGGACCAGGTGATCCTCCCAGGTGGAGCTAAAGACAGCAATATCATCTAGATATGCTGCACTATAGGCTTCCAGACCTGTAAGGACTGTATTCACCAACCTCTGAAAAGTGGCAGGTGCATTCTTCAGACCAAAGGGCATCACCACAAATTGATAAAGCCCACTAGGGGTTGAGAATGCTGTTTTTGGCTTTGCATCATCAGCTAGTCTGATCTGCCAGTAGCCAGCTGTCAGGTCAAATGTGCTTAGATACTTGGCTGAGGCCAAAGTGTCTATTAACTCATCTGCCCTAGGTATTGGATGGGCATCAGTCCTAGTGACTGCATTGAGAACCCTGTAGTCCACACAAAACCTCATCTCTCTTTTCCCACCATTGGTGTGAGGTTTTGGCACAAGGACCACTGGACTAGCCTAAGGGCTATCTGAGGGTTCAATAACTCCCAAATCCAACATCTTCTGGACTTCTGTCCTGATACAGTCCCTGACATGGTCAGGTTGCCTATAAATCTTATTTTTAATAGGCAGACTGTCCCCAGTGTCCACTTCATGAGTGCACCAGGTGGTCTGACTGGGTGTCAGTGAGAATATGTGCCTGAACTGATTGAGCACCTGTCTGCAATCAGTTTGCTGCTGGGCAGTGAGGCTGCCTGCCAAGGCCACACCATCCACTGACCGATCATCAGGGTTCTGTGAGAGCAGGTCAGGGAGTGGGTCACTCTCTTCCTCCTGTCCCTCATCAGTAGCCATGAGCAAGCCCATGTCTGCCCTGTCCACATATGGTTTTAATCTGTTGACATGGAGAACCCTGTGGGGACTCCTGGGTGTTCCTAGGTCTACTAAGTAGGTAACCTCACCCTTCTGTTCAACAATGGTATGGGGTCCACTCCATTTGTCTTGGAGAGCTGCTGGGGCCACTGGCTCCAACACCCATACCTTCTGTCCTGGCTGGTAAACAGTCAGTACAGCCTTTTGGTCATGCCAGGCTTTTGAAGTTCCTGGCTAGCCTCAAGGTTTTTAGTTGCCTTTTTCATGTACTCAGCCATCCTGGAGCGGAGACCAAGTACATAGTCCACTATGTCTTGCTTTGGGGGCTTGAGAGTAACTCCCATCCTTCCTTCACCAAGCACAATGGACCCCTGACAGGGTGACCAAACAAAAGTTCAAAAGGGCTGTAGCCAACCCCTTTTGAGGCACCTCCCTGTATGCAAATAAAAGGCAGGGCAAGAGTATGTCCCATCTTCGCCTAAGCTTCTCTGGGAGCCCTTTAATCATGCCCTTCAAGGTTTTGTTGAATCTCTCAACTAAACCATTGCATTGTGGGTGATAGGGTGTGGTGAACTTGTAAGTCACTCCACACTCCTTCCACATTGCTTTCAAGTATCCAGACATAAAGTTTGCACCCCTGTCTGATACAACCTCCTTAGGGAAGCCCACTCTTGAGAAAATTCCCAGGAGGGCCCTTGCCACCACATGTGCTGTAGTGGTCCTAAGGGGAATAGCCTCTGGGTACCTGGTGGCATGATCCACTACCACCAGGATAAACCTGTGCCCAGATGTTATGTTATGTTAATGAAGTTTATAACGCGCTCAGATACTCCCAGGAGTGTCCCGGCGCGAGCCTTGAGGTGCAGCTAGAAAGAGAATCGCAGGTTAAAACAGAAGTGTTTTGAGCTGTTTTTTAAAAAGACTAAGATCATGGGTATTACGCAACGAGAAGGGCAACAAATTCCAGGCGGTGGCTGCCCGAAATGCAAGAGATCTGCCCCCACTCTTTGACGGCGGACACGAGGTAGCCGGGCAAGGTGCTGAGATGCTGACCTCAGATCTCTGGTAGGGGTATAGAACTCAAAGCGCTTCCTTAGGTAAGCTGGCCCTAATCCGTGGAGAGCACGATGGGCAACCACAAGGGCTTTGAACTTGACGCGCTTAGTGACCGGCAGCCAGTGCAGAGTGCGCAGATGTTGTCTAACGCTGCTTCTGATAGGAATGTTAAATAAAAGCCTGGCTGCTGCATTCTGGACGACCTGCAGTTTATTAAGAGAATAATCCGGTAGACCAATGTACAAGGCATTGGCGTAATCAAGGCGGGACAAAATCAACGCCCTGGTCACTGTTTCCCTTGCATCCCTAGGGAGCAAGGGGAGAAATTTCCTGAGTGACTTCAATATCCCAAAACAGCTCCCGGCCAATTTTTTGATATGATACGAGAAAGACAAATTCTCGTCAAACCACACACCCAGATTCTTGACAGGTTGACCAGAAGAGGATGGTAGCGGAAAGCCGGCCGGCCAGAGAGTCTCTCTGAACCGTGTGGGAAGGTTGCCGTAGAGAAGAATCTCCGATTTTTCTTCATTGCATTTAAGCTGTGCCGCTGAGAGCCACTGAAAGACCGCTGTCAGACATTTCTTAACCTTCAGAGTATCACACTCCAATTTACCCCAGGTAAACAGTAGTTGAGTATCATCGGCGTATGCCACGATTTTGGCTCCTAGCTCCTCCGCTAATTGTACCAGAGGAGTGACGTAGATGTTGAAAAGAAGGGGACTCAAAGAGGACCCTTGCGGCACTCCTGTGGTAACACCTTGAGGCGTGGAAGAGAATGGGGGATCCAGATCTGTTGCGTACGCCCCTCAAGAAAAGATTTTAGCCACCTCCAGGCTGATCCCGTGACACCTATTTCCATCAGACGAGACAGAAGCAGCGAGTGGGGAACAGTATCGAATGCTGCCGATAAATCCAACAATATCAAGGCAGCACTTCCACCGGCATCCAGACAGCCTCGGATAGCTTCTGATACTTCAACCAGGGCCGACTCAGTGCTATATGCAGCTCTAAAACCTGATTGAGCTGGATGGAGTAGACCTGACCCTTCAATAAAATCAGTGAGCTGTTTATTAACTGCCTTCTCACAGATTTTAGATACAGTGGGAAGAAGGGAGATGGGGCGATAGCTCCCTGGGTCCTGAGGGTTTAGTGAAGGTTTCTTTAGAAGTGGCAGGATTTTAGCTTGCTTCCACACTGTTGGAACAAGCGCCTCCTGAAAGGAGAGTCTAATGAGCGTATTAACTTCTAAATTAACTGTTTCTGCCACAGAGGCCAGGAGTCTCGCCTTACAAGGATCCGACGGAGAGCCAGATTTCATAGCTTTCAGAATTTTAAGTGAATCCGATAGGTCAATAGGTGTAAAAGCCTCCAGCGTGAAAGATGGCTCAGAAGGAGCAACAATGTCAATCCCCACCCTTTCAAAGGGAACCCCCACCACAGGTAGTGGTATCAGGGGGGCCTTTGTAGTGCCACCTGCCTTGCCACTGGCCTGGCAGGTTACACAGGAGCGACAAAACTCCTTGGTGTCTTCAGACATGTGGGGCCAGTGAAAGTGAGGGACAATTCTGTCCCAAGTCTTGTTCTGGCCCAGGTGACCTGCTAAGGGAATGTCATGGGCTAGGGTCAATAGGAAGCCCCTGAATTTCAGAGGTATAACCAACCTCCTGGTGGCACCAGGCTTGGGGTCTCTACACTCTGAGTACAAGAGTCCATCATCCCAATACACTGTATGGGGACCACTAGCTTTCCCAGCAGCCTCAGCAGCAGCTTGCTGTCTGAGGGGTTCAAGAGAGGGGCAGCTCTGAGGCTCCTGGCTCAGATCTGCCCTGGAAGGGCCCCCTGTCCCCAAGAACTCAACCTGGTCAGGTTCAGCTCCTCTGGGACAGTTCCTTCCTCAGGACTGAGATCATCCCCCTCAAGAGACTGATCTTCCTTCTGAGCCAAGGGGAAGGCACTGCCTTTACCCTACTACTCCTCTTCTTGGAGGGCACTTGGTCCATTATTCCAGAATCCAAGGCCTGTTCAGTGTTAGACATTTTGGCTTGTGACCTGGTCACAGCAAACACATCTGCAGGGATGCCCAGCATTTCTGCATGGGTCCTGAGCTCCACTTCTGCCCAAGCTGAAGTTTCTAAATCATTGCCAAGCAAGCATTCAACTGGTAGGTCTGCACTTACCACAACCTTCTTAAGGCCAGTTACCCCTCCCCAGGAGAAGTTAACAACTGCCAGAGTATGGTCTGTTCTGACATTGCTAGCATTGGTCACTTGGTACATTTCACCAAGTATAATCTGCCCAGGATTCACAAGGTCCTGTGTCACCATGGTGACACTTGTCCCTCTGTCCCTAAATGCCAAAGCCTCTTTTCCATTGATTAAGGGCTGTTGCCTGTACTTGCCCAGATTACTGGGACTCACAGAGGAGGTCACATCCATGCCTCCATCACAGACTAGGACAGCCTGAGTGAGCTCTCTGACGAGGTCAGAGCTCATCTCCTTACCCAGGGTCAACCCTACTAAACCCTTGGCTTGTGTAGTCCCACCACCAACTGTAACTGCACTAGGTGGAGCAGGTGCCTTAGGGGCATTGGTGGGGGCTGGAGTAGAGTCTTTGGACTTGGTGCAATCACTGGTCCAGTGGGTCTTTTGCTTACAGACCTTGCACCATGGTTTCTTTTGGCCTTTCCCTTTGTTAGACTGTGAATCCCCACCTGAAGAAGATGTTTGGGGGCCTTGTGAAGACTTCTGGTCTTTACCCTTCTCCCCACCCTTATCAGAGTTCTTAGAATCTTGCTTCTTTGGGTCACCACCTTGGTTCTGTACCTTCTGCCTCACCCTGGTTCTGACCCATTTGTCTGCCTTCTTTCCCAATTCTTGGGGAGAGGTCAGATCAGAGTCCACCAGGTGCTGATGCAACAGCTGATTTTGACAATTATTAAGGATCTGCTCCCTCATGATAAGATTGTACAATCCTGTGAAGTCACATACCTTACTGCCCAATAACCAACCTTCCAGAGCCTTGGCAGAACAATCAACAAAGTCCACCCAGTCTTGAGTCTGTGCTTTTTGGGTATCTCTGAACTTTAACCTGTATTGTTCAGTGGTTAGGCCAAACCCATCAATCAGAGCACTCTTCAAGACTGTGTAATTATCAGCATCCTCCTCTCTAACAGTGAGGAGCTTATCTCTACCTTTGTCTGCAAAGGAGAGCCACAAGATTACTGCCCACTGCTCCTGAGGGACCCTCTGTACTTTACAGGCCCTCTCCAGTCCAGTTATCCATTTGTGGATGTCATCCCCACTCTGGTAGGGAGGGACAATCTTGCTCAGGTTTCTATGGTCATAAGACCTTTCCCTATCTCTGGGGAAATTGCTGCCACCATGGGACTCTAGTCCCATCTTTTTCTCTCTTTGTAGAGATCTAGGGACTCCCTGTCTATAGCCAACTGCTGTTTTCTGAGCTCAAGCTGGGCTTGCTCATACTGAATCAGTCTCTTTCTCCTGTCATGAGAGGATTCTCTCCTATGAGAAGAGACAGAGGTCCCTACTGAGGTGTCAGAGTGGTTAGACTCCTGAGAAGGAGATCTAGCCCTTCTTGGCACACTCTCAACTCTTCCTGGGGGACAAAGGTGAGGTCATCCTGATCCTCCCCTTCATCCACAGGAATAGCTGGGTTTTCCAGGTCAAGGTCATTGTCACCTTCCTGGCCAGTTTCAGAGCGGGGGGCCTGGGTTTCTTCACCCCTGACCCCTTCCTCATTTTCGGCCCCACCCTCTCTGCCTACCCCTTCAGACCCTAGGGGTCTGCTGAGATCATCAGCCAGTAACACCTCCCTGAGGTGTTGGGTGCTGGCACTTTTGCCTGCCTTCAGCTTCCTAGTATTGCATAATGCTCTCAATTCCAAGAATGGGAGTTTATCATACTTGGAGGGAAGAAGCCCACTGGCTTCTGGCAAGGCCTCACTGGGTCCTGGCTTTGAAGACATTACTAGTGAGGTGTGGTGTATGCACTACCTACTCTAGTGTGGCCTACTAAACTCTCTTGAGTTGTAGAAAGGGTGTGCTATCCCTTAACACACAACTCTAAGTTCAGTAGAACTTACTGTATACTAAGCTTGATTTATATGTACCTAAGGTACCCTTAGCGGTTTTCAGTTGATCAATTCAATTGAGATTATCTGGCAAAACAATAGCAAGCTGGAATCCCACACGCTGCACACCAATGTGAGAAGTTGGCCTGGTATATGCTGTCCACTAATTATAGTGGGCACCTTGCACCAGTCCAAACAACCCCTTATTGGAGATAGGTTAAAGACAACCTTCATTGAAAGCTATCCTAGTGGTAGCTATGGAGAGCAGCCTTCAGGCTAAGTCTTGAAGGAATGCAAAGCAGCTTCTTTTACCAGTCTATAATCTCTTGAGTGACCAAATGAAAGAGGACCACACCAGGTATATATTCAAAATATATGTATTTATTGCTAAACACACCCCTCTAGTCTCTTTATGAGGCTAGAGTTCGAAGTACATAAGTTATAAGTTAGTTATCAACAGTAATAGCACAAATACACGTTTGAGCCCTAGGGGCGTACCAAACCATATACCAATAAAGTGGTATAAGAAGCACGACTGAGCTAGACACAAGGCAAAGAGCCTGTAGACGTGCTTGGACCACAAGGAACCACCCAAGGTAGTGACACAGGGGACCCACGGGAGACGCGTGCAGTGTGAGAACACAGCCGCGAATCGCCGTTGACGTCTATGGGAAAAGTCGCGGTTGGAATTTTAAAGAAAAGGGACACTTACAGGAGGACTTGGAGCAAACCCTTTTAGAACTGGGTCGTTCTAGAGTCTATACCCACGGAAGCACCGGAGTACTCGAGTTACCTCACACCCAGGGAAGCCGGGTGCATAGGTGTCTTTCGGGGTCGGGTTTCGTAGTCGTTTTCAATGGCGATCTGCTGCAAAGTGCTGCTGGCGGCCAAGTCGAAAGTGTTCGGGTGGATCCAAAGGTGGATCGAAGATCTGAAGAACCTGAAAGCAGAGGGGACAGAGTCTGGGTCACTAGCCAGTGACCAGGAAGGCGATGAGCAGATGCCCACCGATGTCGAGTGCTTTAGGTAGGTTGACGGTCGTCTTGACTCTTCAGCCACGAGGTCCAGGAGGCGTCGACGACGACCAGGAGCTGGATTAGAGCTGTCCCACAATGTCTGTCGATTGCTGAGGTGTCGGCGATTGGATTGGATCCAACAATCCTTGGCAACGGCAAGTCTCGTGGAAATAGAAGAAGGACGGTGGTGCAGACCAGCAAGGTCTGAGGGACTCACCCAGCGAGGGTAAGTCAGGGCACGCCTGGAGCAACCAGGGAAGCCCAAGCAGAAGAAAATTGGCCTTCGGGAGGGCCTACTAGCCAACGGACTAGCGACCGCAAAGGAGCCTCGAGTGGATGCACTTAGAGCTGGCTCATGGGACACTCGTGGAGTGGAGGCCAGTGATCTTCGGTGCAGTTGGTGCTGGAGGTTGGGGCTACTCGGAGCCCAAAGCACAACTTCGTGGGAGACCCAGAAGAGGATGCACTTCAAATGCGATCGGTGTCCAGGGGTCACGGTTCCACGTTACCCACGACAGCTACGGGCCTCAGCTTTGCTGGGGACTCAGGGCAGCCTCGGGGAAGTCTGGAAATCCACCTCTGGTGATACAAAGACTTCAGCGTCCGGCGGGAGCTTCAGCGATGTAGACCGGACAATTGCTTTGTTGGTGCCTGCCAAGCAGGGGAGTCACTCCTTGACCCCAAGGGAGATTCTTCAGACCTCTAATCTTAAAGTAGAGCGTCGAAGGTCCAGGATTCTGTGTCAGAGTTTCATCCAGGTAAATCTAAAGTCCTAAGGACTGGGGTCCCATACTTATACCAAGTTAGGGGGTTGGACATACTCTGGGGACCCACCTATGGGAGGGTCAGGGCAGAGGGGTGGTTACACCCCTTTCCCTTTGTCCAGTTTCACACCAGAGCAGGGGCTGGAAGCCCCTGAGCCGGTTTGAACTGGGGTATGCACAGGGACACCAAATGTGCCCCCAGTGCAGGACTTCAAAGCACCAGAGAGTGCTCCCGCCCAGCCCCAATACACACTATCCTGTCTGGGGAGGTGGTTACACCTCCCTGGGACAGGAAACCTATTGTCCAGGCCTCCCCTGCCGGAGTTTCGGTCAGCAGCAGGAGGCCAGACTCGTGTCTGTGGCAGCGGCATCCATTTTGTGATGCCAGGGCTCTGGAAAGAAGTTACTGAGTAGGCCGGTGGGTACATGTCTCTCCCTCTAGAAGGGTGGAATGCTACCCCCGCCGCCAGAACTGGCGGGGGGGTAGTATTCCAAGATGTTTGACACCAAACTCGACATGTTTTGGTGCAGCCAGTCCAAAGTTAGCATTCTACCGCGAGGATATAATGCACTTAAGAGTATATGGTCAGGCTGCACTGCAAACAGCATCAGAGGAGGTACTCCGAATGCTGCAGAGGGGCTCTGCTCATGCAGGGGCACCCTTTCACATAAAAACCAAGCACTCTGCCTTCAGGATTGTCAAGGCCTGCCATAGGAGTGACTTATAGGTTTATAGGTGTGTGCAATGGTAGTGATATAGGTAGCCTATTCCACTGTAAGGGGTGCATGCACCACCTTACTCAGGCTGCAGTAGCAGGCCTGTGGTGTCATTTTGGCTGGCCTTCCAGGGGTGGCATAATACATGCTTCAGCCCCTGGTAGGCCTCTGAGGTACCTATGCCCTGGGTACATAGTATACCATATACTAGGGACTTATAAGGGCACTCCAGATTCCAATCAGAGATGTGCCTAAGGCACATGGAAACCATTTTAGAGAGGAAGCAGCTAGGCTGGGGTCCTGATTAGCAGGGCCCCAGCCAGACTAAAGTCGAAAAACAGTGAAGCATCAGCAAAAAGTGGGGGTACCCATGTGAAGCAGATCCTACTCTCCTACAGGAACAGGTAGAAATGACATGTTTGGACTCAATAGAATTGTAATTTAAAGTCCTCTTTCAATCATGGATTTGTAGAGTGCACTACTCACCCGTGAGGGTCTCAAGGCGCTGGGGGGGAGGGGGGATTTCGGGCAGCTCCGGCTCATCCAAAGATCCAGGTCTTGAGGCTCTTACTGAATGCTTGCAGTGTGGGGGTTAGTCTAATGCTGAGGGGGGTTTGTTCCAGGTCTTGGCAGCGATGTAGGAGAAGGATCTTCCTCCCATTCTGGCTCTGCGGATGCGTGGGATTTTGGCCAGGGCAAGGTCGGCAGAGCGGAGGTTCCTCTTGGGGGCATAGAAGGAGATTCTTTCATTGAGGTATTGGGGTCCGGTGTTGTGGAGGGCTTTGTAGGCGTGTGTGAGCAGCTTGAAAGTTACTCTCTTTTCGACGGGGAGCCAGTGGAGGTCTCGTAGGTGCTGGGTGATGTGGTCTTGTCATGGGATGCTGAGGACGAGTCTGGCTGCGGCATTCTGGACGGTCTGGAGTTTGTGGAGTAGAGATTTGTTGATTCCAGCATAGAGGGCATTGCCGTAGTCCAGTCTGCTGGTTATGAGTGTGGGGGTGACGGTCTTTCTGGACTCAGGGGGATCCATTTGAAGGTCTTGCAGAGTATGTGGGGGGGTGTTGAAGCATGTGGACGATACTGCGTTGATCTGTTTGTTCATGGTGAGAGCGGAGTCGAGTATGATGCCCAGGTTGCGGGCGTGGTCCATGGGTGTGGGAGGGTTGCCATGGGCGGGGTGCCGCCTGTTGTCATCTCACGCGGAGGGGATGGATCCAAGGATGAGGACTTCCGTTTTCGCTGAGTTGAGCTTCAGGCAGCTGCTGCTCATCCAGGACGCGATGTCCTTTATTCCTTCCTGGAAACTGTGTGTGGTGATTTCAGGCTGCTTGGTGAGGGAGAGGATGAGCTGGGTGTCGTGGGCGTAGGATACTATGTTGAGTCCGTGTTTTTCTGACGATGGTTGGGAGTGGGGCCATGTAGATGTTGAAGAGCGTGGGGCTGAGGGAGGATCCTTGGGGTACTCTGCATCTGATCTCTGTGGGTTCAGAGAGGAAGGGCGGGAGTCTGATTCTTTGAGTTCAGCCGGCGAGGAAGGAGCGGATCCAGTCTAGGGCAGTTCCCTGTATGCCGGCGTCGTGGAGTCTGGCGGCTAGTGTGCGGTGGGTGACAGTGTCGAAGGCATAGTAGAATGAGGGCTGCCATGTGGCCTTGGTCGAGAAGAGTGCGGATGTCATCCGTGGCGGCTAGGAGGGTGGTCTTGGTGCTGTGGTTGCTGCGGAATCTGGATTGAGAAGTGTCGAGGATTGAGTTGGATTCTATGAAGTTTGTGAGCTAATTGTTGACGATCTTCTCAGTGACTTTGGTGCCGAAGGGGAGGAGAGAGATGGGTCTGTAGTTTTTGAGATCCATCAGGTCTGCAGAGGGGTTTGACTTCTGCGCATTTCCGGTCGTCAGGGAATGTGCCTGTTTTGAGGATGCAATTGGTTGTACGTTGTAGTTCAGGTGCTATGGCGGAGGCGGCCCTGTGGAAGATGTGTGGTGGGCAGGGGTTGTGGGAGCTCTGGAGTGTATGCTCCTCATGGTCTTTGCAGTGTCTTCTGTAGTGACAGGGGTCCAGCCGGTGATGGTCGGCTGGGTGGCGTTGCTGATGTCTGGTGTTGTGTTGGTGCCTTGGTTCTGTTAGTTGAAGTTGGCATAGAGGGTCCTGATCTTGTGATGGAAGAATGAGCCGAGTTTGTTGCAGAGGTCCTGGGAGGGAGGGACGTCAGAGGTTTCGCTGGGGGGGGTTGGTAAATTCTTGTGTGATGTTGAAGAGTTCCTTGGAGTTGTGGGAGTTGGAGAGGATTCTGTCCTGGATGAAGTTCCTCTTCGTGGATCTGATGACTTGGTGGTGTTCTGTCATGGCGGTCCTGTAGGCGGTGCGTGCTTCCAAGGTTTTACTGTTCCTCCATGCTTTCTCGAGTCGTCGGCACGTGCGTACATTCTCGGAGGTCTGTGGTGAACAGGTAGCTTTCGTGGTGCGTTGTCTGTTGGAGTCCCAGAGGGGGGGGGGTGAGCATGTTAGTGCAGTCGTTGATCCATCTGTGGCGTTCATTGGCTGCAGAGTTGGCGTTGGTCGAGGTGGATGGAGGAGTGCGGCTAAGGCCGGAGTTAAGGTGCTCTTCAGTGATCTTGCTCCAGTTTCTGCATGGGGGGCATGGTGTAGGCTGGTGTGCGGTGGGTTTTGAGAAGGAGAAGTTGAAGCAATGGTGGATCTGTCCAAATGACCTGTGTTGTGTGACATGAAGCGAATGTCGTTTCTTCCTGCGAAGATGTGGTCGAGGGTGTGTCCTGCCTTGTGGTTTGGGGTGGTGACGAGCTGCTTCAGTCTGATGATGGCGAGGTTGTCCAGGAGGGCAGTGGATTTGGGGTCGCTGAGGTTGTTGAGGTGTAAATTCAGGTCTCTGAGCAGTGCGAAGTCCATAGACGTGAGGGCGTGGGGCGCGATGAGGTCTGCGATGGTGTTAGCGAACAGGCCACGGGGTTCAGGAGGTCTGTAGGTGAGAGTTCTGGGTAGAGTCGTTCTGGGGTTGATCTTGATCTGGAAGTGGAGGTGTTTCATGGGGGGCGAGTAGTCGTTCGAGATGGCGATTGTGAGTCGGAGGGAGATTTTGTGTACGATGGCAAGGCCACCTCCAGGGTGGTTGGGGTGGTCTCTCCTCTGCAAATTGTACCCATCGGGAATGGCGGTTGCGATGTCGGTTGTGTAGGTGGCGTTGGTCCAGGTCTCTGTGAGAAAGGCAATGTCGGGCGAGAGGGTGTTGAGGAAGTCCCAGATTTCTACTGCGTGTCTGTGTAGGGAGCATACCTTGAGTAGGATGCAGCTCAGGGGTTTGTGCGTGCTGGCATCCGGTGGGATGGCGGTAGCCGTAGGGGTCTGGAGGTGGGTGATGGTGCGGCAGCAGTGTCGACAGGAGAACTGGCCTTGGGTGATGTTCGGCATCAACAGCTGGTAGTTGTTGTTTCTCCTGGGTTGAGTGCGTTGAGGGTTGCTGAGTCGTAGCAGTGGGGGGTCGGAGGACCAGGGTCCCTGGCGCTGGTCGCAGTCGGGTTGCGGACAGGCACAGATGGACTTGCCTTTGGCGCGCCCGCTGCGCATGTCCGCTGCGGCCGCCATTAAGTAGGGTTCGGGGGGAGGGAGAGCAGCTGGGAGATGGGAGTGGGAACACGTGGGGGGGAGGGGCCATGGGGGCAGCAGCGGTGGGGAAGGGAGTGAAACGGCAAACAGGGCAAAAACAGTGAAAAAAGGCACAAAGAGACAAAAAGGCACTAAAAAGGCACAAAAAGGCACAAAGAAAGGCACAAAGAGACAAAAAGGCACTAAAAAGGCACAAAGAGACAAAAAGACACAAACTGCACAAACGAGGCACAGACAGACAAGGGCAGAAACTATGGAAAGGCTGGCAGAGTGGACCAGCAGAAGAGCAAGGCTCTCCCACTGGACCACCAGTGATAAGGCGCAGGCAGGAGCCTGCGAGTGGAGGAGGGCCTCAAACAACTACCTGGAACCAGAGAGGTGCTGGGGGCAGCGGCGCAAGACAGAGCTGCATGAGGAGAGAACAGTTTCCCTGACCAGGAGGTCAGAGGTCTTGCTCACCCTGTCACGATGCGGCCGCCATTAAGTAGGGGTCAGGTGGAGGGAGAGCAGCTGGGAGGCGGAAGCGGGAACACGCAGGGGGGGAGGGGCCGTGGGGGCAGCAGCGGCAGGGAAGGGAGCAAAAAAGCAAGCAGGGCAAAAACATTGAAAAAAAGTGAAAAAAGGCACAAAGAAAGGCACAAAGAGACAAAAACGCACTAAAAAGGCACAAAGAGCCAAAAAGCCACAGGAAAGGCACAAAGAGACAAAAAAGGCACAAAGAAAGGCACAAAGAGTCAAAAAGGCACTAAAAAGGCACAAAGAGACAAAAAGGCACAAACTGCACAAACGAGGCACAGACAGACAAAGGCAGAAACTACAAAAAGGCTGGCAGAGCTGACCAGCAGAAGAGCAAGGCTCTCCCATTGGACCACCAGGGATGAGGTGCCGGCAGGAGCCTGCGGGTGGAGGAGGGCCTCGAACACCTACCTGGAACCAGAGAGGTGCTCAGGGCAGCGGCGCAACGGCAGAGCTGCACGAGGGGAGACTAGTTTCCTTGACCAGGAGGTCAGAGGTCTTGCTCTTTAATGGTATAGCCATTTTTTAAGTCACAATTCTGAAATTGCCAGTTTTAGAAAGTTGACTTGTTTTGTCCTAGCCAATTGGTGCCTGCAGCCTGTGTCCTGGATCACATGACTGTGTCTGTGATTAGCATGGTAGTTGGTCTTAGTGTATTCCTCCCTAACAGTGGCACAAAATGGGACTAGTTGTTGGCAGGGCCATGCTGACAGGATGTGTGGTGTGAAGCAGAGCTGTTCCCTGCCCCACTTACATTTCAATGGAGTTGCCTCAGCCTGCTCACAAAGGTCGTCACACTAGCCTTTTGTCCCTCCCAGCACCTTGGAGCCTGGAAAGGGAGGAAGGAACAGCAACATTGGCCTGATTTCATGGTAGCTCCTGCTACGTTCTTCTCCTCAGCAGCAAATCCTGTTCGGTGGCTTCTCTTCAGAAGGGTACCCAGCCTCCTGCAGCCCTCGTTGGATACAGCCTTTATCCTCGTCCTGCCAGAAACTTCCAAAAAAGAGACTAAGACCAAACAAAGCAAGTTTTCACTGCAACTTTGTCCAGCTGCTCCCTGATGATGACGCAAGCTGCCATGCCCCACTGGACTTTACCTTCAAAGACATTTTTCTTCAAAATTTCCTCTAAATCAGAAGGTATGCTGAGACCAGGCCCAATCTACTTCATATATCCAAACAGCGCTCCATTGTGGTCAGCAATAACTTTCGACTGTGTTCTGGTCTTGTGTGACTGGATGCCCACGGATGGCACTTTGATCTTTTAGGAGCTAGTTTTTACTAAAAACTTTGAACATTTATAATTCCAGTCCTACTGACTAGATTTTTGTTGTTTTGGTCTCAAACTATTAATTCAATGTTATCTATTTTTTAAATTGGTGTGGGATTTATCTTGTGTTGTGTGTCACTTTATTATTGTTTGAGTGCTGCATAAATACTTAACGCGTTGCCTCTAAGTTAAGCCTGACTGCTTTGTGCCAAGCTACCAGAGGGTTAAACACAGGATAATTTAGGGACTTTTGTGGTTTACCCTATCAAAGAGTGGGGCTCTTTCTTGAGAAGGGTTCTCACCCCAAAAACCCAATTTCCTACATTCGTCCTCATTGATATGCATGAAGCAGAATTTCCTCTGCAAATCCTTGTGAATGGCTATGAATCAGAGGGGAACCCTCCATCGCATTCTTTATCTATGATAATTATCAAATGGTGAGTGAGCTGTAACATCAAGAGACACAGTTATTGATTTCTAATAATTATTTGTGTGTAGATGCAGTGGAAGTTCAAGTATGGTCTTCTGCTCTCTAAAAGCCTAGCTAGTGAATTTTTCTAGTTTCACACTGCTAGTCTGTCTTTCTTTTAAGAAACAAGAATTGTAGAATCAGAAAAGGCAAATATTACTCACATTTAATAAGCACAACGTGGTTATTTTAAATGTACTGTTTTTCGTGTTTAGGTTTTAGCCCCTTCTGCTATCTGTACCCCCTTGTTGCTGGCAGAGCATAATACTAAATAAGCATGATGAAGTGGGAGTGCCCCATCTGCTGCACTAATACCCAGCTTGACACTGAATGTCCCAAGGCACGGGTTAATTAAGAGTACAAGAATTGATAAAATATGCCTGGCATGAGCATAAAGGTGAAGTTCAGGCTCAAAACATCAGAGCATGCTAGTGATTTGCTGTCACTTGGAAGGCAAGATATACTAATGTCTGAGACAATGGCTAGAAGCAGCACTTCTGAGGTCTAAATGCACTTGCACAGGCCTTGATAATGGGATTTTCTGTTTTCACTAATGCAAGAGATAAAACTTGCCATAGACTTCTTTATTATTTCCAACAAGCTGTACACAAGAAAGTTAGACTTACAAACTATATTGTGGTAGAGATGATCAAATTCTGTGGGGATAAATTTACTTATGTGCATTTCAACAAATAAATTCAGTGCCGCTTCCTGTTTTATTCAACATTTTAAACAATATTTTCCATTTTAATTCCTTAAAACCTTTTCCTATCACGGTGCTACATAGTGTCCATTAATAAGGTGAAAAAGACCAACAAATAATTTTGCAGGCATTCTAGCTCTTGAAGATCCACTTCAAGTTGCATTGTCCATTACTCTTATAGTAGCTACTGTACTGGGTATAGAGCATAAGGTCTTATTGAAACATGGCTAGACGACACCAACACCCCCGATATTGCCTCAGCTCTACCAACAGGCTACAAATTATTAAAACGAGATAGAAAGGGGAAGAAGGGAGGGGGCACAGCTATCTTATTTAAAGAGCACCTTACCTGTATTCCTGAGGAAGTTACCCAGATAGGCACACATGAGACTCTAGCATTCTCGGTGTCTAAAGGTGAACACAAACTACCCGGAGGGGCTGTTATTTACAACCCTACCGGCCATCATCCAGACTTCAGCGTAAACTTGCTATCTCAACTTCTCCCTCTCTGCTTAAAACAGAAACACTTTGTAGTTATTGGTGACTAATATTCACTACAAAAACTCTACTAACCCGGGGGTCAAACATTTGGAAAATGATATGGCAATAATGCAATTAGATCAGTGGATCAAAGGACGAACCCACACGGCTGGACACACACTGGATCTACTGTTCTCTAACATTGAGACCACCAATGTCTATGATATCAAATCATTGCCTTGGACCGATCATTCCCTAATCTCCTTCTCTTTCAGCCTGCCAGATAAACTATCTCAGGCAACCACAGGTCCTCTAGCAGGGAAAAGATAATGGAACCGAATCACCCCCGACTTGTTTGCCTCCCACTTTTCGCAATACAACCCTGATATGTCTCACACTCTCTCCGTTCAAGCTGAAGCTGAGCATCTGCAAAAAGTAATCGAGAAAGCATTTGATCAGTGCGCTCCTAAACTAGAGAGTAAATTTAACAATAAAGCACGATCCGAGAAGTGGTACTCATTACAACTAAAACTAATGAAAAGAAAGTGTAGAACCCGGGAACACAAATGGAGACTGTCAAAAGACAGCAAGGACAGACAGAGCTAACTAGACGAGCTGAAAAGCTACCACATTGCCCTAAAAAACACAAAGAAAAACTACTATTCAAAAAGAATAGAAGACAACGGTAGTTCATACAAAGAACTATACAAAGTAATTCGAGAACTCTGCAAACCCACTAGCTTGTCTCAAACTATGGCCCCTACAACAGACAATTGTGAGCTACTTAACAACTTCTTCACCGATAAAGTGACCAAAATCTATGCATCCTTTAACAATCAGCCCGAGGGAGATAACATAGACTGGGAAACTCTGACACCCCATCCTCTGGCTCAGGCCCACCTAGCCACTCTGGCCCCCCTCTCAGAAGAGCAGGTAGCAAAAGCTATGACTGAGGTCATGGCAGGATCGCCACTCGATCCTTGCCCACACTTCATCTTTTCCCGACTAGTATCAGTCTTATGCCCCTATGTCACCAAAAGTTTTAATAAATCTTTGGAGTTAGCTTCTTTCCCAACCATATGGAAGAAAACCGTGGTTTTTCCTCTACGGAAAAAAACAGGCCTAGAAATTTACGACCCAGCAAATTATCGATTTATCTCGCAGCTACCATATCTATCTAAGGTATTGGAGAGATTGGTTAATAAACAACTCACCACCTTTCTTGAAACCAATGATCTCCTGGACCCCGCCCAGACTGGTTTCAGAGCCAATAACAGCACCAAGGCCACATTACTTGCTGTGTCCGACAACATCCGATCCTTAGTGGACCAAGGCCGAGCCGTAGCACTGATCCTTTTGGATCTTACTGCGGCTTTTGATACCGTATCTCATAACAACCTACTATGAATTCTCCACGAAAAAGGATTACATTCGAAAGCCCTCTCATGGTTCTCATCCTTCCTGAAAAACAGAACCCAAAAAATTCAAATGGGCCTATGCTCCTCAAAACCAACAAGTATCAAACATGGAGTCCCACAGGGAGCCTCCCTAAGCCCCACTCTTTTTAATGTGTATGTCTCCTCCCTAGCAGCAATCAGTAGGAAATGGGGCTTTGACATCTGCTCATACGCTGATGATACGCAATTACTGATCCCTCTTGATGACAAATGTGCTGACACTGACACTAAGAGCAACCTAATTAATTGCCTCACCGAAATCGCAACCTGGATGACAGATCACTGTCTAAAACTAAATGCCGGAAAATCTGAGATTTTGCTCTTCGGAGGTGCACACTCAATCTGGGACAGCACTTGGTGGCCCCAAGCGCCGGGAACCGCCCCGAGCCCAAGCGAGTTGCCAAAAATGTGGGCATCCTATTTGATAATGCTCTATCCATGCAGGACCAAGTGCGTACTTTATGCGGAAAAAGTTTCGCCACACTGAAACTATTCCGCAGACTCTTCCCTTGGATTCCGTTGAACTGCAGAAAAACTATCACTCAAGCCCTTTTTCTGAGCAGACTGGACTATGGGAATGCGCTTTATGTGGGCATGCCCGAGTACCTTTTCTCTCACCTGCAGCTAGTCCAAAATGCAGCTGCTAGACTGATCTGTAATTAAAGCAGATACAGTTCAGCATCAGACAGCATGAAGGAGCTACACTGGTTGCCAGTGCGCCAAAGAGCCAAGTTCAAGCTCCTCTGCCATGCTCACAGAGCTTTGCATAAGAAAGGCCCACACATCTTGCAAGACAAAATGGAATTCTACGTTCCGTCACGTAACCTGAGGTCATGCCACCAAGCCCTGGCAAAGATTAAACACACCACCAGAGTTAGAATGGGAGACCGCTCCTTTTCTAAATTGCGTGCTGTTCAGTGGAATGACCTTCCGCTTGACTTACGTTTGACAGACGAATATCTGATCTTTAGAAAGAAACTAAAAACCTTCCTATTTCCCAGATACTAAGTCGTTTAGCCATTATTTAAGAATGCCCCACTCTGCAACCAAATACCCTTCCCCTTACACCGCAAAGCATGCTCTCCTAGCGCCGTGATGTCCTTCGGGATGAATGATGCTCTCTACAAATACAAATACAAATTGTGGACTTTAATGATCTTGAAGAAAGGGGTCGCTTTGCACTTGATAATACCATGGTATGTGGTAGTAGTGAAGAGAGAATTGTGCTAATTGGTATTCGTTTGTTTAAGCAGGTCCTTAGGCTGAATTGAATGCCTGTTGCTGTAGGAACTGATGATGTCTCATAAATTAATCACTGCTTTGGTCAGCCATGACCTTTAACCCAGAGAGTAATGACAGAGTTTGTTTTAGGATTATGGGGCTGATTAAGATGTCGGTGGGATTTCCACCGATAGGCCGTCAGTGGCGGTCCCACTGAAGACAGCCCTTCAGTCCGACCGCCGCATTATGATGTAGTTGGCTGGACTAAAATCATTGGTAGGGGAAGACCGCAGCCTCGGACAGGATCTATGATCCCATCGGGGCAACGGTCGGACTAGTATCTCTAGAATGGCGGCGGTGCCGAGGCAGGCACCACCGTTGGGATTACGATGTCCAACCGACATGAAAAGGCTGTCAGAAAGGGACTTTGTGTGCCCAAAACAGGGCCCCCGTCCCTCATGGGCTACTGCACAGTGGCCCAGGGGGCTCATGTAGTGCCCCCACACACATCCATGCACCATGTGCCATGCACCACATGGTGCATGGCACACGGTGCATGGAGGTTCACAAAGTGCTCTCTAACTCTGTGGCTTGTGCTGGGGCCCTTTTCCTGGCACAATCCACAGTGTTAGAGAGCACTTTTCCAAGTGCTTCCACGGTGGTAAAATCGTAATTGGGTGACCGTATGGCATCGTAATGAACCCTAAGTCTTCAATATTATGCCAATTTGTAAATTTTTTAGTGGCTAAAGGTGAAAGGTAGGGGTGTACTTAGTTATGCCTGTAATGATTTATCACTTATTTTCATGAGCTGATAAAGATTCAGATAAAATGCCTAACTGCCTAAGAACAATCCTGCCGTCAACATTTATTCCTTCTGTGCCTAACCAAAGTTTGTGTTCAACTAAATCAAATTCAAGATAATGGTCTTTGGCAGCGCTGTACAGTGAAGAAAAATAGAATGAATCGAAGTCCCCTTGATTTTAGTGTGCAATACCATTATTTGCCAATTACAACTGAAACCTCAAGTTTGATTATATCACAGCTATAGCAGATCAGAATTAGATGTGAAGACATTATCAGGATCACCTAAAGCAAGGCAAAATCATTTAAATATTGGGAACAGCTCCGACTCAGGTTTCATTTATTATTGATGAGTTTGCAATTGAACTGCTACACGTCTTTATTAAGAAGTAATACTTATGTATGTAAACTAGGCAATATATCACTAATAGTGACATATTGACTTCCTGTTTGAGCCTGGGTATACAGGCTTGGAATCAGCCACCACAGGAGATAAGTAAAGTCAACACCACCAGCATCAAGGAGTGTTTAAATTTATAGTCAGGCTCTGATGCCTTTTGCAGGGCCATGTACAAACATTTCAATTCCTTTACCCTTATGCAAAGCTATTTTCCCCACCTTGTAACCTGAGCAGTTTTTTCAAGGAGCCTTCTGAGCGTGATAGGGAAGTAGAATACATTTTTAACATACGCACAAAAGTGTGCCTTTTGTGCATTTCCTTCCATGTTGTTTCATTATTTGAGGTTGTGGGATTATGCCTAGTCTAATCTTCCAAGAAACTATGAATCAGAGTGCAAAAAGTGCTTTGGAACTGTTGAAGCCTCCAACCAATGAGGCGGTGCTATTTCCTGTGGTGCAAAGAATCAGGAGGACCTTGAAACAGTTTATCTTCTGCCAATGTCCCTGCGAGCCACAATAAACTGTGTAGGCTGCATAACATCAGTCACTATTTGGGCACAGTGGATAATTTATAGAACCTTTAACGTTTAATGTTATGTGAAGCACAATTACTGTTTCATAATACTGTAAATTGCAGTCTAGTTCTAATTTTAAAAGATGTTGTGTTTTTCTAAGTCTCTACTCACATTAGCACAATCAGTGTATTGACACTTTATTAGATAAATTACATTGTTCCATCCTATTTCAGCATGTGAGGTCACTTCAACTGTGTTGGTCAGATATTTTACTGCAAAGAGGGTTTACAATTAATATTTTTTGTAATCTACCTGCAATAATTGACTGCTTTGTTTAAAACTGCTTTCCTTATTTCTGGATGAAAAATAAAGATATCTAATTTTTCAGTTTTACCTTTTTCTATTTATAGTTTATAAGAAGATGAATGTCATTGCTAGACTAATTTCAACAAGTTTGGAGACATAGTATATGAGTGGCATTAAAACACATAAAAACATTATTTGATTAATTTTATGTTTACAGGACAAGGCATTTTAATATTTTACATATATTTTCTAAAAGGATCAACGGTTTAACTTTTTTTGTTAATAGCAATACTTAAATGTGTTTTGATCCCAAAGGTACTTTCTGAAGTGAGCACGCTTGATAGCACACTGGCTTTATTTACCTAAATTACTAAAAACTGCAAAAAACTCCCAAATGCCTTTATTTTATTAAAGTATAATTAGTAGAGCATGGACCTAGCCCATAAGCAATGGAACAATGTCGAAAGAGAAACAATTATTAAGAGTTCGATAAATAACCTCTGCAAATTATAACATAGCCTGTTAAATGTTTTATAGGGGGAAGCAAATCACCTCCACAAGTAGATTTTGAATAGTGCAGCAGTATTGGGCAAGAACAGCTCTGGCAGCAAGTCATCCCCCTGTCAATGACCATATAAGAAACGTTCATCACATTTATGTTCTATTCTGTTGAGAGCAATATCAAACACATGGTATCGACAATAGGTTTTCAACTTTTCAATACTACATGTTTGTGCACCTGATGGTACTATTTTTATATGTACTTCATGAGATTATAAAGGTATGGGATCATTGTTCGTTATCATGTTGCACAGAGTGCTGCTAATAGTGAAATGATACTCTTAAAGAGTGTTGCACCAAATGGAAATTGATTGGCATTGTTGTAGCATGGTGGCTGTGTTGGTTTATTGAATACCATTATTGAATCTTTTATTTCTGTTGGTTAAGAAATAAGTCAATAGTTATGTTTTAACATTATGTAATTAAAGACACAGTAGACTCAATACATTTGATGCAAATTGAATACTTGATTTTTAGCTATTAGAACTTCAGGGTTGATTTCCATTTCAGAATGCTTGTTTGAGTGCCTTGAGATTTCAGTGAGCCTTGTCAACTCTAAAAATATGCCATATGGAAGGTTTCCGAGCATGTTGATTCACAAGCTTGAACACAGTATCCATTTTCTTAGGTCTGAAGAGTCTAGATACTTATCATAAGAAATCAGAAAGTACAGTCCACCTCCTCTTAACAACAGCCTGAGTGGTGACTAGGAAGTCATTGAAAAATCTGTTAATCATTTGTCATGGCAAACACAAGGAGATGATGGACGGAGCGCTGAAACTTTTCAGACACTCACCCCCAGGCACAGATCTGGGCTGAATCCATTGTCGTTCTTTAGCTCACTTTGCCACCCCAGTTCAGACACAGCTATATGCAAATCAGTCTTGGCCCTGTGCCTCATGGGAACAGTCCAGCCCGAACTGCCAAGCCATGTCTTCCCTGGACCGGAAACAAGCATCCCGGGACCGGTTTCAGGCTAACAGCCCTCATCAGCCAGGCTAGCTTGAATCCAGTGGCAAAGTGAGCAAGGGACCCACGTCTGGGCATACCCTGCCAACTTAGGGCGAACAAAGGAAACACAAGGAGATGATGGACGGATCGCTGAAACTTTTCAGACACTCACCCCCAGTCACAGATCTGGGTTGAATCCATCATCGTTCTTTAGCTCACTTTGCCACCCCAGTTCAGACACAGCTATATGCAAATCTTGGCCCTGTGCCTCATGGGAACAGTCCAGCCCGAACTGCCAAGCCATGTCTTCCCTGGACCGGAAACAAGCATCCCGGGACCGGTTTCAGGCTAACAGCCCTCATCAGCCAGGCTAGCTTGAATCCAGTGGCAAAGTGAGCAAGGGAACCACGTCTGGGCATACCCTGCCAACTTAGGGCGAACAAAGCAAACACAAGGAGATGATGGACGGAGCGCTGAAACTTTTCAGACACTCACCCCCAGTCACAGATCTGGGTTGAATCCATCATCGTTCTTTAGCTCACTTTGCCACCCCAGTTCAGACACAGCTATATGCAAATCAGTCTTGGCCCTGTGCCTCATGGGAACAGTCCAGCCCGAACTGCCAAGCCATGTCTTCCCTGGACCGGAAACAAGCATCCCGGGACCGGTTTCAGGCTAATCATTTGTCATGGCCATCGCTACAGGTGATCCTCTATATAACGCTGAATTGTGTTTTATATAGTGATTTCCTCCAAAGGGATTGGCTTCTTGATATGTTGCTCATATGTCAGACCTCTGGTAACTGAAACAGAAAAAAAATTGAAACATGATGGAAATACATTTAGGGGAAGGCAACAAAAGTTTCCTAAACTGAAACTTCTTTGAAAGTTGTGTTTTGCATGATCATTGTGGTGACCATCCAACTCCCAACAGCTTGGTCCAAGCCTTTGCAGCCCATATGGTTTGATGGCATCTCAGAGGAGCTGAGATTGTGAATGTGTCTGTATCTCAGTTGTTTTCCAGCAATGCAAGGTTTTCTCTGAGAGGCAAACTAAATTGGCAATGCACAGAACTTTAAACTGAATATGGAATGCCACTGCATGCCAGTGTTGTATGCATTTTTCCTACCTACTTTGGAACTTGAGTGAGAAATCTGTCTGTGGCATCACAGACTATTTGTTATCTGATTTCCAGATGTGGTGAGAGAACCAGACAAATAATTTTCATAAATTCAAAATGTGTCATTACTTCAACTAAGGGCCTGCTTTAGAGTTTGGCAGGTGGAGGTTAGTCCATCAGGATGGTGGAGGATCCCAACATTCCTCCGCATGCTAAATCTAGAGTTGTCTGTCAGCCCAGCAGACAACTATACATTGTCAGGAAATACTGTCACAGCAGTTCCTGTCAATGTATTAAAAGTTTGATTGACAGTTCAGTCATACATGACAGCCATCCATCAAACGTTTATCTTGATTCTGTTTCTTCAAAAATAAAATCCCAAAGCGGGATTTGGTTTTTGAAAAACAAAAATTAATGACCCCCACACCATGGGCAAAAAGAACAAATGATGGACGGAATGCTGAACAATGCAAACATTCACCGCCAGTCACAAAGATCTGGGTTTAATGCATTGTTTTTTTGCTCACCACGCCATCCCAGTTTGGTCCCAGACGAATGCAAATCAGTCTTGACCCTGCTCCTCATGGGAACATTCCAGCCTGAACTGCAAAGCCAGATCCTTCCTGGACCAGAGACAAGCATTCCGGGACTGGTTTCAGAGTATCACCCCTCATCAGCCAGGCTAGCTTGAATCCAGTGGCACAGTGAGCACGGGACCCACATCTGGGCATACCCTTCCCACTCAAGTCAACAAAAGCAAAAAGAACAAATGATGGACAGAATGTTGAACAATGCAAACATTCACCTCAATCACAAAGATCTGGGTTTAATCCATGTTTTTTTTGCTCACCATGCCACCCTAGTTTGGACCCAGCCATAAGCAAATCAGTCTCGACCCTGCTCCTCATGGGAACAGTCCAGCCCAAACTGCTATCCTAGGTCATCACTGGACCGGAAACAAGTATTCTGGGACCCGTTTCTGGGTATCACCCCTCATCAGCCAGGCTAGCTTGAATCCCACACCATGGGAGCCTTCTCCATGGTTTGTGGGTCCCTTGCCACTTGGCTTTTATCAGCGGTATGAGAGGTGAAAACTGGTCATTCGACCACCCATTTTTAATCGGGTGGGTGGTCGAATAGCAAAACCTGTTTAATCGTGGACATACTTAAGGTCCACCCGCCTGTAAGTCAGGCTTGTGGAGAGGGTACTCTATTGCAAATGCAGCGGAGTATCATCTGTTCCAAACTCTAAATCAGGCCCTATGTTTTTTACTAAAGTGCTAGGCGAGTACTAGGATTTGCTTTGGGCTTTTTGTTCAAAGAAACAAATTGCCTTTACCACTGCAGCGATTAGTATCAAACACTGTGGGGACACCAACAGGTCTAGTGACTCTGAATAGAGAATAAAATGTTGGTTAAACTCTACACTGTATGATTTTTAAATAATAGATTGGGGTTACACTTTTTAACTTGTGTCATGGGTATACAAGCGTGAATTTGATTTATGAAGATTACAATAGTGAGGGCATATCGAATATCTGATCAGGTCCATCAATATAGATTAACACTTGGGAGTTTAGTAGGAATTGGGAACATATAGCAGAGGAAATGTTTTAGCTGTAAAGATGAGCAGGATGTTTGACTAATTATTAATCAGTGACAGCAGTATTGCCAAATGTTTCTTTTGTGTACCACCACGAGTTCAACAGAGCCAGTAGAGTATGTGTAGGGGGTAGCACAAGTTTCACAAGCAGTTCAGGGCAGATTAACTTCAAGAACCTTTCTGTTATACTATTTCGTGGACAATCAACATATATAACTGGGTTACATATAAATGTTTAGAGCGCAATAACTGTGAAATACTATATGGAATCATTTTTGTGATTAATTAATTGAAATATTAGTGAGTGCAGAAATTTTATTAAGCACAATTTAACAAGGGAGCAGTATGATAAAGTATTCTGTGTTAAGTCCTAAATGTTTGTAACTTATAATGTGCACATATCCATTTGCTTAAAGATGTATGATTGTTTATAATAGCCTTATAGCCTGCCGTAGCAGGCTAAACTGCCTATTAAAGGCCCATGCCAGCGTTAAAGGCACGAGCCGAAGGACTTTAAGAAGGGAGCGGGACTTTAATGCCAGAAAAGCCGACTACGGAAGGCTATAAGACTATTAGAACATCCCTCCTTGCTCCTTGAGGCCTTTGTTCACAGCAACAGCTGTGAACGACAACATTGGAATGTTGGATCTCTGGGCTTCTTCTGGCCACTAGAAGCCCGAGCACTCCACTTTTTTTCAATGGAGCACCCAATATTTCATTGTTCTAATTAACGTTGGAAGACATGATACAGGGAGACCTATTGTGTGTCTGGTAATGGAGTAATTGAATAACATATTGAAATGATAAATTAAGTGATCAGTATGGCATTGTTAGTTTTTGAAAGAATGTGGGAGAGTACTATGTAAATAAATGTATAATGAAGTTATAATTATTCTGAGATAAAATGAAACTATGAGAAAAGAACGTAGAGTGAATGAACTAAATTATATCAGAAAGCAACTATATGTTATGTTATGCTAACTGGATTTGGTATAGCACAGGCTACTCACTCCTGAAGGAGTATCTTGGTGCTCTAAGCAGTTCTAGGCAGGCAAGATATTGAAAATAGTCAGGCCTTTTAAAGTTTTTTAAAGATGTTGAAGTTTGAGCAGGAACGGCTATGAAAAGGAAGTTTGTTTCAGAGATGAGGGGCAAGATAGGAAAATGACCTTCTGCCGTTTCTCGCAGTACGGATATGGCTGGGACATAGCAGCTATTGATTCTTAGATCGGAGATTCCTACTGTGTAAGTAGGGAAGAAGTTTCTCTGGTAGATAAAGTGGGCCCTTGCCAGCCTTATGAACAAGACAAAGTAGCTCAAACAAGTAGCATTTAATGGGGGCCTTCACTTATGTGTTCTGATTGTGATCATAGCCTTATAATCTGCCATAGTGGGCTATACCGGCCGTTAAAGGCCCGCTCCAGCGTTAAAGGCCTGAGCCGAAGTCAAGGGCCTTTAACAAGGGAGTAGGCCTTTAATGGCTGGTATAGCCCAGGTACGGCGGGCTATAAGACTATTAGAACATTTCGCCACTAGAGGGCAGAATGTTCTAACACATAAAACAAAGGCCTCAGGGAGCCCGAGGGGATTTAAATCCCCTCAGGTTCCATGAGGCCTTTGTTCACAGCAACATCTGTGAACGACAAGCATCGTA
The DNA here is from genome assembly GCA_963921515.1 of Calotriton arnoldi. Classification (NCBI taxonomy): domain Eukaryota; kingdom Metazoa; phylum Chordata; class Amphibia; order Caudata; family Salamandridae; genus Calotriton; species Calotriton arnoldi. Next base: position 148,420 of record CAWUFW010017401.1, read on the forward strand.
ATATTAGATCTCCGGGCTTTTACGAGCCATTAGGAGCCCGAAGCGCTCCATTGAAGACAATGGAGCTCTCATCATTCCAATGTTCTAATATAGCCTTAGAGCCCGCCGTAGCAGGCTCTACCGGCCATTAAAGGCCTGCTTCAGCATTAAAGGCCAGAGCCGAAGGCAAGGGCCTTTGACAAGGGGGAGGGCCGTTAATGGCCAGTACAGCCCGCTACAGAGGGCTCTAAGGCTATTAGAACATACCGCCCCTAGAGGGCAGACTCTTCTAATTTGTAGAACATAGGCCTCACAGAGCCTGAGGGGGTTGAACTCCCCTCGGGCTCCATGAGGCCTTTGTTCACAGCTATTGCTGTGAACAAGCATAGGAATTTTGATGCTTGGAGCTTCTACCAGTGATTAGAAGCCCGAAGCACTCTATTGTCTTGAATGGAGCTCTCAACATTCCAATATTCTAATTTAAGTTATGATTTTTTCAGCCTTGATAAATCAGTTTTTCATAAAACCTGTGCTAGCTGAACAACATGCATTCAGAAAGTGCATAATGTAATCATGTGGCTTCATGCTCCAGACTAAAGATCAAAATTAGGAAGACATCTGAATGTATTGTGATTTGTTTGAATAAGTATTTTATGTACGGAAATCCAAATTCTGAGGTCTTTCCCAATATATGTTTTAAAAACCCTCTGATAACCATTTAAAAACATACTTAAAGTACACTAATGGTTATGAACTAAAACTAAAAACACTCTGAAATTTGCAATTTTTAGTTAGCTCTGCAGTTTATTGCTTTCACTATGGCTGTGCAAACCATAACTAGTACCCCAAAAAATGCTTACGAGCTCCCGCTTGATGAACATTTGCAATTACAAATGTCATAAATTATATTTCTTGTCAGATTAAATATCACATTGCCATTAACACTATGAATGATGGAACGCTGAATATTGTGGTATTGATTTGAATATGTGCTGTTAAAAGTGTTAGGTTTTTTACTTATTGGTATAAATATGTGACTCTGGCTCAGGAAAAATGTCTTGGTTTAAAAATATTTTAAGCAATTGGGGGGAACAGCAGACTGGGTTAACAGATTCTCTCCAAGTCACTATTTAGTTCTTCTTATTTTTCTTACAGATGCAGGGAATGAGACGCACATCCTGTAGTGGTCGTAGCCACACATGTTTTCTGTGGTGATGAGCTAATTAGAGCCTTTGGGGCCATGGTGCCAACTTTGGGAATGCAGACCAGAAGTGGAATGCTCCCCTGTCCATTAGGGGGCTTTTATTTTTTTTACATTTAGGCCCTCCAATAGTTAATGAACCTGGATGGAGGACGATAGAATAACGATCCATTTAACTCTAACTTTTAACCCTTATAAGACCAGCCAACATTTTTTTGCAGAGCACACTGCTTGAAAAGTACAGAACTGTTTTACTCCAAACTCAGCAAAGGTACATCCATGAGGAAAGTTTGTTTTATTCCCAATGTGGTGTAGTTCCGTTTAGTATTTTTTCAGTAACAGAGAGCAAAGATGCTTATGGCAATTAATATTGGAAATGCTGCTTTTTTTGATCATCAACTTGTATGCCCCCCCACCATCCGCTTGATATTTTTGCATAAAACTAAAAATATTAAGAGGAAGCTAAACGTGATAAGTGTATGCCAAGTAATGTGCAGATCTGTAAAACTGTGATTTGCCTACCTTTGCACCCCATTGTCAGATCTGCTGGAAACCTGAGTTTCCTGAATTTATGGTAAGTTGCTAAAAGGCAACTCAATATCCTACCGACTCCTTAAACAGCACCAACGTTTTTTGCACATAAAAAAATGTTTTTGGCACTTGATGGATGCGCATGAAATCTGGCACACCCACATGATACTAAACATGCAAAACATCTGCTGAATCTGTCAAATCATACCACAATTAAAAGCAAAGACTTTTCGTCCACCCCATTTTAATTTTAATCCCTTGACCAATCTCCACAAATTTAAAAATACCAACAGTAAGCTAAACGTGACAAACATCCGCCAACTTGTCCGTAAGTTAATCAAACTGCTTTAAATACATAGGCAAATTGAAATAACACACTTTTCTTCTGTCAAGACCTTTAACTTTTTAACCCTTTGAATACCACCGACCATTGTTGTATCATTAGTCTTCTAACACACTACTGAATAGATTCACACCAAAAACCAGGTAAAGGCAGCTCCTGTGTAAAGTTTTAATTTCATGCCAACTTTTTTCTTTTGTAGATGAGAGTGAAGATTCCCAAGAGACCTAGAACTAGAAGCTCTGCTTTTTTGACATGCCCGCTCTTTTTTTCATTCCCCATTGGCAAATCTGCACAGAACTAGGGATGCCAAACCCAAATTGGATATTTCGTTTTTAAATTTTGTGCAGATTCTTTAAACATCACCAAAATTATCAAAAAAACAATAAACGACTTTTCAATTGAAACTCTGATCTAACCATGACTTCACACTGTCAATTGTCATAGTGTAATATAGTGTGACATCCATTGCAAGAGCTTATCAGAACTTATTAAGCAGCACGTTGTGGGAAGCCATACTGGATACGTGTCTAGGCAATTTTTGTGGTCTGGACTGCATTGGCGTTTCCTTCAGCAGTGTGAAGCATCAGACGGGGAGGACAGCGATGGGACTGTGGAGAACTACACCGGGCAGGGGATGTTATACTTGGAGCTCTTCTTTGTCTGTTAAACCAACACCTCAAATTGCAGGAAAGTGGGCATGAACAAGTCTTATAACCTTCGCTTTCAAAAATGGTGGCTGGTTCAGGGGTTTCTGCTTGAGTTTCTCAATCTAAGATGAAGTTGAGTCTTTCATGATATGCCCGTTCCTGTTTGAATCATATACTCATTTCAACACATTAGTTTCTTTAATTTTTGTCATGTTCACTGTCCCCTCTGTCCCTGACTTTTGCGCGTTACAATGATAATCTTGCTAAGAATCTCCTGCTGGATGTCTTTGCTTGGCACTTTTCTTTTCCCTTATGTCAGAGAGCGATTAGCGTCTCCCTACTTATGTTTTTAGAAGTTTGTGGATTTTTTCCTCCTAGCTGGGCTCCTTTAATGGGACACTTAATACCTTTCACATGAATTGTTCTATGAGGGGCAGCACTGCCGCTACTGGGAGAATTTAGGCTCTACATAGCATCATATTTGATGATAACTTGACACTTATCGCCTCAGCATCAGTAACCTCCTCAAGTCATTTCTTCTCTCATAGGCTCTCCAAAATTCTTCCCTCCTTAAGGATGAGGGAAAATGTCAAGCTGTCATGGCATTTATTTGCTCACAATGGGAATACAGTGGCTCGCTATTTTTTAATTGCCTAAAGATCTTTTGCAGCAATTACTGATAGTTCAGTATCATGCAGCCACACTGATTCTTGCAGCCCCAAGATTTAACCATGAAAAGCCTCCACTTTGCTAGTATCACTGTGAACCAATCCATACCAGCAACACGTTGAAAGTCAGCACTTTTTTACATATTACTGTCTTAGTTTGAGGAAACAACTCAAACCTGATTGTTCTCGCCCTGCCTTTCCTAGTAGGACACCTGGGACAGTGCTTGATCATTTGTTTAGCACCATGACACCCTTAGTGGTGTATTTGGAGTCTGTAAATGACACACCTAACTGAGCCTTCAGGCTGAAACACACTACACATGTATCCCACTATCCCCCTCCACTTTCTTTCTTTATTTTTTAGAGCACCCTTCAATGCGTCCTGATGAAATCCAGCATGAGTCTTAAACCTGCTTCTCCGACAATAAGGCCATGGTTTATGACGGTCGGTCCAATGATAATAAAAATGCCTGCTTAGTTTTTGCTGTTCGCGCCAGGGCCTTTGCTTAATATACTCTGAGGGCACCTTTGCTACCCATTCCCCAAATCTTCTATTGAATCCAAATACTCGATCCCTTGTGTTATCAAATTTCTCCAAGAGACTCCAAAAATTTTACCCCAAGGATAAGGGATTAAAATATTCCTTTACTAGATGTTACAAAAGGGTGTGACATAACCTAAAAAGAGAAACGTGTGCCTAACATCATGCCTACTTATAAATCCTCATGGAATGGAGGGCGTTTGGCCAGATTCCGAGGCTGTTTGGGCTTTTTAGAGGCCTTTGCATAATAGAGTTAATGAACAAGGCTATGAGGGGCCCAAGACTGAAAGGCAGCAGTTAAGCTCGGCGGAGCATGATCGGGTTTGAAAGGGCTCAGCACTTGAGTCTTGGAGCGACTCAACCAGCAAGCATCCTGGATTATACAGGACACAGTGGGGTCGATTCCGATTCGGGCCGGAAATCTCTCCGACCGAGCCGGACCCGGAGAGATTACCGACCGAATCGGACCCGTGCAGTCCGACCGAACGAGTACGATGCGTCCGTATGTTATCGGACACGAGTCGGTCGGACTCCCATTGAACTCAATGGGAGCCGGTCGTACAACGCGTACGCGGGCTCCCATTGCCTCAATGGGTGCGAGGCGGACAAGGGCGCCCTCTACAGCGAGTACGCCGCGAAGCGCTCCGCGGCGTACACGCACAGGTAGGGGGGACCCATGGGTCCCCCTGTGTGCGCCCCGCACGGGTGCGCGTACAGGGGGTCCGACACGGACCCCCAAAGTACGGCTCCGACAGCGAGTTCGAGTCGGACGGCGCGAGTCGGTCGGAGCGGACGAGGTGCGCATCGTACTTACCCGGCCGGAAAACGTCTCCATTGCGCGGTGCGAATCGGGTCCGAGCGAGTCGGTCGGAGCGGTACGGTCCGGGTACGAGTCGGTCGGAGCGGTCGGGTCGCCCGGACGAGTCGGTCGGCGAATTTGCATCGTACTCGCTCGGCCGGACCCGCGTACGGTTCGGTCGGGAAACAGGCTTTCGCATGGCTTTTTTCCCGACCGAATGGTATTGGGTGCGCCTCCGACCGAGATCGGAATCGGCCCCAGTGTATTTTACCACCTAGGAGTCACAGAGGTCTTGAAAAAAACCATGACCTGACTAGATGAAGCAACATGAGGGGCAATAAAGAGACACAGTAGGGTACGACCCAAGCGAACTGGGATGTAATAGTCTCAATGAGTATACCATATTGATATGAAATTCTGTTGTCTAGTTGAAGTTGTTCTTAAAACTGGCCCAGTGCTATGCTACGAGATTTAGCTTAGGCGGTATTGGGTGTTTATGAGGCACTGCTGATGGGGCACAGACCCCGTGTTATATATAGCACATGTGATATCTTGGGTACTCTATCCACACATTGACGTACCTTATGACAGGCATGACTGTGTTGCCAGACATTGAAGTAAAATTCCAGACACAATGGAAAGAAATGAAAAGCAATGCTGTACCCTTTGTGTGGTTTTGTTTCCAATTGGTCTTTTTGAACAGCAAGCAAAGCACATCTAAGATGTTTCATTGCTTTGGAAGACAAGATACACTAGTTTTAAATGTCAGACCTGCAAACAGATGCGCATTGTCTCCAGGCTTTTATCCGTAATGGGATTTTTTTGCTGAATACAAAACAGAAAACACACTGTTACTTATTTCTAGGTGAGAGCTTTTAATAATTGAGCATGCACTCCCACTAAAAAGATGTGCAGATGGTATGAACAATTATTTAAAATGATTCTCTAATAATCGTATGTGCATAGGTGTTTCACTATTTTCTCTAAACAGCTTGATTTGGTGATGTTGTAGGGGTTTAAATGAATTTACTGAGAGAAAAAAAATAAGCCAAACAATCGCTACCAACGACATATTCCTCCAAAAAGGATAAGCATGTATATATGTTTTCCTTCTGCATAGACTAGAATTCAATGGAAGTCCACAAGGCAAATAAAAACTCTACGGAGACATCAGAAAACAAAGATTATCTCGATCTCGAATTAAATCATTTCCCTAAGTTCTCACATAAGGAACGGCTCACTGCCACCTCTTGTCAGACCATTTACAAATCACCCTTAGACTTATGAGGGATCACGTTATCTGATCTTCAGTTCTGCAGACTCACGAAGCCACAATATTACCAACGCACAATATGTTTTAATTTCCTGTGCCTGCGAGTCCTCAATGAAGGTAATATAATGTACGTGCCCAGTGCGTCAAACATATACACGGCAGCATAATAACACGTCACAGGAGAGGCACACTAAAATTGAATTTAATCGAAACTTAGTTCAGTGAAATAGTCTTTCAACAAGCTGAATATCAAAGCAGTGGCGGTGCGTCCATTGGGGCGTTGGGGCGTTGCCCCACTGAAGCCGCCCGCGCTCGCGAGCTCCTCGGCGTCTCTGAACTTAAGTAAACTGACTCAGTTTACTTAAGTTCAGAGACGCCGAGAGCACTGACAATCATGTCAGTCAGCATGACGTTGGATCGCCCACGCCCACCCCTTCAGAGTCTGAAGGGGGTGGGCGGTCCGCGTCATGTTGACTGACATGCATTGTCAGAGTGAAGACCATGGGCAGGCAGCAGCACAAGTGCGCATGACTGGTGAAGGTCGGAGAATTTTTCCGACCAGCCCAGTCATGCGCACTAGTGCCTGCTCTGGTTGGCGGCTGCGCATTAGGAGAGCGAGGGTTGATCAAAGGTGCAACCCTAGGTTTCCTAATGGGCAGGCGGGCGGCGAGCAACCCTGCTAAGCCAATCCTGGCGCTGCTGGAGCAGCGCCAGGATTGGCTGAGAGGGGTTGCCACTCCAGTGCTGTAGCCTGTTCGTGAAGGCGCCAAGGGCTCAGGAGCAGAGGCGGCCTGGACCGGCGGTCAGGTAAGTTTTCTTTTTTTTAAATTTTAATTTAATTCCCCCCCGCGTGATCCTCCCCCCCGCGAGACCCCCCCCACGAGTATTGCGATGCGAGCCGTGACTGCAGATAATGTGCTGGTGCCTACCGCTTCTTCGAATGATTGTGTGTGTGTACTTCATTTGTGTGTACTTCATGTGTGTGTACTTCTTTCACACAGGTAGAATGGGTTCCTCTTTTTGTTTCTGCATGTCTACTGTAATAGTTTGCCCGTCTCGCGCCTGCTCGTTTATAATTGGTGATTTGCATCTGTTTATTTGGACATTTTAGAGTGTTCGTACTTCTTTAATGTTTTGTGTCTATCTCGTTCTCTACTTATTTGGTTTATTTTATTATTTAGTGTTTTCGTCAACCGCTGCGCCTCACGTTGAAGTTACTTTTTTTGACAATGTGCAGTCAGTCACTTATTGACACTGTCCAGGCGGAAGTTGGAGGGATGATGTCAGTCGGTCTAATTGGATTTAGGTCCTTCTCCCGTTCTTCCTTCAGGTGCCGTGTCCCCCCGCACTGCAATGCTATTTGTGCCACGGCTCTAATAATAATAATATTAATAAGTGAGCTTGTAAAGCGCCTGGTTACACTCACTAGTGTGTCCCCGCGCTGCAGCAAAGCGCCCTGTCCGTAGCAAAATAACTCTAAGCCGGCTAAGTGGTGAGCCTATATCTGGAAGAGCCAGGTCTTCAGTTTTTTCCGGAAGAGGTTTCCTGAAGGTTCCATCCGGAGAGCAGGAGGGGGGGCGTTCCAGTGCTTAGCGGCTAAGTAGCGAAAGTATCGACCACCCATTCTCACTCTTTTAATTAGTGGGATATTAACCTGTCCAGTCCCCCGGGACCGCAGGGCCCGGGTTGGAGTGCAGGGGGACATTAGACTACGTAGGTAGCTAAGTCCCTTTCCCTGCAAGATGGGTTGACTGATACACATGGCCTTAAAAAGGATTCTCTCCCACACTGGGAGCCAGTGTAGGGCAGCGAGGGCATTTATGGAGGAAGCTCTCCTGGGGAGCATCAGAACAAGGCGTGCCGCCGTGTTCTGGATGCATTGTAGTCTCTGGACACTCTTACCACTGGCTCCTAGGTATAGAGCGTTCCCATTGTCCAGGCGGGAAGTCACCAACGCATGGACTAGGGTTTTCCTGGCTGCTACGGGGAGCACATCTAAGATCTTCCGAAGGCTTTTCATTATTCCGAAGCACTTCCCGGCCACCGTCCTAGTGTGGTGATCGAATGAGAGCTTAGAATCCAGCCACATCCCCAAGTTCTTGACCTGGTCACTGGGGGTGGGGGTGGGGCCCAAAGTCTGCGGCCACCACATCGATGACCATATTGAGGGAGCCTTACCCACGATCAGGACCTCCGTTTTACTGCTGTTTAACTTTAGACAGTTATTTGCCATCCAGATTGCCAGTTCTGGTAAACAGGAGGAGAAATTGGTGGCTGCCTCTTCGTGGGATTGAGATAGGGACACCACTAGTTGCGTGTCATCCGCATATGACACGACACTAATGCCGTATTTTACAATGATGTCTGCCAAAGGGGTCATATAAAGGTTAAAAAGAGTAGGGCTAAGTATAGAGCCCTGGGGGACCCCTTGAGCCAGCCTAATGCACTTAGAATAATATGGTCTTTGGGACACTTGGAAGCTTCTGCCCTGTAAAAAGGATCTTAGCCATTTCAAGGCCAGATTATCCAGCCCTCCTTCCTTGAGGCGCTGTGGGAGTAATGGGTGGGCGACGGTGTCGAATGCGGTGCTGAGGTCCAGTAGGACCAACGCCACCGCCTGCCCTTCGTCTACGTGTCTGCGTATGGTTTCTGTAGACAGAAGCAGTGCTTACTCCGTGGAGTACGTAGCCCGAAAACCCCATTGCGTAGGGTGGAGTAAGCTGTGCTGGTTAATGTGCTTTGTCAGTTGGGTATTGACCACTTTTTCTGCTATTTTAGCAAAATATGGCAAGAGCGAGACCGGTCGTAAGTTCTCCAGCTGACTTGCACTCACACCCGGCTTTTTTTTAATGGGGATAACCACCGTTTCTTTCCACCTTTGTGGGACCATCCCTGAATCAAAGGAGAGTTTAAGGAGGTGCCTGATATAAGGGGCTAAGATCTCCAAACTCTCCCTCAGAGTTTTTGGTGTCGTAGGGTCCCTTGGTGAGCCGGACTTAATACTCAAGGCCGCAGTTTTGAGATCATCGCAGGAGGGGAGGTTAAATCTGGAGAGGCGGAGTGCCACCTCCATGTTACACACTCCCGTCCACTCTGAACTCCCATTACGTGCCTCCTCCGGGAAGGTGGAATAAATCCTTGCTACCTTCTCTGCAAAAAAGTTGCAATCAGGTTGCAACACTCCACTGAGTCGCTGCTAGGAGCTGTGGTTCTGGTAAGTGACGATAAGTCCTTAAAAATTAGGAATAGCTCTCTGGAGGAGTTATCAGCCTGCTCTATCTTAGTGTTATAGTAAGCGGCCCGAGTTTTCCTAATGAGCAAGTGGTAGTGTTTGAGACTAGTTTTGTAGTTTGCCTTCCTGTGCTCTGAAAAGTCTCTTCTCCAACTTCTTTCCAAACGCTTGCATGAGGTCTTGGCGATCCTTAGTTCTTCATTGAACCAAGGGGCGGATTTTGACTGTCTCCTCGGTGCACTAGTGGACCATGGGGCAGCACTATCTAGTGCCTCAGTGATCCGGTCATCTAGCGCGCTACAGGCAGTTTCTATATCATGTCCTCCCGGTGGCCCGCCCTGCTGAAGGGCGTGATTAAAGTCGGCTACTGAGAATCTAGCCCATTTCCTCTGCAGTCTCCCTGCACTTGACTTTTTCAAGGGTGGAGTGTTAGGTATCATAATGCTAAAAGGGATCATATAATGATCTGTCCATGGGACTGCGTTAGGGTTTTCAACCGCTAGCTCCCCCCAGTTGGCAAAAATTGGATCTAACAGATGGCCATGTTGGTGGGTCGGGAGGGAAGATTGCAGCACCAACTGCAACGCAGCCAGTTCTTGACAGAGTTCTTGCGCTGCGGTATTATCCATAGCGTCAAAGTGTAGGTTCATGTCTCCTAACACTAGCACTTTAGAGTAACGCAGCGCCGGTTGAATTACTTGTTCTCTGCGGCTAGATGCAAACTGTGCGATAGGGCCTGGTGGTCTGTAAATTTGATGAGCATCACTCTAGAAGCGCTGACATTCTTTCTGCGCCTCTTTGTAAACATTGCGCTGTGCAGTTCTTCGCCGTTCCCTCAATGCGGTGCAGCAAAAGTTCATGCATCATTACATTGCCGGCTTTATCTAAAGCTGGGACCGATGTTTAAACAGGTTCTCCCATCCTTCCCGTGACTTCAAAAAGATGGAGTTGGGAAAAAATGCAATTTATTAGTGCGTAGAGTATATTACATTTAGCGCATGCGCTTCATGTGTGGTTATTAATGTTTACGAATCCATGAAGCTGCTCCACACGTGTTGGCCTGTACTCCATTAGTCGGCATCTTATTAATGCAGGCTGAAGACCCTGCAGGGTTCACTTTTCAAAGATCTGCCAATGTTTGAGTCAGAAGCGCTTCAAGAACAGGAGCCCTAGATCTGAAACAGTCGATGGAGCGGCTTCAGCGTCCACGTCAATCTGAGTCTAAATGGGCTGGAGGGCTCTGTGCTGCATGAATAGGCCGCTGCTGGTCAGGGCACTTAAGAGTATTGCAGCACTTAGCAGCCCCTTGATAAGTGGGGTATTTACTGATTCAGATATGCCAACAGTTTTTAAACCCACACACCAGTTCGCTGGGCTCTAGGTAAGCAACAGGCACATTGCAATTGTTTGCAGGCTATTGAGAAAGTACACAGGGTCGTTTTGTCTGCCGCAACCTGCTGTGTCTGGGAACTGCAGCCGCAAGTTGATGGCTGTGATAAGACACAGCACCCCGGGAGCTGCCCGTCAAGTCTGGGCTGGGGCTGCAGTTGTTAACACTGTCTGCCTTGTCACTCAGGGGGTGCCTGTCAGACTCCAAGAACGCAGAGCCTTTACCAACACACCCCAACTCATATCCAAGGGGGGTCGTTTTTGGTCAACGCTTTCAAAATGTGGCACATAGGGAGACGGTGGGTGAAGGGATCTAGGAGTCTCGGGTGCCTGGTGTGGGTCGTCTGATGGATGTATAGTTAATTGGAGAATATAAGTGGCTGTGTGGGGGTCAAACACTTCAGGTGCTGTTTCCACTTCAGGCCGTCTTTCCCTTTCTTCGTGTTTGATATACAGACAGAAGCCGCCCAAACTCTTGAAATCTGTTATAAGATTACTGGTTACTGTCACCCCTGGAGCTGACTTTCCGGTCTATTCTCTGCCCCTGACCTGTCAGTGTGTACACAAGGAATGTCTCGTGCACGCTTCGAGTGGCTGCTACCATACAAGCTCGCTCTCTTAAAAACAACGCGCACTGGGGCACATACAAACGTTTTGAATATTTTATAGGTTTGGGCACGCAATAAGTCATGAATAGCAGTGTGCTTTATTAACCGGCCATGCTGTAAATGGAATGCTGATTCACAGCCTGGACAATCTGGAAGCCATTGGGGATATGAGTGAGACATTAGAAAATGAGCGAGTTATGTGGCCTCATGATGTGCGCCTGGTGGCTGGACGAGGACATGGGATGTGGTTGACATACATTGGAGTGTAAAAGACACATAATGTCTGTAAGGTGCATCTCGAGGCAGTGGGTAATATGTGAAGACTTATGAGGTATGTGAGTGGCACACACATTCTACGACGGAGAGCTGAGCGGCCTATCGTACTTATTTGGGGGATATCATGGAAACGTGTGGTGTGCTCTTGACATGGGGTGCGTTTCAGAGAGACCTGGATCGTATAAAAGATATAGAATGCGTAGAAGTAAGTAAGGTCTGTGTGAAAGGTCCATGGTCCAAGGGTCTGTCTGTATGGGTCCGTGAAACATGGCCTTCCTCTTGCGAAAACGAGACGTGCCATAGTTGGCATATTGAGAAAGTGTGTAGGTGTTATATGGGTAATAGCTGGGTGTTTAATATGAGGCTGTGTATACATGCGCCGGATTTGGACAGCATGTGTGCGCCCACTTGGGGGGCTTTTGAGTGTCACGTATGTGTGTGGCTGATGTCACGGAAAGTATAATATTTCAATCAGGCAAATGCAGCAGGGAAGGTTTGGTAACGACGTGCGTTCCCTTGAGGCTATGCATCATAGGCCTTATGCTCTTGGTCAACCCTTGTTTTATTGACATCTATTACTGCCCCTCTTTACAATTCATACAAAACCATCTGTGATTACTTGCGAGCCTTGTTTCGTGAACTTCAATGCTTACAGTGCCTGTTAGAACTGGGGGTCTCTAGTTGGCAATGGTTTGCACCTTTGTCCAAATAGGGACCCTTGCTTCTAGTCAGGATAAGGGGGATACACTCCTAAAATAACCCCTGCTCACCCCCTGGTAGCTTGGCACGAGCAGACAGGCTTATCTCAGAGGCAGTGTGTAAAGCATTTGGGAACACATACAGTAATACAGTGAAAACACTACAGATGGACACCACACAGGTTGTTATGTAAAAATAAGTAATCTTTATATAGACTTATCACAAGACCCAATAGCAAAAATCCACAATACTGTACTCAAAAATAGACTTTAAAAGGTTATAAAATAGTTCAGTTCTCTCAAGTTGTAAATGCGACACTTTACTCTCAATGTACCTTGAATGCGTAACGCAAAGAAAACAAAAGGGTCGCAGGGAAGGTGATGCATGGGTTCCTTACACTCAGGGGAGTGGATGCGTCGGTTCCTTACTGCTGCGCAGGGAGTTGATGCTCGCTTCCTTACTGTGTGGGGAGGTGATGCGTCGGTTTCTTACTGCTTTCCGGTGCGATGCGACAAGATGGCACCTCGATGCGATACTCTTCTCTGGTACGATGTGACAAAATGGCGTCTTGGTTGCGATGTGACAACGTTGGTGTGATGCGTGCACGCCCGACGGCCGTGCGCGACTCGATGATCTTTGGAGCCGCGACAGGCCCTGCGACGCGCTTCTCCGGTGATGCGACGATGACCTCTGTGGCAGCGTCCCGCTTCTCCGGTGATGCGCCGCGCTTCGGCGATGCGAGGATGGCAGCGGCGTCTCGCTTCCTTGGCGATGCGATGACCGCGGCTGCGGCGGCGACACGCTTCTCATTGTTGCGTCGCGCTCCCAGCGACACGCAGTCTCTCAGAAGGCCCAGCACAACAGCAGGCACTTCAATTCCCAGCAAGGGAATGCAGGGGGGGAGCTGGTTGGTGAAGTCTTGTATCCCTGAGACTTCAGGCAGGAGGCAAGCTCTAGTTCAAGCCCTTGGAGATTCTCTTCTTCAAGATGACAAAGCACAGCAAAGTCTTTTCTCCTCTCCTTGGTAGAAAGCAACCACTGCAGGCCAACCCCAATCAGCAAAACAGCACAGGGGCAGTACTCCTCCTTCAGCTTCTCCGGTTCTTCTCCTTGGCAACAGGTTTCTTGATTTCCCAGAAGTGATCTAATTTCCTAGGGGTCTGGGTCCCTTTTATACACAGTTTCTCTTTGTTCTCTGAAGGCAGAGAGGCCTCTGCCTAGTCCAAAACCAGTTCTGGTCAGTCCTGGAGCACTTTGTTTTTCTGACTCCTTCTTTCCTTTGTGAGTGAGGGGCAGAGCCATCAGACGCTCGGCAGGAGGTGGAGCCAGCATTGTGGAAGGCAGGCACAGCCCTATTCAGACCCAGGTGCAACTCCTCCCTCCACTCTGGATGCATATCTTTCTATTCAGCCCTGTGCTGACTCACCCTGTCTCCTGTAGCCACCCCCAGCCCCTGTCACTCAATCTCCAGACAAGGAATACACAACCTAGCAGAGGCAGGCTTGGAAGTTTAGGCAAGAAAATACCCACTTTCTAAAAGTGGTATTTTCAAACACAGAATGTTAAAACCAACTTCACTAAAAGATGTATTTTATCATTCTGAGTTCAGGCATACTAAATTCGTTTTTCTACCATGTTCCCTGGGTCAGTTAGGATTATAAGGTGTAATAATCAAACTGCCCATTCTGGCCTATGGAGAACAGGTAGCCTTGCAATAGTGAAAAACGAAAATGGCTGTAATTCACTATTAGGACATGCCACACACACCAGGGCATGTCCTACCTTATACTTACAATGCACCCTGCCCTTGGGCCTACCTTAGGGGTGTCTGATATGAAGATAAGGGAAGGTTTAGGGACTGGCAAGTGGGTGCACTTGCCAAGTCGACATGGCAGTCACAGACCGCACACAGGCTCTGCAATGGCAGGCCTGAGACACATTTTACAAGCTGCTTCTGTGGGTGGCACAACCAGTGCTGCAAGCCCACCAGCAGCATTGGATTTACAAGCCCTGGGCACACTCAGTGCACTGTACTAGGGACTGACAAGTAAACCAATCATCCAATCATGGAGTCACTAATCCATACATCAATTTACAGTAGGGAGCACTTGCACTGTGGCATTGAACAGCAGTGGCACAGTGCCCAAAAGCATCTAAAACCAGCAAAACATAAGAGGCAACAGCAAAAAAATGGAAGGGAGACTCACGCCAATGGTGCCAAGTCTAACACGTGTCCCCTCCAGCTGAAATGTGGGGAGAACTACCCTTCCTCCTGGGAGTTCTCATCACTAAGGCGGAAAAATCTGGACAGACCATCAGCATTGGCGTGTTCTGTACCAGGGCGGTGTTCCACCGTGAAGTCCATCCCCTGTAGGGAAATGGACCACCTCAACAGTTTTGGGTTCTCACCCCTCATCTGCATTAACCATCTGAGGGGCCTGTGGTCTGTCTGAACCCGGAAGTGAGTCCCAAACAAGTATGGTCTCAACTTCTTCAGTGCCCAGACCACAGCAAATGCCTCACGTTCAATCGCACTCCACCTCTGTTCCCGTGGGAGTAACCTCCTACTAATAAAGGCTACAGGTTGGTCTAGGCCCTCCTCATTCATCTGTGAAAGCACAGCCCCAACACCATGCTCTGAAGCATCTGTCTGCACAATAAATTCCCTTGAGAAGTTGGGCGCCTGAAGCACGGGCGCCGTGCACATGGCAGATTTCAGGGCATCAAAAGCCTTTTGGCAGGCATCAGTCCAGTTCACTTTCCTGGGCTGCTTCCTGAAAGTCAGCTCAGTCAAGGGTGCAACAATGTTGCCATACCCCTTGACAAACCTCCTGTAATACCCAGTGAGTCCTAAGAAGGCTCTCACCTCTGTCTGGGTTTTGGGGGTTCCCAAGCCAGGATGGTATCTATCTTGGGTTGTAGGGGCGCCACCTGGCCGCTCCCAACCTGGTGTCCCAAGTACACCACAGAACCCTGCCCGATCTGGCACTTACTCGCCTTGATCGTGAGGCCTGCCCTCCGCAGCGCCTTCAACACTTCCCAGAGGTGGTGCAGATGTTCCTCCCAAGTGGCGCTGAACACTGCAATGTCATCCAGGTAGGCGGCACTGAAATCCTCCAGCCCAGCCAACACCTGGTTGACCAACCTCTGAAAGGTGGCAGGGGCATTCTTCATCCCAAAGGGCATCACCCGGAATTGGTAGTGCCCATCTGGTGTGGAGAATGCTGACCTCTCTTTGGCCCCATCAGTTAAGGCAATCTGCCAGTATCCAGACGTTAGATCAAACGTGCTGAGGTACCGGGCAGCCCCTAACCGATCAATGAGCTCATCAGCTCTGGGGATGGGGTGCGCGTCAGTCCTGGTGACTGAATTGAGTCCTCGGTAGTCCACACAGAACCGGAGTTCGGGTGTGGCACCAGGGCGCGGCAGCCTTTGGGACCAAGACCACTGGGCTGGCCCAAGGGCTGTTAGAGGACTCAATCACCCCTAAGGCAAACATCTTGGAGACCTCCTCCTTGATGCAAGCTCTCACCCTATCAGTCACTCTGTAAGTTTTGTGCTTCACAGGAGGACTGTCCCCAGTGTCCACATCATGGATGCACCATTCAGTGATACTGGGAGTCAGGGAGAACAGATCAGAAAACTGCCCCAACAGTTGGCGACAGTCATTCTGCTGCTCAGGGGTCAGGGTGGGAGAGAGGTTCACACCATCTACTGACCCATCTTGCTCTTTTGCATACAGGAGGTCAGGAAGAGGTTCAGTCTCCTCTTCCATCCCAGCATCTGTTGCTAAGAGCATGCCCACTTCAGACCTCTCAAAGTGGGGCTTCAGGCGGTTCACATGCAGGACCCGCAAGGGGTTCCTGGGAGACTGCAAGTCCACCAAGTAGGTGACATCACTCTTGCGCTCCACCACCTCAAATGGTCCGGTCCACTTATCCTGGAGCGCACAGGGCTCCACTTGGGCCATGACCCAAACCTTTTGTCCAGGCTGAAACTCGATCAGAGTGGCATTCTGATCATGCCAACGTTTCATCTCTTCCTGGCTGGCTTCCAGATTCGCCTCAGCGTGTTGTCTGAAACGCCGAGTCTGGTTCCTGAAGGCCAGCATGTAACTAAATACATCCTGGGGAGTTTTCCTGGGAGCTTCCTCCCAGCCTTCCTTGACCAGACTCAGAGGTCCTCTTACAGGATGGCCGTACAGCAGTTCAAAGGGACTGAACCCTAAGGACTTCTGGGGCACCTCTCTGTAAGCAAAGAGCAGGCATGGCAAGAGGACGTCCCACTTACGCCTCATGGGTTCTTCAAGACCCATAATCATGCCTTTCAGGGTCCGGTTGAATCTCTCAACCAGCCCATTACCTTGGGGGTGGTAAGGAGTGGTGAACTTATAGGTTACACCACACTCCTGCCACAGGGACTTCATATACTTGGAAATGAAGTTGGTACCACGGTCGGACACCACCTCCTTGGGGAACCCCACACGGGAGAAAATCCCCATCAGTGCACGTCCCACCACGGGGGCCGTCACTGTCCGAAGAGGGATGGCTTCCGGGTACCGGGTGGCATGGTCCACCAAGACCAGGATGAACCTGTTGCCCATGGCTGTCTTGGGATCCAGAGGCCCCACAATGTCAATACCCACCCTCTCAAAGGGGGTGCTGACAACAGGGAAAGGTTAGAGAGGAGCCTTGTGCTTCCTCCCACTCTTACCACTTGCCTGGCAAGTCTGACAGGTCCTGCAATGAGTATCTGAACTCTTGCGCATTTGGGGCCAATGAAAGTGGGTGACAAGCCTTTGAAAGGTCTTGTCTTGCCCCAAATGTCCTGCTAAAGGCACATCATGAGCCAGACCCAGTAGGAAGGCTCTGAAGCGCTGGGGTACCACCAGCACACGGGCTGACCCAGGCTCAGCAACCTTAGGCTCACTATACAGGAGACCATTCTCCCAGTAGATCCAGTGTGATCCAGACTGATCACCTGCTGCCTGGCTTGCAGCCTGTTGCCGCAAGCCCTCAAGAGAAGGGCACTTCTTCTGCTCCTCGCAGAACTCTTCCCTGGAGGGGCCTCCTTCCTGCTGCCAATGGGTCAGCTCAGGCAGGTCCCCCAGTTCAGCCACTTGTTCCCCTGTAGGTTCCAGGGCATCCCCCTCAAGGTCTGCCTCCTCCTGGACCGTGGGAACTTCGGGGCCGGTTTCCCGTGCCCCCGCCTCCTCTCTTTAAGGCAGGCACCTGGGCCTTTCTTCCAGGCTCCAGGTTCTCCTGAATACCCTTACCGGCTGCCATTGACCGAGTGGTCACACACGCCCACTCTGGCAGACCCAACATCTCCAAATGAGACCTCCGCTCCACCTTCGCCCAAGGGAGCTCTCCAAATCATTGCCTAGCAGACAGTCAACAGGCATGGCTGGCCTCACAGCTACTTGAAGGATACCTGAGACCCCCCCCACTCAAAGGGAACCTGGGCCACCTTGCAGTGGCTCTCTGAGTTGTCAGCGGCAACTACAGGGTAGAATACGTTGGGGACCACCTGCTCCTCAGACACCAGCCGACAACTGACAGCTGTCACACTGGCCCCGGTGTCTCTGAGAGCCTCCACCCTATGGCCATTGATGGTCACCCACTGCCTGTATTTTTAGTGTTATCAGGCAGCTGGGTCCTAGGGACCATCTCACTGTCTCCTAAAGAGACCAGGGACATCTCTGCGGGACCCCACCCACCTTGGGCACCCAACTCCTCCCCCAGGGCTACACTAGCCATCTGCCGGGGTGGTGCACCAGTGGGTGCAGTGGTCACGGTATTGGGGCACTTGGGACTTCCTACAAAGTGACCCACCTGACCACAACTAAAACATGCTTTGGGCCCCTTCTGAACAGACTTATCTGTTGGGACCCATGGTCTTTTCTCAGTGGGAGGCTAGGAACCCTTACCTTGGTTCTCTTGGGGTTTACTTTGGGGCCCTTTTGGAACTCCTTCTGTTTACCCTTGTCCCCCACTCTTCTGCTTGGGACCCTGCCCACCTTTGGCGGAGTCTCCCACAAGACCCTTGTGGACCCGGGTACTGACCCAGCGGTCCGCCTCCTCAGCAAGCTTCCTAGGATTAGTCAGCTTACTGTCAACAAGGTGCTGGCGTAGCTCTGGAAAACAACTACTGGACAAGTGCTCCCATGCAATTAAATCATAGAACCCCTGCAAGTCATTTACTTTGCTACCCTTCACCCATCCATCCAATGCTCTGCAAAAATAAGACACATACTCCACCCAGGTACTAGACTCCAGCTTTTTGCAGTTCCTAAACTTCTGCCTATAAAGCTCTGGAGTTAACCCATACCTTGCCACTAAAGCTTCCTTCAGGTGGGCATAGGACATCTGATCCTCTGTGGGCAAGGCTAGCAACGTTTCCCTTCCCTCACCTGTAAAGCGGCCCCACAACCCCGCTCCCCAATCCTTCTCAGGGACCCGGTGTGATGTCATGGCAATCTCATATGCTTTAAACCATTGCCCAAAGTCCTCCCCCTTCATGAAATCCTTAATAACCTCCTTGGGGATGTATACTCTACTTTCTACAGGCACTGGAGGTGTGCTGCCACCAGAGGGAGTGATCTCTAGGCTCCTAGCCTTTAGCTCTAGCTCCCTCACCACTCTCTCATGCTCTAAAAGCATCCTTTTTTTCTTCCATGGCCAACCTCTTACTTTCCAACTCCAATTTCTTGTGCTCAAGGCTATCATGGCTTCCCTGTTTCAGTTTGGCCATTTCCATTTCATGCATCCTGCTTTTGTCCCTGTCCTCCAGCTCCTCTGGAGACAGGCCCTTTGAGAAACACTGCTGCCCTCCCTGGAAGGCACTCTCCTCCCGGGTAAGCCTAATGGCCCCTCAAGCTGCTCATCTAAATTCTCTGCCTCCTCCACAGGCTCCTCGGGCTGCCCACCGGCATTCCGTGCTTCCAACCAGGCCCTCAGCGCCTTTTGAAGCTCCTCCTTCCTGGTGAGGCCTCTCATAGAGATTTTAAACTTTTTACAAACGGCTTCGAGCTCTGGCACAGTGTAGGTATCAACCCTATCTTCTTCAAATTCAATATCTGCAGGTGCAATGGATCCTCTTTTGCTCATTGTGAAAATTGGCAGTTCTCAACAAAAATAAAGGTTCCCAGGAAACAAAAGTCCTTTCAAAATGTATGTGGTCGCGTATTGGTCTGCACTCACTAGTAGTGTACACCAATCACTGTATATGAATCACAAATGCAAGTCCAAATCCTCACCGCTGACCACCAATGTTAGAACTGGGGGTCTCTAGTTGGCAATGGTTTGCACCTTTGTCCAAATAGGGACCCTTGCTTCTAGTCAGGATAAGGGGGATACACTCCTAAAATAACCCCTGCTCACCCCCTGGTAGCTTGGCACGAGCAGACAGGCTTATCTCAGAGGCAGTGTGTAAAGCATTTGGGAACACATACAGTAATACAGTGAAAACACTACAGATGGACACCACACAGGTTGTTATGTAAAAATAAGTAATCTTTATATAGACTTATCACAAGACCCAATAGCAAAAATCCACAATACTGTACTCAAAAATAGACTTTAAAAGGTTATAAAATAGTTCAGTTCTCTCAAGTTGTAAATGCAACACTTTACTCTCAATGTACCTTGAATGCGTAACGCAAAGAAAACAAAAGGGTCGCAGGGAAGGTGATGCGTGGGTTCCTTACACTCAGGGAGTGGATGCGTCGGTTCCTTACTGCTGCGCAGGGAGTTGATGCTCGCTTCCTTACTGTGTGGGGAGGTGATGCGTCGGTTTCTTACTGCTTTCCGGTGCGATGCGACAAGATGGCACCTCGATGCGATACTCTTCTCCGGTACGATGCGACAAAATGGCGTCTTGGTTGCGATGTGACAACGTTGGTGTGATGCGTGCACGCCCGACGGCCGTTCGGCGACTCGATGATCTTTGGAGCCGCGACAGGCCCTGCTACGCGCTTCTCCGGTGATGCGACGATGACCTCTGTGGCAGCGTCCCGCTTCTCCGGTGATGCGCCGCGCTTCGGCGATGCGAGGATGACAGCGGCAGCGGCGTCTCGCTTCCTTGGCGATGCGATGACCGCTGGCTGCGGCGGCGACACGCTTCTCGTTGTTGCATCGCGCTTCCAGCTCCCAGTGACACGCAGTCTCTCAGAAGGCCCAGCACAACAGCAGGCACTTCAATTCCCAGCAAGGGAATGCAGGGGGGGAGCTGGTTGGTGAAGTCTTGTACACCTGAGACTTCAGGCAGGAGGCAAGCTCTAGTTCAAGCCCTTGGAGATTCTCTTCTTCAAGATGACAAAGCACAGCAACGTCTTTTCTCCTGTCCTTGGTAGAAAGCAACCACTGCAGGCCAACCCCAATCAGCAAAACAGCACAGGGGCAGTACTCCTCCTTCAGCTTCTCCGGTTCTTCTCCTTGGCAACAGGTTTCTTGATTTCCCAGAAGTGATCTAATTTCCTAGGGGTCTGGGTCCCCTTTTATACACAGTTTCTCTTTGTTCTTCTGAAGGCAGAGAGGCCTCTGCCTAGTCCAAAACCAGTTCTGGTCAGTCCTGGAGCACTTTGTTTTTCTGACTCCTTCTTTCCTTTGTGAGTGAGGGGCAGAGCCATCAGATGCCCGGCAGGAGGTGGAGCCAGCATTGTGGAAGGCAGGCACAGCCCTATTCAGACCCAGGTGCAACTCCTCCCTCCACTCTGGATGCATATCTTTCTATTCAGCCCTGTGCTGACTCACCCTGTCTCCTGTAGCCACCCCCAGCCCCTGTCACTCAATCTCCAGACAAGGAATACACAACCTAGCAGAGGCAGGCTTGGAAGTTTAGGCAAGAAAATACCCACTTTCTAAAAGTGGTATTTTCAAACACAGAATGTTAAAACCAACTTCACTAAAAGATGTATTTTATCATTCTGAGTTCAGGCATACTAAATTCGTTTTTCTACCATGTTCCCTGGGTCAGTTAGGATTATAAGGTGTAATAATCAAACTGCCCATTCTGGCCTATGGAGAACAGGTAGCCTTGCAATAGTGAAAACGAAAATGGCTGTAATTCACTATTAGGACATGCCACACACACCAGGGCATGTCCTACCTTATACTTACAATGCACCCTGCCCTTGGGCCTACCTTAGGGGTGTCTGATATGAAGATAAGGGAAGGTTTAGGGACTGGCAAGTGGGTGCACTTGCCAAGTCGACATGGCAGTCACAGACCGCACACAGGCTCTGCAATGGCAGGCCTGAGACACATTTTACAAGCTGCTTCTGTGGGTGGCACAACCAGTGCTGCAAGCCCACCAGCAGCATTGGATTTACAAGCCCTGGGCACACTCAGTGCACTGTACTAGGGACTGACAAGTAAACCAGTCATCCAATCATGGAGTCACTAATCCATACATCAATTTACAGTAGGGAGCACTTGCACTGTGGCACTGAACAGCAGTGGCACAGTGCCCAAAAGCATCTAAAACCAGCAAAACATAAGAGGCAACAGCAAAAAAAATGGAAGGGAGACCCACGCCAATGGTGCCAAGTCTAACAGTGCCTAAATATTGTGTCTGGTTTCTTGTGGGCAATGGCCCATGGGTCATCTGATGTCCCTTCATGCATACTTGATTATAGCTATCTATTTTTACATGAACTTACGTTGACAGGTCACTGTGCGCATCTTTTTACATGAATATTGAGCTACATGCTTCAGATGTCCTGCGAGATCAGCATCGATTTGCAGGATAATATGGATGACCCATACCGTAGAGCCCATTGGTCAACGTGTTGCCTTGGATTAAAGTGTTTGATTTTATTTAGATAAGCACAACTCTTCTGCTGCTTCATGTGATATTGGGCATTGGGTTACTGCGAGTACCCCACTTCTAGTGAACACCCTGCTCATGGTCTTCCTGCTTCCTCAAGTTTGCTTGAAAATGCACCATTTGTCCACTCTTTTTTTCAAAATTTTCTAGGGGGGAAAACCCCCCCGAACCCCCCTTAAGTTGTTCCCGCTCGCTCGCTACGCTCGCTTGCCATAGTGCAGTAAGGCAATAGTTTTATGGCACACCACTTTCAAATGTCACCAGCCGCCACTGTATCAAAGGAGTTCATTGTAAAAAGTTGCACAAGTCTAAATACTTTAAACAGGTAACCATGAAGCTCTCTTGCCTAGTGCCACAAAATAAAATACGTTATGGTATGTATACCATGACAAACTCTGCCTATCACCAGCTTATTGCGCTTGGGCAGAGTCACAAAACATTTGCACACGTTGGTCATCAGCAAAGGGGGAAATATTCATGCACAAGAAATTACAGAGTATATGGATATTTCCTTATACACCTTACCTTGATGACTTGATGACAGGAGGAAATCAATCAGATGGGTTGACCTTTCAACTTAAGTAAGTGACTCAAAACAAATGTCACTAGGACTGATGCTATCAAGCAGGGCTTTATGTTGGATGCAAAAAGTTGGGGGCGTGGTCAATGTATTTAAGGGCGTGGCTCAAACAAGTAATAAGTAAACTACCTTTCTGTGTTCCCTATAGTGTGCCATCCGACTGGTATTTTGGTGCAAGATTAAGAAAACGTGAAATCTAAACAGGAACTGAATTGCTCATATGGATCTCCTTAACCTTTTTTCATTACTTAATCAGAAATCAACCAGTGTTATTTGCCAGTACAGATAAGTACATAAATAGAGGGCCTGGTAGGACCCTTTTCAATGGCTGCTTTTAATTACTAACGGGTCTGAGACCCAGAGGGACTGGGCCTACTTAAAGCCCTGTATGCGAGTGTCAGTGGGTGGTTATTCCAGATTTTGTGAGAACACTACCAACAATATAACTGCCAGTATTCTCAAATATTTATAATGTAGTTCACATCACAAATGGGCTTCTCAACTTATACCCTTGGATGGATGAAGAGAAGAATTCATAGAGGATGAAAATGAATTGAGAACTGCGGTGTGAAAGGCAACATTTGACCACAGTTTTTTTTAGAATCCCCTCTGGGAGGCAACCAGATGAGTGGCAGGGTCAGTCACATCTTTCTCACTCTCTCAGTGCCATTTGGGATATGGCTCATACGGGGGGGGCATTTTTTTAAAAATATATTTTTCTCGCTATCCCTTGCGTAAAATCAACACTGTTGTGCAGTTACAGTGGGAAAATGCTCACTATTTTTGGGCGGTGGGAATTTCTTCAATTGAGAAAATGTTTCCCAAGTAAATTTAATTTACATTGGAAACTAAAAAGGAATTAATTTGTCACAGCCGCCAATGCATTCCTTTGTTATTGATGGGGAAGGGAAGGACAATGGAAAGCTTGTATAATGACCACAATCCTAATAATTTGGTTCTTGGTGTCCTAACAACTAACAGGAAACCACAGACCAGGGGATTGATCAATCTTACGACAGCAGACAAAGGGCTGTGGCTCAAGTGGATAGCTATTGATACAGGGGCACTACTTAAAGGAATATAGTCAAGCAGAACTTGGCACTGATAATGGAGCAATTATTTGATTCACCACCAATCCTTCGGAATGTAGAATCCTTTGTGAGCTTAGGTAACAAAATTAAGGATTTATGGCCAGATGTACGCCCATTGGATTTTGCGACTCACGAATTGCGACAAATTGTAAGTCGCAATTTGCGAGTCACAAAATCCAATTACACTGTTTGCAATTCCCAATGGGGTCGCAAATTGCATGCCTCATGATTATTAATGAGGCTGTCACAATTTGCGAACCCATTGGGAATGGCTGGCAATCCCAGGGATGGTGGCCTGCTGGATTCAGCCCTGGCACGTCCCTTGCCTAATAGCGAGTCGCTAACCCTATTTTGCGAGTCGCTAATTGATTAGCGACTCGCAAAATAGGGTTAGTACATTGGGCTGACCTATTTTGCGGTCGTAAAGGGGCCGAAACCCCTTTTGCGACCGCAAAAAACGGTCGTACATCTGGCCCCTATTCATAGCACTGAGGAGGCGAATAAAGGCTAATGATCCAGGCTGGTTCGATAACTGAGACTATAAGACAGCTATCAAGGAAAGAAAAAAGACTAATAAAAATGAATTCTGGAATAGTCACATCTTTATCGCTCTCTCAGTGCCATTTGGGATATGGCTCATACGGGGGGGCATTTTTTTTAAAATATATTTTTCTCGCTATCCCTTGCGTAAAATCAACACTGTTGTGCAGTTACAGTGGGAAAATGCTCACTATTTTTGGGCGGTGGGAATTTCTTCAATTGAGAAAATGTTTCCCAAGTAAATTTAATTTACATTGGAAACTAAAAAGGAATTAATTTGTCACAGCCGCCAATGCATTCCTTTGTTATTGATGGGGAAGGGAAGGACAATGGAAAGCTTGTATAATGACCACAATCCTAATAATTTGGTTCTTGGTGTCCTAACAACTAACAGGAAACCACAGACCAGGGATTGATCAATCTTACGACAGCAGACAAAGGGCTGTGGCTCAAGTGGATAGCTATTGATACAGGGGCACTACTTAAAGGAATATAGTCAAGCAGAACTTGGCACTGATAATGGAGCAATTATTTGATTCACCACCAATCCTTCGGAATGTAGAATCCTTTGTGAGCTTAGGTAACAAAATTAAGGATTTATGGCCAGATGTACGCCCATTGGATTTTGCGACTCACGAATTGCGACAAATTGTAAGTCGCAATTTGCGAGTCACAAAATCCAATTACACTGTTTGCAATTCCCAATGGGGTCACAAATTGCATGCCTCATGATTATTAATGAGGCTGTCGCAATTTGCGAACCCATTGGGAATGGCTGGCAATCCCAGGGATGGTGGCCTGCTGGATTCAGCCCTGGCACGTCCCTTGCCTAATAGCGAGTCGCTAACCCTATTTTGCGAGTCGCTAATTGATTAGCGACTCGCAAAATAGGGTTAGTACATTGGGCTGACCTATTTTGCGGTCGTAAAGGGGCCGAAACCCCTTTTGCGACCGCAAAAAACGGTCGTACATCTGGCCCCTATTCATAGCACTGAGGAGGCGAATAAAGGCTAATGATCCAGGCTGGTTCGATAACTGAGACTATAAGACAGCTATCAAGGAAAGAAAAAAGACTAATAAAAATGAATTCTGGAATAGCCTAGTTAACTCCTGTGAAGCCAAGGACACAATAAGATTATGGCATCTAGTTAACTCAGGGGATCCTCTAGCCAAGTTGCCAGATGGACTGAGGACTAACATACCAGTAGACTTCTTGGTCACGATTTTAGATCAATATATTGTTTACGTGGTGAGGGAGACCCTATACAGAATTGAAGGAACCCCTCTTTGCCCTAAAAATCAGATTTGAATGTCAAGAGTTCATGAATGCACTAGTCCAGAGTCCTTCTAATAAAGCTCTGGGTTCTGACTGGGTTCTGCTGGACCTGTATAAGGCTAGCCCCAAGTTTTGGGCACTAGTTATTACTAATGCTGTTGATTTGGCAGCAAGCTTTGAGATCCCTGCCACATGGCAGTCTATGGTTACTGTCCCTGTGCACAAGAAAGGCAGTATGATCAGTGGTCGAAATTGTTGGGCGCATAGTTCTTCAGAGGATCTTGGCCTGGACAGAGGTATCCAACATACTGTCACCAATGCAATATGGGTTTAGGGAGGGCTTAGGCCCCCAGGAGCAATTCCTCAACCCAGTTTTGCATAATAATAAATATACAGTATCAAAGAAATGGGTGCTATAATTTTCCTTAATGAATTTAAGCTCCGCTTTTGACCGGGTAAACCGGTCTACACTATGGGGTATTCCTGTGCAGCTGGTTCTGGTTCAGACCTGATTGAGGTTCTTCATGTCCAGCACACTTGCACACGGGGGTGTGTTAGGACTGGGTCTGAGGGGGGAGTCCAGTGATCTGTTTGAGTTACAGTGGGGAGTCAGGCAGGGATGTATGTTAGCACCAGTCTTGTTTTTGCTTTATATGAATGGCCTACCTAAACACCTAATATTTTAAGACAAAGTTCTGCCTGCAGTGAAAAACTCCCTATAGAGGCCTTATTGTATGCAGATGACACCTTGATTTTTCCCCATACATCATGAGGTCTTAAAGGTCTGATTAATAACTTTGTGGCCTATATGCATAACCTGGACTTAAAAACCTACCTTCCTAAAGGCTGGTGCCTTTCTTAAATCTTGTGGGGACGCGGTGGTTGAGCGAGCACTGCGTTTTTCCCATTACTTGGTTCTGGGAGATGTGAATCTTCATCTTGAACAATGTGAGGCCGGAGACTCTGCTGATTTCCTTGACTCCCTTCAATCGGCTCAACTCTTTCAATGGGTTACTGATCCTACCCACCAAGGGGGCCATATCTTAGACCCCATTTGTTCCAATTTTCCCACTCAGGTGGTCAAGCCGGTGCCTGTCTCTTGGTCGGACCATTTTCTTATCTGTTTTTCCTGGGAAGTCTCCCAGCCCGCTCGGCAGGCTTGCCGCCATCGCCCTCCTACTTTTAGTAAAATTGACCCTATCCAGTTCATCAGTACTTTGGCTGTATCTTGGCCTTCTTTTCAGCAAGACTTGGAGGGGAATGTGTCTAAGTTCACTGACTGGATCTCCGACTCGGTGTCCGCTCTATCTGCACCGTGCCGGCCTAAACTGGCAAGAGACTCCCCCTCCAAACCTTGGTTTTCCTCAGAACTGAAAGCCCTGAAGCATGAATGTAAAAAATTGGAGCGAATATGGCGCTTTAGTGGTTATTGTCCTATGGCGAAACATTCACTTAGAACAAAACAAAAAGCTATTATGCCACCATAGCGGTCGCTAAAAGCAATTATTTTACTTCACGTATCGACCAGGCCAACAATAACTCAAAGGAAATTTTCTCTATTGTTGAAAGCTTTATGTCTCCCAGTGCTCAGGCTCGCGTTGCGCCAGCCTCGGAATCCTGGTGTAATACTCTTGCAAAATTTTTCTTGGACAAAATCTGTATGATACAAGCTACTTTCTCCTCCGGTTCCACGGTACTTACGGCCTTTCCGTTTGGCCAGTCTGTGGATGGCCCTGCTAATATGCTGTCAACCTTTGAGCCTATAGATCTGTCCTGCTCCCTCAAAATTCTTAAGGCTTTGAAGTCAGGCTCTCCAACTGATCCCTGTGCTGCGAGACTTTTGGCCGCTGCGGCTGATACCATCAACCCCGAAGTTAACTTAATTGTTAACATGTCTTTGCGGGAGGCTTTAGTCCCGGCGTCCTGGAAGCAGGCACAGATTCTCCCTCTCCTTAAGAAGCCGTCCCTTGACCCGTTGATCCCTGGAAATTACCGTCCAATCTCGCTTTTGCCTAGCTTGGCTAAGGTCTGTGAGAAGGTGGTCACTAATCAGCTTACCAAGTTCATCGAGGCATCGGGTTTGTTACACCCGG
Organism: Calotriton arnoldi; assembly: GCA_963921515.1. Lineage (NCBI taxonomy): Eukaryota > Metazoa > Chordata > Amphibia > Caudata > Salamandridae > Calotriton > Calotriton arnoldi. The sequence goes on from CAWUFW010017401.1 coordinate 176,014, forward strand.
CTCAATCTGGTTTTCGGGCTTCGTATAGCATGGAATCAGTATTGTTAGAGGTGTCAGAGGCGATTCGTGAGTGTCTGGATGCCGGCGGGAGAGCCGCATTGGTTATGCTGGATCTCTCGGCGGCATTCGACACAGTGCCTCACTCCTTGCTTCTGGACCGCCTCCTGGAGATTGGCATATCCGGGTCTGTTTGGGGCTGGATTAGGTCTTTTTTGGAAGGCCGCACCCAGCAGGTCTGGCTTCCACCATGTGCCTCCGTGCCCCAGCGGGTGGTCACAGGTGTCCCGCAGGGGTCATCCCTTAGTCCCCTTCTTTTTAACATCTATGTTACTCCGCTGGTTTATTTAGCGGAGACATTAGGGAGCTAAGGTGTTGGCCTACGCGGATGACACTCAGCTCCTGTTTTCTTGGGGAAGGGACGATGACTCAGTCCTCTCTGCTCAGCACTGTCTGGCTTCCGTTTTTCATTGGCTTGCTCAGGCACAGCTGAAGTGTAATGAAGAGAAGTCGGAGGTTCTCTTGTATGGCACATTTCCTGCCAATTTCAGAGAGAGACTATGGCCCCTGGCTTCCCCTGCCTAGTGCAGGGGGAAACGCTGCTAAAAATCTGGGGGTCTGGTTCAATGAGAACCTGACCTTTTCATCCCAGGTTAAGAAGTTGGCTGGGACCTGTTTTGGCACCCTGAAAGCTTTGAGGAAGTTTCTCCCTCTCCTTCCAAGACCCGCCAAAGAAACTGTTGTTCGTGCCTTGATTTTGTCCCGCCTGGACTACGCCAACGCACTTTATGTGGGCATCCCTGGCTACCTCTTGAATAAAATGCAGGTAGTTCAAAACTCTGCTGCCAGACTACTGCTGGGTGTGTCTGGCAGGTGTAGTGTGCGCGCTCATTTGCGCTCTTTGCACTGGCTCCCTGTTGAGTCCCGAATAAAATTTAAAACTTTGACCATTGCCCATAGAGCTCTCTATGGCCTGGGTCCTATTTATCTACAGAAGAGATTCGCTTTTTATAACCCAGTAAGACAGTTGCGTTCCTCCTCTCAACTTTTAATGCAGACCCCTAGGTTCAACCGCCAAAGGCTTGGAGGGAGCTCCTTTGTGCGGAAAGCTGCCTCAGCATGGAATGCTCTGCCCCTAGAGCTGCGTGGCATCCAGGACCCGGCGATCTTTAAGAAAAAGCTAAAAACTCTTCTCTTCTAGCTGATGCTCTGGCCTTTGTTTCTTTTCTCAAGTACGCGCCGGGACACTCTGCTGAGTATCTGTGCGCGCTATAAATATATATAACATAACATAACATAACATATGGCTATTGGGACCAGGTCCTTCAAAATTAAACCTATCTACATTAATGGTACGCGTATATAAAGAGTATATAGCTTTCCTTATTTAGGCGTGACCTTTGATTTCCAATGTAATTGGGCCCCATGTTTGTCAAAATGAATTAGCAATTTTTTATCAATCAATTGTGGGACTTTTTAACCTTGCTAAGCGTGTTGGGTCTAAGCCCATAAAGCCCTTGATAGAAACATACAAACAAAAGCTTGTTCCAATTTTCACATATAGGTCCTTCATTTGGAGACATAGGCCAACCAACTTCCATTTACTGGAAGAGAACAGATTCTGCACGGGATTGCTAGCCTTACCACCCAGCACTACTTTGCCCATTGGGAGCTATGAGTTAAATGTGCATCTGACCAAGTTAAACTAGCTCCTTTACTATTGTGGTTGTCAGTATGGGCTAACAGACACACCATTTTAAACAGGAATATCATAGAGGATTGCTTAGCGTGCAACCATGGGCATAGAATCCTGTGGTTTCAGCATGTGAGTCAACTATGTAATGACCTGGGAAAGCCTGATTTGTAATTAGCACCTACAAAAATAATATGAAAGAGAAAGTATGGCTTAAGTAGCTATACTGAGAAAGCGCAGAGATGAACAGAGAAAGTGCTGAGATGGTTAAGCCCATGATACGGCAATATGTAATTATTCAGACCACCACTAATACAGAACATTACCTTGCCTGGATTCATGATGTGCAGGAGAGACACCTATTGACATGATTCCTGATAGGTAATATTAGGTGTCACTTGCCTTTCTTCTTGGGCCAGTACGACATATCCCTAATCTAACTATATCCATGCAATAAAAATTCACCTCAAACACTGATGGACAAGTTTTTATGGGCAACTTACTAGACAATACTTGGTGCTGAGATTCAAGTTACATGTTGTTTTAAAATGCAAACCTGCGCTTTACTTCTTACAGTCACTTAGTAACTAAGAGGTTTGTTGTTTGGTTGGTTCATTTTTGAAGTCTCATGTACGGCTACAGAAGATATTGCTTTTTCAAAGTGGGGAACAAGGATACATACTATGAATTGATTTTTTGGGGGATGTTTTAGCTTGTTAACCTATCAAGTGTTCATATTTTTATTCAGTGCATTTAAATGTACATTTTGGCACATCAAGTTGTTTTGTACTGTTGTAGCAAATGTTTGCCCATCCTTTTCGCGGCACAAATTCATCATACTTTCACAACAGATACATGACATGAATGTGCATTTAGCATGTGATTCTTTTATGGTCTAGCGGTATTAAAATAAGTGTTGCACTTGACATTATTACTAAATGCTATTACTCCAGGGCTAATGAATTTACTCAAACTATTTGTTTAACTGTATTAAACGAGAAATTAATAAGCCATCTTTACTTAGTAGACATGAACTCACTATAAAAATGAAATTCGATTTTCAAAATGTGTGCCTTAATACATTGGATGACATTTATTGAATAGAAACCATCTTCGTATCTGATGAATGTGATTAGTCTTAGAAACAACAAAGAGTTTATGTAATGTATGCATTAATGTTGCATATATTGCATTTAAATGTAGTTCTTAGCTATACTTACACATGATTATCCAAAGGATTTACTGCATATACTCTATGTAATATGAACTAATGTACTGATCGTTCATATTATTTTCTGTCTAAATGTGCACATGTATATTAAACGTGCACCTTTTAATTAATACTTTAAGTTGTCTTTAGTAGACATGATTAACATGCCGCATAAAATATTGTTTTTCATTTTCTGCTAACGTGACATTTCTTGCAAGTATTCACATGCACTGTTAGTTGAAGACTAGATAAATTACTGTACTAGTGGTAGAGAGAAAGAGCCTTAGAAGAATACCTTTATGAAAGAACATGGAGAGCCAGAGCGTTAACTGAAAGGCCTATTCATCAATGTTAACAAACTGGCCTGTGTGTGAGAAGACGATGTTGCTCCCATTTCCAGTGTGAGATACTTTGCGAACGTTGCAGTCTACAATGTGAGAAGTAGAGAAGATAATAGACCCCTGATGATGTGTTCAAAGGGGTGTTGCCCAAGATGACTCTTGTGTGTTATAACTTAGTGTTCACACCGTTGGAGAGCAGATTCCTTTAGATTTGCTTTAGAGACTTTCCCCAGAAAGATCTCTAAGCTGTCCTTGAGTTTTTGCAGAGTGTGGCTTAGACTAACACTTACTTCCCTGATCCAAAAGATTCTTGATCGAGCCTTTGAAATGCTGACACCGTCCTACTTATTTTTCCCTTGCCTGGTTCTATTGTCCGTTATGGAATTTTCCGATTTTTTAGATCCTTTAAACTTTAGAACCATCCTTTCAGCTTGGACTTTACTTTAGGTGATTTAGATTTACCCATGTATAGTCGAGAAAATCTGAGACTCTTCTCTGAGCATCAATTACTTTTCTTAATCTTTTGTATTGCTGTGACTGAACTTCTTGTTTGACTAATGTTGGTTCACCTCAATTTCTTCTGGAAGTTGTGCCTTCCTGCTGTTATTCTGTATTTTTATAGCATGGTGTTAAGACTCGTGCATCTTAAGTCGATTCTAAATTTGTAATAAACATTCTTAACCCTAGCTACTGATTCCTGGTCCTTATTGTGTAGCCAAATGGTTTACACTGTTAATTGAAATTTGATTGATGTAAATGTTAACTCCCATCACCTCCCAGGCAGAAAATAAAAGGTCCATCGGAGGAACAATGTTGAGAAAGTGGGCCCAGAAAACGCTGAATCAGTACCTGTATTGCTGAAATATATTAGCAGAATAAAGATTTCATTCATTCAACTTGTGGATTGTCTGTTCGGATGAGGTTTAGGGAAAGAATTTCTGAAAATAGGCATACACTAGGACAATTCCAAAATGTGTACAATCCCAGGAAATACACAAATTCCCCACAAGATGTCAAAGAATTCATCACAGCATCGATGTAAGACTCTGTGGGGCATATTTATGAGCCGTTTGCGCCGCCGGAGCATCTCGCTCCGGAGGCGCAAACTACAAAATCATATTTATGAGGTCACACAAAGCCACTTTGCAAGGCTTTGAATGACCCCATTGATATGGAATAAGGCAAGGCAGCACAAATTGTTGCGTTGCCTTACTCTGTGCTAGGGAGATGCTTCCCCAGATTTACAAAACCATGTAAACCCGGGGATGCGCTATAACCTTAAACCTCCCCAGGGGAGGAGTGACGAGGAGAAATAACTTTATTTCTCCTCGTTTTTTCCTCTTTCAGAAAAAAATCCTCCCAGCATCGTTTTTGTGCAGAAAGGCGCCCCTTCCTGCACAAAAACAATTCTGCTGACAAAACAGGCTCCCTTGCACCACGGCGGAAGGGTGCCTGCGTTGGCGCTAGGCAGCAAAAATGGCACCAGTGCAGAGGGAAAGGACAGGAATGCACCGTAGTGGATAGAATATGGTGCATTCCTGCCCTTTCACTTTGACGTAGGGCAGCGCAGCAAAGTGACTTGCTACGCTGCCCTACGCCAAGACCACATATTGAGGCCCTGTGACTATTGCCATTTCAAATTATTTTGTGAATCATCCCCAATGTGTTTTCCCTGACTTCCCTTCGCTCCAATTTGCTCTGTCTGCATGAAACGTTAAACAGGTGCTTGCATATTTTCTTATTTCAAAGGACCAAAGTGAGCCTGAGCTCAAGGCTGGTATAGCAATCTGACGAATAATGTGAGAAGGAAGAGGATAAAAACGGATCTTAGAGGAGATCTCACGGAGACCACATTTAAAACGGTCATATTTATGCTTCATCGTCCAAATATGACAACATGGATTGCGATGCAACGGGACATTCGCACCCTGAATTCGGAGTCCATCCTAAATTCCATTCTAAATATGCATCCTAGACATGAAGTTAAAAAGTTGGAGCATGTCAGCCCACAGAACATGAATTCTGCTTGGAGTCCATTAGAACTGATGTACTATGGTACTAGCTGGAGTAGTGTTGATAAGTACAGCGCCTTGAGACCCTCACGGGTGAGTAGCGCGCTCTATAAACCCCCTGATTGATTGATTGATTGATAAGAAGTAGGGCCCCAGTTAATAATACCACTGCACAAATAAGGATACCCAGGTGGAATTGTGGTTAATTAACTGAAAGGAAATGGCTATAATCTGACACTGTTAGATTCGGACCAGCAACACTTAATAAAAATATAACTCATTATTACTGGTATTATTATTACTGTTATGATTATTCATAGTATTAATAATGATAATTCTTATTATTTTGGTCATTATTATTATTATTAGTAGAAGTTGTAGTAGTAGTAATAGGTGTAGTAGTGGTGTTAGTATTATTCTTAGCATTATTTTTAACGTGTTACTGATCCGAATGCAGCAGTGTCAAATTCTACCCATTGCCTTTCGTTAATTTGAACTCGAATCGATTCTAAACGTACAATTAGAAAAGTGGAGCATGTCGGCCCATAAACAATGAATGCTTGCTTCAGCCCATCACAAATGAGTCATTGCAGCCTGAAATACACATTTCTGCTCTAAGATATTGATGGCAAAGGTATTGGAAGGTCATTAATTCCCCTGTTGCTCAGTCATCCATATTCACAAAAGCGTTTTTTTCCCCAGACATTGATGTGTTGATCCTTCTCATGAGAATTTCAGAATGCGGATTTCTATGAGGACATTTAATACGGCATGCTTGATCGGTAAGATTACAGATTTCAGGGAAGTATGCTCCACAAAGGTTCAGAAATAGTCAAACCCATACGTAGAAGTAAACACAAAAATTAAGACAAAAAAAATTCCTAAAACAGCCTCCATTAATTGTAGAGACTCGTGTTAAGGCATTTCCCGATTTTTAGCATTACAATCGTGCTCCGGATTTCATCAGGCTGACACTAATTTCAATAAACCCCTGAGGGGACCATCTGAATAATGATGGGCTTCTCTGTCGTGTAATGGTCCCCTTACTGGCCCAAGTCACACACATGCTTTCTTGATTGAATGTAGATATTTATTTAAATCTAACATATTTGTTGCCTGGAACAAGATTTATGTTCAATTATGGACCCCTGTCCACACCTGAACCACCCACCACCACACACATGATGAATTTAAGAAGATATCGATGGATGCCTGTGAAAATACTGAGACTGGGTGTAAAGAAAAAAAGACAAATGCTGTACCACAATCACAGCAGTACATGAAGGACATTTTTGGCACTCAGGATCTCACAGGCATACGGTGATAGAGTCCATCCTGCTTAGTTAGGGTGCAGAGAAGAGCATTCATGGCAACAACAGGAATGTAAAACCAGAAAAATAAGACTGCACCCACTTTCACGTGTAGATAAGCTTCTGAACTGGGAGTACTTATCAGTAACAGCAGTGTGCTGAAATAAAGGGTAAACCTAACAGCTGACATATTCAAATGCTGCTGTCCGTGGTGTTCTGCAAAGAGTGCTTCAGCAGGAGTGGCGTAGACCTGGGGCCCACTCATACCTATACTGCTGCTGTCCTGCTATCAAGGTACGTACGTAGGGCCTTGTTCACAAAGGTAAACTTACACTTTTTGTGTAACTTTACTGATTTTTGGCTATTCAAACTATGGGCCCAAAACACAAAGATAACTTAGACCTTTAGTCTATGCTTAAACTTGAAGTCTTAGGGCCCAATTAACAAAGGTAAACTTATCCGAAACACTATCCGAAAGCACCGAAAAAGGATATTCAATGTGTTGCAAAACATCATTTTTTAATCATTGTTTATGTGCAGGAAGGGACATCTTCCTGCACATGAACAATCACTAATGGCGATTTGCTGTTTCTATGTGTGCTGCAGCACACATAAAAACAGCAAAAATGAGGAGAAATTATTAATTTCTCCTCGTTGGGCCTGTTTAAGACCAGGTTTCCCCTGGTCTTATTTTTTGTGCAGCCCCATATTTACGCCACCCTTGTAAATAGGGGACAGCGTCAAAAAGCAATGGGTGTAGCGGTGGAAAGCCTACAGCAACACCCATTGCCCACCCCTTTGCCGCAGCAGACTGGCTTATCGCCACCGTATAAATATGGAGCAGGGCAATGCGCTACAGAAACGTCATTAAAAGTGATGTTCCTCTGGTGCAATTCCCTTGTAAAACTGCCCCAAAGTCTCTTTAACCACCTTATTTGCAGCACTCCTCTGAAGAAAAGTCCTCAGATCTTCTAGACTGCTTTGCATTGCTTCTCTGCACACATTTCTGTTGATGGAGTCTTACTGCAATTCTTGCTTCAAATCAACAGAATAATATCTTGTTTAAACTGGTCTATCACAGTTGTCTCAGTTAGGCATCCCTTTGTATTAAGTCCAATTTGGTCTACTGCAAATGTCTACATCAAGCAACATCACCTTTTAGCTATACACAGTGCTTTGTGCTGCGGGTCAATAAATGTATGTGCCTTCCAGAAAGCCCTCTGAGTAATTTGAAATTATGTTGGTTAAGATCACAGTGACTGCAGTTTATGCTTATAAACTTTAATACAGATAGGTGAATGGTGAAACATTTTTCCTGCCATTGCTGCCTTTCCCTTTATATTCTTACACATTTGTACAACAGTTTCTAGTCTACGCATTTTATTGTTGTAGCATCAAGTGGACCAATGATATCACTCCTACCAGATAACTGACTGCTTCAAAATCATTTTGGCAGCTTTAACAGCATCAGCTTTCAATTTTATTAATTACCAGCTACATCAAGTGGAACCAGAGGGCATTACTATCTTGAACCCTTTTGTCACAGGAGTATCTAAGCTTTTTATGACTGCAATGCCTTTGCAGAGACTTGCAAATCTTGCTTCTTGCCCTGCAGCCCTGCTGATGTGCCAAAAATAAGTGTCACCACCTTAGCTATGTGTCCTGGCATTTTACCTCTATCAGGCTCTTCCTCCCTCAAAGGGACACTGTACGTTTGAGTCATTATCATCTAAAGAATGGTGAGATGTGAATTATTTTTTGACCATGATAATTTTGATGAACTGTAAATGGCTTCCGCCCATCCACCTTATTGCAAAGTCAAGTATCTAACTGGTGTCAGAGGGAATCAATAGAGTTTAAGCACATCTAACTTTCTGACCACTCATGTCACTATTGATTCTATGGATCTTGTGTTCATCTCACCTTTAAGGGGCCAATCACGATCTCGCTAGGAAAGCCCTCTGTACGACTCGGATCCGGAGGGCTTTCCTAGCGAATTGCGCTCCGCGAGTCCGAGCGACTGATTCCCATGCACCCATATGGTGATGGGCTCGGTTCGCTTTGACTCCCATTAAACTCTATGGGAGTCTGTATACCGAACGCGTACATAAGCTCTCATAGCAAAAAGGGGTGGGTGGGGAAAAGCGTACACCCTGTGGCGGGCACCCCATGGTGCCCGCCATACTGTGCATGCATGAAAAGGGGTGACCCATGGGTACCCTCACGGGACTGATTCGGAGGGCCTCGGATGAAGGGGGGCCAGCTACAGCCCCCCGAAGTCCAATTCCCACAGCCGTTTCGTCTCACTGAGACCGAGTCGATATGGCTGTCCGAATCATGAATCGCACTCGCTCGTTGGGAAGCTGGCTCCATTGAGTGGCAAGATTCGGCTACGAACGAGTCAGACTGACAATCGGGTTCGAAACTATTCGGTCGGCGCCGACGAGATCTTCGAATCGTACTTGGTGGTTCGGAACAGGGGAAGATTCGGTCGGAAACATAGGCTCTGAATCGGATTTCCTCGTTCCGGAACCTGTCTGAAGGCCTTCCTAATGAGATCATAATCGGCCCTTAAGAGTACATTTTTCTCTTGTACTTGCTAATAGGAATAGACACCTGTCACTAGTTGACATTGTACTTTGCACAAGCGAGGAAAAGAGGGACGATGAGGGAGCAATATGTGAGGGGAACTATGATGCTTATGATGCTTCTATATAACTATGCCATTAAAGTGTCAGTTAACAATTTTAGTTCGATAGTATGCATGTAGAAATGGTACACTGATATTGCTACCTATTACTTATTTGCCTGATCTAAAAAACACCAAGAAAGCATGAGAATCAAATGAGACAGTTACTTTGACTTGGCATACACATACTCCAGCTGCTAAAGACAACTAGTCGTGAAGGAATAAATATATCAACTATACTGATTCTTTGGATTAGTATCCCCTATTAATTATCAGCCATTACAATCAAGATGTTAACAGTGATCTGGTGGAAGACCAAAGATTACCCTTGTTGCAGCCCAAGAGTGGTACAAATTTTATTATGCACTTACTCTCCTTACTACTCTAATCGCACTGGGTCCGTTACTATTAGACAACCTGCAGCATTTCCATTTACCACAGAGGCAACAATCCTCTAATGAATCTTTCTCCGCCAATAGGAGGGGTGGAAATTTGGGTAGCCAAGCTCTACGTTAGCTGACCAATGAGGACCATTAATTGACAGCTAACTTCCAAATTTGAGATCAGATTTAGGTATACCACTCTCAATACCATGATATAGAAATAAAGAATAGCAATAGGAAGACCCAAACTCCTGAAGAAGTTAAGATGGGTTACAATTACGCAGGCCAAGAGCTCTGCAATGGCAACACAGAACAAAAGAAGTAAAACTTGATGTTCTGACATGGCTTGCTGATTTGCCCTACAACACATTTAAATCATTTGTAAATAGCACAGTTTAAATGGAAGAACCAACAGGACTCAGACAGGTATTAGATTAAATTGGTTATTGTATTAAAGATTCGAAGTTCATAGCAATAAGCAGTCTTTTGAGAATTTCAGTTAAGAATATCACAGCTTGCATTAAGGTGCTAAACATTTAGGCAAGGCTTTTTCACGGATGGTTATTAATAAAAAATCAGTTTACAGAATTACAAAGTCCCACTACCATTAAGGCAGAAGGATGGTTCAATTTCCTAACAGCTCAGATCCTATGAAGAAGGGGAAAAAGGTTCAAATTTAAAGTCCCTTAAGGGTGAGTCCATTAGCATAGAATAAAGAAATAAAATTGAAAATGAAATGGTTTAGCAAAGAAGATCTCAGTCCATCTGCTACCAAATGTAGCATCAACAAAGCAGTCCAAAAGTATAAAAGATAGAGTGATCAGCGTAGAATCCAGGTCTGAGAGTAGGAAAAATCAGAATGGCATTGCCGCATTGGTGTAAAGAAAGAAGATAAGAAATCACCATATAACACCCCTCCATTGGGGTTTCTTCTGTTTTAAAGTCTCCATCAATGTCGTAATGGTGTAGCATCACACCACCATGGAAAGACCATTGTATGATCAGATTCACATAATGTCACCTAAGACACTTGCAACAGTGGGGTACTTCCCTGTGCAAGTAATGAGAAATTAGAGATTCAAAAGTCCACATAGACCTAACATTGATGAAAAAGAAATACAAAGTTTCCATTTATAGCAACAGCTGATATCCTGTTCCCACAGGAATATCTCACTGCGAACATTAAAGGAACATTTAGGAATGTCAGGAATTACACATATACAGAACAAATAAAGCAACATTTAACTAGCACTAAATTAACCATTGCATGAAGTCAGGGGAAAGGTCAGCATTAGAGAAAAAGTATTTTCAAATGAGCCTTAAGTTGACATTACACATTTAAATGAAATAAACTGTAAATCAAATATTCAAAGATAGCGTAAATAAAATCAATTCATATAAGGATTATGTAGAAATGTCACCAGTCATTATTACATGAAAATAGCTAACGATAGGAATACCCTACGACCACAATTTTTCTCAATATTCACATGAGTATATAATTTTTTTTAATTCATACTACATAATTTGTTTTTAACTTTTCATAGACTGTAGAATCTCTAGTATTATTATGCAAAGTGTCAAGCTTGTACCTAATTCCTACACAATTTTGCACCAATATTTCTTAATGGTTCATGCAAATGAAAGGCAATAGAAACATCAGACTATGTTATTAATAGCAAAGCTTCATCAGTGCACGGTAATAAACAACATATTCATAAATTCTCATTAGTGTAACTAGTTTGTATGTATTTGTAGTTTTTTGTGTGTATGTTTCTTCATCTTGCATTTTCAAGCATGCTTTTACGGTGCTTTTACTTCACTTGTCTCAGTTTCATGTGTCACTATGTCGAACGTGTGCAAAGTGCACTTTCAGTTTTTCGTGTCTTAAATCAATAAATGTGCTATTATGATTTTTAAAATTGTGCGTCATCACCCTTGTAATTACTGTCCCTTAGTGTTTCTGTTAACCCCTTCGCTGCTAGGCCTTTTACCCCCCTTGTGCTAAGCCTTTTTTTGGCTATTTGGGGTAGTTCGCACTTAGGCCCCTGTAACCTTTTGACCACATAAGGTATCCACGCCAAATTTGCGTCCTTTTCTTCCAACATCATGGGGATTCTAAAGGTACCCAGGGTTTGTGGATTACCCTGCAGGGGACCCAGAAATTAGCCAAATACAGCTAAATTCTGGCTTTTTTTGGAAAAATGGGAAAAAAGTGCTGAAAATGAAAGCGGCTGGTTTTTTCCCTGCAAATGGTATCAACAAAGGGTTTGTGGGGCTGAAACCACCATTTTCCCAGTTTTCAGGGACTGACAGACTTTTGTCAGAAAACCAACATTTTTTACACAGTTTTGGCATTTTACTGGGACATAGTCTATTTTTTGCAATTTTTTGTGCTTTCAACCTTCTTCCAGTTAATGGTAGAAATGGGTATGAAAGCAATAATGGATCCTGGAAAGCTATACATTTTAGAAACGTAGACAAAATTATGAATTCAGCAAGGGGTCACTTGTGTAGATCCTTCAAGGTTTCTTTATAGAAACTAACAGTTGAAAATAGGAAAAATTGAAAATGAGTTAAAAAAACAGCCATTTGTGCCAACGTTTTCACCTGTAAATTCTTCTAATCATGACAGATGTTTGAAAGTAATATACTGTTACATCCGCTGGACTTTTCTGGTTGTGAGGATATATAGAACTTGTAGGTTCACCAAGTACCCGACGAACCCAGAGCCAATAACTGAGCATCATCTTGCAATGGTTTTTTTTTATGTACCAGGTATGTAGCAATTAACTTGGGAAAATATATACAGTGAAAAATCAGGATGAAAAACACCTATGTATTTCTGAAATTGGAACAAAATATAGAGTTTACAAACAGTAGCTATTTGCACATTTCCGAAATTGTGAGTACCCATACTAGCATGAGAATTATAGGACATTTTTCAAAGTGACTCCTTTTTTACACATTGTCTTTCATTTGGAAGGCAGAAATGCATCAAAAGTAAATAGGTAATAACAGTTGCTCTACAATTCTGTGTTACCCTAAGTCTCCCAATAAAAATGGTACCTCACTTGTGTGGGTAGGCCTAATGCCCGCGACAGGAAACGGCCCAAAACGCAATGTGGACACACTTTCTTTTTACAGTGAAAACTGACCCTTTTTTTGCAAAGTGCCTAGCTGTAGATTTTGAACCCTAGCTCTGCCGGAACCTAGGGAAACCTAGCAAACCTATACATTTTTGAAAACTAGACACCTAGGGAAATCCAGGATGGGGTGACTTGTCTGGCTCTCACCAGGTTCTGTTACCCAGAATCCCTTGCAAACCTCAAACTTTGTAAAAAAAAACACATTTTCCTCACATTTCTGTGGTGGAAAGTTCTGGAATCTGCGTGGATCCACAAAATTCCACCCACCCCGAATTCCCCAAAGTCTTACGAGAAAAATGATACCTCACTTGTGTGGGTAGGCATAGTGGCCGCGACAGGAAATGGCCCAAAATGCAACGTGGACACACCACATTTTCACAGTGAAACCTGACCCTTTTTTTGCAAAGTGCCTAGCTGTAGATTTTGAACCCTACCTCTGCCGGCACCTAGGGAAACCTAGCAAAATTATACATTTTTCAAAACTATACACCCAGGGGAATCCAGGATGGGGTGACTTGTCTGGCTCTCACCAGGTTCTGTTACCCAGAATCCCTTGCAAACCTCAAACTTTGTATAAAAAAAACATATTTTCCTCACATTTCTGTGGTGGAAAGTTCTGGAATCTGTGTGCATCCACAGAATTCCACCCCCCCCCCGCATTCCCCAAAGTCTTCCGAGAAAAATGGTACCTTGTGTGGGTAGGCCTAGTGCCCGCGACAGGAAACAGCCCAAAACGCAACGTGGACACACCACATTTTCTCAGTGAAAACTGACCCTTTTTTGGCAAAGTGCCTAGCTGTAGATTTTGAACCCTAGCTCTGCCAGCACCTAGGGAAACCCAGCAAACCTATACATTTTTGAAAAGTAGACACCTAGGGAAATCCAGGATGGGGTGACTTGTCTGGCTTTCACCAGGTTCTGTTACCCAGAATTCCTTGCATACCTCGAACTTTGTAAAAAAAAAAAACACATTTTCCTCAAATTTCTGTGGTGGAAAGTTCTGGAATCTGCATGGATCCACAAAATTCCACCCACCCCACATTCACCAACGTCTTCAGAGAAAAATGGTACCTCACTTGTGTGGGTAGGCCTAGTGCCCGCGACAGGAAATGGCCCAAAACGCAACGTGGACACACCACATTTTCACAGTGAAAACTGACCCTTTTTTTGCAAAGTGCCTAGCTGTAGATTTTGAACCGTAGCTCTGCCAGCACCTAGGGAAAACTAGCAAACCTATACATTTTTGAAAACTAGACACCCGGGGGAGTACAGTGAGGTATGACTTGCATGGATCCCCCATCGTTTTCCTACCCAGAATCCCCTGCAAACCTCAAACTTAGCTGAAAAAATCACTTTTTTCTCAAATTTCTGTGTGGGAAAGTTCTGGAATCTGCGTGGATCCACAAATTTCCCCCAGGTCTCCCGATAAAAATGGTACCTCGCGTGGGTGGGTCAAGTACCCGCGACAGGCAAGGGCCCATGACCTATTGAGGCGACATCAAAATGACCTATCACAAAACAACCTGGTTTTGCAAGGGGGGGCCCATGAGTTTTTGGCCCCGGGCTCGGCGGCCATCTAGGGAAACCTACCAAACCCACACATTTCTGAAAACTAGATACCCGGGGGAGTCCAGGAAGGTATGGCTTGCATGAATCCCACAACGTTTCCCTACCCAGAATCCCCTGCAAACCTCAAATTATGCTGAAAAAATCAAATTTTTCACACATTTCTGTGTGGGAAAGTTGTAGGATCACTGGGCAGACACAAATCTCCTACCACCCAGCGTTCCCCCAGGTCTCCCGATAAAAATGGTTCCTCACTTGTGTGGGTAGGCATAGTGGCTGCAACAGGAAATGGCCCAAATCGTACTGTGGAGACTTCAAAATTACCTATAACAAAACTACCTGGTTTTGGGGGGTCACCTGGTGTTTTGGCCCCGGGCTCGCCGCCATCTAGGGAACCCTACCCAACCCACACATTTCTGAAAACAAGACACCCTGGGGAGTCCAAAGAGGTATGGCTTGCGTAGATCCCCAACGTTTCCCTACCCAGAATCTCCTGCAAACCTCAAATTTAGCTGTCAGAATCACTTTTTCCTTACATTTTTGCGTGGGATCACCGTGCCGACACAAATGTCCTACCACCCAGCGTTCCCTTTGTTCTCCCGAGTAAAATTATACCTCACTTGTGTGGGTCGGCAAAAGGCCTGTGACTGGGAAGAGCCCAAAACATAGGGATTAAGGGTATAGCACCGAGAATTCTAAGCGCTAAATTTTTTTTAAAATATGTTTTTAGCCAATTCTGCATTGGACACCCACACAAGTGAGGTATCATTTTACTCAGGAGACTGAGGGGAACGCTGTGGTATAGGACATTTGTGCCGGCACAGTGATTCTATACAAAAATATGTGGAAAATGTGGTTTTTTCAGCTAAATGTGAGGTTTGCTGGGGGTTCTGGGTAGGAATACGTTGGGGGATCCATGCAAGTCATACCTCGCTGGACTCCCCCGGGTGTCTAGTTTTCAGAAATGTGTGGGTTGGGAAGGTTTCCTAGATGGCAGTAAGCCCGGGGCCAAAAAAACAGGTGCCCCCTCCAAAACCAGGTAGTTTTGTTATAGGTAATTTTGAAGTCTCCACAGTACGATTTGGGCCATTTCCTGTTGCAGCCACTATGCCTACCCACACAAGTGAGCTACCATTTTTATCGGGAGATGTGGGGTAACGCTGGGTGGTAGGAAATTTGTGTCTGCCCGGTGATCCTACAATTTTCCCACACAGAAATGTGTCAAATATTTGATTTTTGCAGCAAAATTTGAGGTTTGCAGGGGATTCTGGGTAGGGAAACGTTGAAGGATCCACGCAAGCCATACCTTCCTGGACTCCCCCGGGTGTCTAGTTTTCAGAAATGTGTGGGTTTGGTAGGTTTCCAAAGATGGCCGCCGAGCCCGGGCCAAAAACTCATGGGACCCACCAGCCAGGTTGTTTTGTGATAGGTAATTTTGATGTCGCCTCAATAGGTTTTGAGCCCTTGCCTGTTGCGGGTACTTGACCCATCCACGCGAGTGAGGTACCATTTTTATCGGGAGACCTGGGGGAGCGCTGGGTGGTAGGAAATGTGTGGATCCACGCAGATTCCAGAACTTTCACACACAGAAATTTGAGAAAAAAGTGATTTTTTCAGCTAAATTTGAGGTTTGCAGGGGATTCTGGGTAGGAAAACGTTGGGGGGTCCATGCAAGCCATACCTTGCTGGACTCCCCCGGGTGTCTAGTTTTCAGAAATGTGTGGGTTTGGTAGTTTCCCTAGATGGCCGCCAAACCCTGGACCAATAACTCATGTGACCCCCCTTGCAAAAGCAGATCGTTTAGTGATAGGTAATTTTGATGTCTCCACAATACGTATTGAGCCCTTGCCTGTCGCGGGTTCTTTACCCACCCACAAGAGTGAGGTACCATTTTGATCAGGAGACCTGGGGGAACGCTGGGTGGTAGGAAATTTTTGGATCAATGCAGATTCCAGAACTTTCCAACCAGAAATTTGAGAAAAATGTGATTTTTTCAGCTAAATTTGAGGTTTACAGGGGATTCGGAGTAGGAAAACGTTGGGGGATCCACGCAAGTCATACCTCGCTGGACTCCCCCGGGTGTCCAGTTTTCAGAAATGTATGGGTTTGGTAGTTTCCCAAGATGGCCACAGAGCCCGGGGCAAAAAACCCAGGTGACCGCCCTTGCAAAACCAGGTTGTTTTGTGATAGGTAATTTTGATGTCTCCTCAATACGTTTTGGGCCCTTGCCTGTTGCGGGTACTTGACCCATCCACGCGAGTGAGGTACCATTTTTATCGGGAGACCTGGAGGAACGCTGGGTGGTAGGAAATTTGTGGATCCACGCAGATTACAGAACTTTCCCACACAGAAATTTGAGAAAAAAGTGATTTTTTCAGCTAAATTTGAGGTTTGCAGGGGATTCTGGGTAGGAAAATGTTGGGGGGTCCACGCAAGCCATACCTTGCTGGACTCCCCCGGGTGTCTAGTTTTCAGAAATGTGTGGGTTTGGTAGTTTCCCAAGATGGCCATTGAGCCCGGGGCCAAAAACCCGGGGGACCCCCGTTGCAAAACCAGGTTGTTTTGTGATAGGTAATTTTGATGTCTCCTCAATACGTTTTGGGCCCTTGCCTGTTGCGGGTACTTGACCCATCCACGCAAGTGAGGTACCATTTTTATCGGGAGACCTGGTGAAACGCTGGGTGGTAGGAAATTTGTGGATCCACGCAGATTCCAGAACTTCCCCACACAGAAATTTGAGAAAAAAGTGATTTTTCCAGCTAAATTTGAGGTTTGCAGGGGATTTTGGGTAGGAAAACGTTGGGGGGTCCACGCAAGCCATACCTTGCTGGACTCCCCCGGGTGTCTTGTTTTCAGAAATGTGTGGGTTTGGTAGTTTCCCAAGATGGCCGTTGAGCCCGGGGCCAAAAACCCGGGGGACCCCCTTGCAAAACCAGGTTGTTTTGTGATAGGTAATTTTGATGTCGCCTGAATAGGTTTTGGGCCCTTGCCTGTCGTGGGTACTTGACCCACCCACGCGAGTGAGGTACCATTTTTATCGGGAGATCTGGGGGAACGCCGGGTGGTAGGAAATTTGTGGATCCATGCAGATTCCAGAACTGTCCCACACAGAAATTTAAGAAAAAGTTGATTTTTTCATCAATATTTGAGGTTTGCAGGGGATTCTGGGTAGGGAAACGTTGGGGGATCCACGCAAGCCATACCTCCTTGGACTCCCCTGGGTCTCTAGATTTCAGAAATGTGTGGGTTTGATAGGTTTCCCTAGATGGCCGCCAAGCCCTGGACCAATAACTCATGTGACCCCCCTTGCAAAAGCAGATCCTTTAGTGATAGGTAATTTTGATGTCTCCACAATACGTATTGGGCCCTTGCCTGTCTCGGGTTCTTTACCCACCCACAAGAGTGAGGTACCATTTTTATCAGTAGACCTGGGGGAACGCTGGGTGGAAGGAAATTTGTGGATCCATGCAGATTCCAGAACTTTCCAACCAGAAATTTTAGAAAAATGTGATTTTTTCAGCTAAATTTCAGGTTTACAGGGGAGTCTGAGTAGGAAAACATTGGGGGAGCCACGCAAGTCATACCTCGCTAGACTCCCACGGGTGTCTAGTTTTCAGAAATGTGTGGGTTTGGTAGTTTCCCAAGATGGCCGCCGAGCCCGGGGCAAAAAACCCAGGTGACCCCCCTTGCAAAACCAGGTTGTTTTGTGATAAGTAATTTTGATGTCTGTTCAATACGTTTTGGGCCCTTGCCTGTCACGGGTACTTGACCCACCCACGCGAGTGAGGTACCATTTTTATCGGGAGACCTGGGGGACCGCTGTGTGGTAGGAAATTTGTGGATCCACGCAGATTCCAGAACTTTCCGCCACAGAAATATGAGGAAAATGTGTTTTTTTTTTACAAAGTTTGAGGTTTGCAAGGGATTCTGGGTAACAGAACCTGGTGAGAGCCAGACAAGTCACCCCCATCGTGGATTTCCCTGGGTGTCTAGTTTTCAAAAATGTATAGGTTTGCTGGGTTTCCCTGGGTGCTGGCAGAGCTAGGGTTCAAAATCTACAGCTAGGCACTTTGTGAAAAAAGGGTCAGTTTTCACTGTGAAAATGTGGTGTGTCCACGTTGCGTTTTGGGCCGTTTCCGGTCGTGAGCACAAGGCCTACCCACACAAGTGAGGTACCATTTTTCTCGGAAGACTTTGGGGAATGCGAGGTGGGTGGAATTTTGTGGATCCACGCAGATTCCAGAACTTTCCATCACAGAAATGTGAGGAAAATGTTTTTTTTTAACTAAGTTTGAGGTTTGCAAGGGATTCTGGGTAACAGAACCTGGTAAGAGGCACACATGTCACCCCATCCTGGATTCCCCTTGGTGTCTAGTTTTCAAAAATTTACAGGTTTGCTAGGTTTCCCTATGTGCCGGCTGCGCTAGGGCCCAAAATCCAGAGGTAGGCACATTGCTAAAAACAAGTCTGTGCCTAGTGGGCTTTCTGCTGCCCTGGGGGGAAATCGGGGGGGGGGGGAGGTGTTTGCCCCGATATGCCCCCAAGGGGGGCAGAAAGACTGTGGCTGTTTTTTTGGGGGGGTCGGGGCATTGGTATGCACATTCTGGGCAGCCCCCACCCACACGCATAAAAAAAGCCAGGGTAATCCCTGGCGCCTAGTGTGCTTTCTGCCCCCCCGGGGGCAGATCAGGGGCCACTGCCCCATATGCCCCCGGGGGTGGCAGAAAGACTGTGGCATTTTTATGGGGAGGTGTGGACATTGGCATGCCCATTCTGGTCTGACCTCACCCCTGAATTTAAAAAAAAATATATTTCCTGAGGCCTAGTGGGCTTTCTGCCCCCTCGGGGGGGAAGATAAGGGGCTATTGCCCCAATATGCCTCCCGGGGGGACAGAAAGACTGTGGGAATTGTTTTTGGGGTGGGGGCATTATCATGCTCAATCTGGGCAGCCCCCACCCCTACATCATAAAAAAAAATCCCTAGTGCCTAGTTGCCTAGTGGGCTTTCTGCCCCCCCGGGGGCAGATCAGGGGCTACTGCCCCCATATGCCCCTGGGGGGAGCAGAAAGACTGTTGCATTTTTGGGGGTGGTGGGGGCATTGGCCTGCCCATCTTGAGCAGCCCCCACCCCTACATCAATACAAAAAAAGCCCAGGTTTCTAGTGGGCTTTCTGCCCCCCTGGGGGGCAGAAAGACTTGAATTTTACTGGGGGTGGGGGCATTGTCATGCCCATTTTGGGCAGCCCCCACCCCAACATCAATACAAAAAAATCCCTGTTTTCTAGTGGGCTTTCTGCCCCCCGGGGAGCAGAAAGATTGGAATTTTACTGGGGGTGGGGGCATTGTCATGACCATTTTGGGCAGCCCCCACCCCAACATCAATAAAAAAAACCTGGTTTCTAGTGGGCTTCCTGCCCCCCAGGGGGCAGATTGGGGGCTACTGCCCCTGGCAGAAAGACTGACATTTCTCTGGGGGTGGGGGGGCATTGCCATGCCCTTTTTTGGGCAGCCCCCACCCCATCATCAATAAAAAAAATCCCTGGTTTCTAGTGGGCTTTCTGCCCCCCGGGGGCAGAAAGACTGGAATTTCACTGGGGTGGGGGCATTGTCATGCCCATTTTGGGCAGCCCCCACCCCAACATCAATAAAAAAATCCCTGTTTTCTAGTGGGCTTCCCATCTGCCCTCCGGGGAGCAGAAAGACTGTTGCAATCCCTGATTTCTAGTGGGCTTTCTGCCCCCTGGGGGCAGATTGGGGGCTACTGCCCCTGGCAGAAAGACTGACATTTCTCTGGGGGTGGGGGGGCATTGCCATGCCCTTTTTTGGGCAGCCCCCACCCCATCATCAATAAAAAAAAATCCCTGGTTTCTAGTGGGCTTTCTGCCCCCCGGGGGGCAGAAAGACTGGAATTTCACTGGGGTGGGGGCATTGTCATGCCCATTTTGGGCAGCCCCCACCCCAACATCAATAAAAATAATCCCTGGTTTCTAGTGGGCTTCCTGCCCCCCCGGGGGGCAGATTGGGGGCTACTGCCCCTGTCTGCCCCCTGGGGGGCAGAAAGACTGACATTTCTCTGGGGGGGGCATTGTCATGCCCATTTTGGGCAGCCCCTACCCCAACATCAATAAAAAAAATCCCAGGTTTCTAGTGGGTTTTCTGCCCCCCCGGGGGGGCATATTGGGGGCTACTGCCCCCATCTGCCCCGGGGCAGAATGACTGAATTTAGCCAATTTTTGGGGGGGGAGCAAAGGCCCTTGCCCAAGGGGCCGCTACCCCCTCCCTGGTGTCTAGTGGGTGGATCCCTGCTTGGGGATCACCCTCCTGGGGTGATCCCCAAGCAGGGATCCACTAGGGAGGGGTACCATTGGAAAGGGGAGATTCTCCCCTTTTCAATGATACCTCTCCCGTCTTTCTATGTGCTCGGGGGGGCGAGATAGCCCCCTGAGTACATAGAAAGTGAAACTGAAATGAGCCTATTGGTTTCTATTAAATGATGACAGCGCGAGGTGCGCGCTGATCATCATTTCACAGAAACCAGAGGGGGCCGCGGGAGCTGGGGAACTCTTCCCCAGCTCCCGAGGCTTTTGGGGAGAGAAAGAAATCCCTCTGGTGCCTGCACCAGAGGGATTTCCGGTGCCATGTGCGAGGACGGCCAGGAGCCGTCCTGCGCACACAAGCACTGCGGCGCGCGGCGGCTCCCGGCCGTCGTGCACACACAAGGGGTTAATTCTTTCACTGCTAGCGAGTTGGCGATGCAGCGAGCGCAAGGTAAATAGTTTTATTTATTTATTTACTTAGCTTACTCCTGCCCGTCGTATGTCTGATTCCACTACCACCCCACCCAGCCCCTCCCCGCCCCACCGCCCCGCAGCACTCCCTCTGCGAGTCGCCACTGGCAAGTAGCAGTAAAGGATTCACAGGTGTAAACCTGTGTGAATTATTTTGAATATCCAATGGCATTTCGCCACTTACTGTTTCTCGGCAAAACTAAAATTAACATGGAGTGCTGGGCATGGATTGAAAGAGAGTTTATTAGATTTCTGATTGAAGTTTAAGATTAATTTAATTATTTTTATAACCTCCAGAGCTTTTATATGTAAATCACAGATATACTTCACCTAGGAACTCTGATCAATATTATGCTCTGGAGTGGCCTTATTGACGCTGGAGAGAATTTGTTCCATTTACTAATTCCCCAGAAGCAATTTTCAGACAAGTAGCCATTCATGTTTAAACATTTCTGAGTACATTCATTTATTTGTAATTTTATCCCATGATTTCAATTGTTATTTACTTTGTTAGTGCTCTTATAGAGAGCAGGTGCATTCCAGCATATAATTCAACACAATTTCCAATTATGCACTTTTCTAAATTGAAAGACCTCAATGAGATATTAAGAAAGGCTTTAATGTTTATTACTACCCACCCTCTAAGGTTGGTTCCATACTTCAGTGTGCCTTTTCCTTGAATGTTCTAATAATGCCATTAATCTTCCCTATACAGATGTTAGCGCAACCTTTATTTCAACACTGTGTGCCAATTCCAGCTGTACAGTATTTTCTCAGTGTTCTAGTGTACTCTGAATTTTTCCATGTTGTATTGTGACCAGAACATACTTCTATCCTTGCTATAGTAACCATTCATCTTGTTTACTAATCTCAATGTTGAACTAGCAAATTTTAGTTCTAACATACGGCATTAGTAAAAATGGTCAATATATATTTCATACACACATAGAAAGGGTTGGAGGAAAGGTGTTGGAAGTAAAAGATGACAGGAACCAGAGTCTTTCAAGTACCGCTTTATTGGCCATCCACTCTCCTCAATACTCAGTAACGCCAACATTCTAAGGTGAGCTCCAGGTGGGGGATACCAAGGAGGGAGAAAGGAGAGGGAGGAAACGGAATGTACCATCTAAGGTTAAGAGGAGGATATAACACACCTCCCTTCCTATACAACAAGAAGAAGGGGGAAACCAAAGGTAACACAAAAAGGCATTGAATGAAGAAAACACTTTTAGCCATGCAACAAGTCTAGGCGGGCATGACTTATGAAAATTCAGATATATACATAGCATTTAATGGAGAGAGAACACATCACATTTGTGATCTTACAATTTTGTCACAGCTCCACCATTGCCCATTATCAAGGAGAACAACGTTGTTGAGAGCCTTAACAACCCGGCAAGGAGGATGGAATTTACTTTGGCTATGCCAGTCTTTAGTACTTCTTTTGACTTGCACCACATCGCCCACTTCCCAGTTGGGGATTTTAACTCCATTCTTCTGGTCATACCATTGCTTATATTTGGCTTGGTGCAGGTCGATCTTCCTGGTAATCTCTTCGGAATTAGGATTACTTGCCCTGCCTCCTTCCAGCCAACTGGGGTTGAGCTTGGTACAAGGCTCTCTCCTGCGGAGGGAGACGAAAGGGGAAACCCCCGTCACTTTGTTAGGCGAGGTGTGATACGCCCATAGACACTTACGTAGGGATGATTCCACGTCGTGACCATTGATAATGGCCAATTGGATGTGCTCTTTGATTAGCCTATTTGCCCTCTCAACTAGGCTGTTAGCTTTTGGGCAATAAAGTGCGGTGGGTTCGTGTTTTATGTTCATGTTGTCTAAGAAATCCTTCATTTCCTGCAAGGTGAATTGTAACACCGTTATCCGTTACCAACGTTGAGGGTATGCCCTCCATGGAAAACACGTCCGTGAGGAACTCTAGGACTGTGTTCGTGTTGATGCGATGCGCGAACTTCTGGGTGATCCAATGTGAGGTGTAGTCAATTAAGACTGTCATGAATCTCTTTTGGGTGCCTAAGTTGTCCATGGGCCCTATGATATCCATGGCTAGTTTGCTCCATGTTTGGGTTGGTATCTTGACGGGAGATAGAGGGGCTTTCCGTAGGGATTTAGACTTATCACTCTTGGCACAAGTTACACAGTCCTTGACCAGTTGCTCTGCCATGGTGTCCATTTTAGGGAACCAGAAATTCCCCCGGACTCTACTTTTAGTGATGTTACGTCCCAGATGCCCTTCATGCGCCAAATCTACTATTCTCTTCCTGAGGCCTGTAGGAGGTACTACTCTGTTTTGGCGGTACACTCTGTTCCCAATGACGCTTAACTCGTTTCTGATTTCCCAGAATTCTCTGATTCCTTCTTCGAGGTCATTCCTCTTGTTGGGCCACCCTTCTCTCATGATGACCTTGAGCGTGCACAATTCCTTGTCTTCCTCCATACACTTCTCCCATTCCTGTTCAGTGATGGCGGGGTCGTCCACTATCATGATGGGACTGTCTAGCATTTCTTCTTGCTCTTCTGTCTGCAACGGCGTTCTTGATAGGAAGTCAGCAATTATATTGTCTTTTCCAGGTACGTACTCTACTTTGAAGTTGAAATGCTCGAGTCCCAATATCCATCTGCTTATGCGCGGAGTACAGTTTTCTAGCCCTTTCACAGTGAAGATGAAGGAGAGGGGCTTGTGATCCGTCCGGATGGTGAAATTCAACCCCCACAAGAAGAATTTGAAATGCCTCACCACCCAGAAGCACGCCAGGGCCTCCTTTTCAATTACAGAGTAATTACGCTCTGCACTCATTAGGCACCTGGATGCCAAGGCAATGATCTTTTCTTCCTTACCGTCCTTTTGTACTAGGGTGGCTCCCAGACCTTTGTTTGAAGCATCCGTGGTGAGAATGGTCTTTTTCCTGGGGTCGAATGTCCCTAAAGCTGGTGAGTTCACGATCTCTTCTTTGAGGGAATCCACCACACACTTATGCTCTTCGTTCCATGTGAAGTCCTTATTTTTCTTTAGAAGATCCTGCATAGGTTCACATTTGGATGCAAAATTATTAATGTATTTGGACATATATTCCATGAGCCCTAGGAAGGATTTAAGTTTGTCTTTACTCTTCGGATACGGGGCATCCTTTACAGCGCTAAGCAGGCTATTTTTAGGTCTGAATCCTTCTTCGGTGATGGAATGTCCCAAATAATCGACGGACGACACCCTTATTTTGCATTTGTTCCTCCGTACTGTCAACTCAGCATCCATGAGTTTCTGGAAGACCAGTTTAAGGGAGTAGTCGTGTTCCTCCACATCGCGGCCATACACCAAGATATCGTCCTGGAAACACATTGTTCGGTCCACTCCCTTCAGGATTTGCTGCATTATCTTCTGGAAAACCGCTGCAGCCGACGCTAATCCAAACGGCATCCTCCTGAACATGAACGCCCCTTGGGGAGTTATAAAGGCGGGGAGTGGTCTGGATTCCGGGTGGAGGTCCACCTGGTGGTAAGCCATTGACAAGTCGATTACGCTGAAGTACTTGGCCTGGCCCATGGTGCTTAGCATCTCGTTGATGTTTGGCAGGGGGTGTCTCTCCACCCAAATGCTTTCGTTGAGGCTGCGTAGGTCCACACACAGCCGAATACCTTCGCCATTGGCCTTCGCCGCGATCAGTACTGGGGCCAACCATTCGGAACAATCTATGGGTTGAATGATTCCCATGTCACACAATTTACACAGTTCTTTCTCCAGTGGTTCCCTCATTTGTTGTGGTACAGGGCATAACTTGTGAACAACAGGCTTGGCGCTGGACTTTAGTTTGATTCTATGTTGGAAGTCATGTAAACAGCCCAGTTTCTCCTGAATCAATTTCGGAAATTCCTCACAAATGGTGTCACCCCCTTGGGCCTCTTCCATAAGTAGGACTTGCTCCGTACTGTTTGGGTCCAGGATGATTCCCAGTTCTTTTTGGTGCTGCCATCCCAGCAGGTTGGACCCAGATTCTACAGTGTATACCTTGCCAAAGGCTTTCCTGCCCTTGAACTGTATGTGCATCTCCTTCATTCCCATGAGGGGTATCGGTTCCCTGCTGTACCCTGTGGGAGAAATATCTGGTTTCTGCAAGGAGCTCTTTGTTTGGCCCTCAAGGTTCTCAAAATCATTCCTGTTTAAAAGCGTGAATGGGGAACACGAGTCTGCAAACATGGTGATAGTTTTGTTGTTAAGTAACACATCACATTTAGGATAAATGGCATTCACAGAACCTGAGTAATCTTTAAGCTGTAACACATATTTTTCCCCGCTGGGCATTACACACTTTACTTCCTTGTTCAGGACCCTTTCAACCTCCCTCTCACTGTCTTTGGGGTGGGGGTCACCTTCTCTGCATACCATGGCAAAATGCCCCCTCCTATTACATTTCTTACAGGTAACCGTTCTGACTGGGCACTGGAAGTAATTTGCAAAGTGATTACTGCTGCCGCACCTGTAACACTTAAAATTCCTTTCTCTGTTGGACAGTTTGCTGCTCGTGCTTTCTTTACTTTTTACTTTGTACACTTCACTCTTCTCCTCTCCCTCCTGAATGCTAGCAACAACCTCGGTGTTGGGTTTCATTTCTTTTATACACTTGGCTGTGTGCTCTACTGATTTTGCAATGTCTACCGCTTCTCTTAAGCCAGGGTTCTTAGCTAAGAGTTATTCCTGGATACGTACATTATTGGTGCAACACACCAGTTGATACCTTATGAGAGAATCGGTGAGATTGCCAAATTCGCACAACTGCGTGAGACCCCACAATGCTGCAATGTAGTTTGAGACTGATTCGTGTTTGCTTTGAACTCTACTGAAAAACTTATGATGTTCCAAAACTACGTTTCAACAAAAGAACACTGTTCCTGTGGCGGGGTGCAAAAAGTCACCCGTACGCCTATCGAGAGAGAGAGAAAGAAAGAAGGAAAACAGAGACCCAGGTTATTGACACCCACTAGTAAGATGGAAAAGACAAGTCCTTCTTACTTGTTGCCCTCACACACCCCGGAGGGTGTCATGCTTCATCATCGGGCGCATGCTTTCAAGGACTGCCGGATGATGCATGCAGGTGTGTGGGGTATGTGGGTACTCTATAGAGGGTGAAAAATTGCGTGCAAAGTTATGATGACCCTTAGACATTTTTTGCACCCCGCCTCAGGAACAGTGTTCTTTTGTTGAAACGTTAGACATGAGGAGCATGAACACTGGACCATAACCAGCTCCTGGATCCCCCCTCAATCTTTTTTGGTTTATATAGTTCCAAAACTACGTTCACTTTATCGCCAAAATGTGTCTCTAACTTGCCCATGGTACGTACAAATACATCCACTCCCTCCCCTTCTCCCACTTCCCCTTCTGGTTCTGGCAATGTCTCATAAATTTTCCGTCCATGTACCCCTAAATTGTGGA
Source organism: Calotriton arnoldi (assembly GCA_963921515.1). Classification (NCBI taxonomy): domain Eukaryota; kingdom Metazoa; phylum Chordata; class Amphibia; order Caudata; family Salamandridae; genus Calotriton; species Calotriton arnoldi. The sequence goes on from CAWUFW010017401.1 coordinate 202,598, forward strand.
GAAGGATGTGCTGTTTGCGCACAGAGCTAAAGCGCTCCCCCCCCCAATGGCTATGAGATAAGACTCGAACAACTTCACCCACTCCTTCCAACATATTTCAGGCTCACCTATTTCATTAAAAAAGGAGGGAGGTTGGCTCATGCCTGCCGCCGCCATCATGGTTGAAAAAAAAAACTTAAATAAAAATAAAGGTTACTATTATGAAGGCAAGGCGTGAGGGGAAGGTAATTGCCTGAAAAAGGTCGCCCTCAAAAATTGGAATTTCAGATGGATGGAGGTGGGGACCCAAAAATGTACACCAAGAGGTAGCCCCAAGCTTATGACATCGTGGTCTGGAAATCTTAGAGGTGAGGGGAAAGTCACCTTGAACGCTAATGATCCGGTGAGTTAGAACTTTGCCATCCAAAGGGTCGGATTCCTCTCCAAGTAAAATGGTGAAGGGCCAGGAAATCAAGGAGGAAGAAATAAATGTCAACGGGAACACAAAGAGGTAACAGTACCTTACACCTCGAGCCAGTACATAGACATTCGTGAGAACCGGATACCGTACAGGGAAATAGTCAACTGGACAGAAGGCAGGGATGAGGAAATATGTCGCCGTGCACACACTGAGAAGATAAGGTACCTTGCACCACGCAACGCCTTTCTGATCCGGGGTATTGAGCACGGATGGTTGCTTCAAAAATGTCGGCTCCTGCAACCCGAAAAGCCTGCACTGAACCTGTGGAGCACCGACAACACAGCGTCATGCGCGGCTGCCAGGAAACCGGGGGACGCTACTTGGCGCGGAACTAGAACACACACCCACGCCTCAGAGGGCCGAGGTAGCGCACCGCGCCTGACAGGAACTTGAGGAGAGGCAAGTACTCCAAAAGAGTACACTAGACGCTTGGAGATCCTTTCGTCGTGCAAAACTTCGCCTTCCTCAATGTCCCGGGCGTCAACTACCACCTTCGTTCACATACCTCTGGATCTGTGGAAGTGTTTCTGTGGAGAACGATGACCACCGTCAATCTGCCGCACATAAAGGAACCACAGCGGAGCGAGCTGTCAGGGGTTGGATTTCAATGGCAGTGCCGGATCAGCCACACGACACCGCCTCTGGCCTTGAGACTGACCTTAGGCCCGAAGAGCAGATTCCGGTAGAGGACCCTGGGCACGGAATGGTCCCACAGAGGATCGATGAAGCCTCAAGTAGATCGGCACATTTCCACTAAGGATGGATGATGTGAATTCTCAGGTAAATTCCTTTTTACCTTCGTGCCCACTCCGCAATCCGGTTCTACCAGAAAGTGCACCACATCAAAGCTTACAGTAGAGTCAAGTAATTGAATGTTCAATGTAGAGGGATGCGGATACCGCTGTGTTTCTCGTGCTGTACTAGTAATCCAGTGCACGTCTTACTGTATAGTAGCAAGCAGGATGCTGGGACACACCACGTCCAGAATGACAACGGGAATATTCTTCTTCCCTGAGCTTGTCCCAGCGCGGACGTAGATGGAGAGAGTACACAGAGGGGAGATGGCCAAAACTGCCCCCTTCGCAGTAATCGTCGCCAGTGTTCGAAGTAAAAGATGACAGGAACCAGAGTCTTTCAAGTACCGCTTTATTGGCCATCCACTCTCCTCAATACTCAGAAACGCCAACATTCTAAGGTGAGCTCCAGGTGGGGGATACCAAGGAGGGAGAAAGGAGAGGGGGGGAAACGGAATGTACCATCTAAGGTTAAGAGGAGGATATAACAAAAGGTCAAAGGAATTACCCTCTATATCCTAACACTCATGCACAAGAATTAATTTACCTATTCCCTTATCAAGCTAGAAGGACTGGCTGGTCCTGAAGGAAGCTCATACACCTCATTATACGGTTCTTAAGGACAGAAATATTTCGACCTGGCAGTAAGGGTCAAATTAACCACCCACTTAGATATTTTTAACCCTACACATAGGGGAGTAAATGAAAGTCTGTCCATATTCATTGATAAGGCAGTTTTAGAGCATTTACTGTCCCATCTGCATCACGAGCCCCACACCATTGGTAGGGCTTCACCGGACACAGGACACCACCTCTTTTCTCCTGGCGATAAAAAGAACACCTGTAAAGCACCCTGCTACAGGCTGTAGAATGCACCTGGATCTACAAGAATGGTGCCAGTTGGGGTCCAATAATGAATCGTGCCACTGTCATGGTGGGCAAGGGCTTTCCGTCCTGTCAATAGGAAGATCCACGTAACACTCTGAACAGTGGGGAAAGGTGCATGTAGTTTGGCTCAGGTCAAGGACCACTAAATATTCAACCAGCCAATGGTATACAACAGGATTGGTAAAATAATGTACAGCAATACAGATTTAAACAATTATGCCCTCTACGTGTTTGGACCTTTTTGGTGGTCTTTCAGGTTCACAGAATGTATAGTAAATATGAAGTAAGAAATAGGCCAATGATCAGTCATCTCCAATACTGCTAAGAATAATTCTTGCACCACATGAATTGAAATCAGAGCATAATACAAAACACAATCAGGATGATTATTATGAAGGCCTTCAATGATATCCCTTAACTAAAGAATAAAGATGAAAAGATGCACACAGACAAGAAAAGCACAGATATTACCAAAAATAAATTACTGTAACATCTTCCAACAGGGCAAAGCCATTAAAAGCAAGTAAATTTACTTTATCAAAACTTACAAACATTTGAAAAGTGTCAATCTTTTGCACTGACAAGTTCTGCTAGTGCAGTAAAATTACCAGTCATAGAATACATTGTCATGCCTTATCGGATTTCAAATCTTACTGTAGATATACAATCAATGTTGAGTTGAAAATGTGTACAACTAATGAAACCATGTGTAATACTAACAATGATATCTAATAAAGAATCCCAAAAAATAACACCAATAATGATATTTTGTTTCTGAGTGGCACAGCCAAACCCATCACTTTATGTACTACCATAAATTAATTTATGAGGTGACTTATAGGTGGAAATTAGGTATTCGAGAAGGTAATTTTAATACATAAATATAATTTCCTAATCTAAATTCATTTTCTAAATACACATTAGTCTTTTTGGCATTAACATTTTGCAAGATGGAAAAGCCAAACCTTCTTTGCTCCCACTTTGCCAGTTACTGTTTTTAGACAACTGTAAAATAAACTTAGTATTCTGGACTTGGATTAAAGCAAGCATGTAAGATTTGTGATTACTTTGTAAGATTACGCTTTCTGCAAAGTAAATGAGAAATGTCTTAGGTGTTGGTGGCTATAAGAAAGCAATGATAGTCTTGCAAATCATGTGTTGGCCTGATGTTCTGCACAAATGAAAAGGCTTGAATTATACACATTAATGGAAAATGAAAAGAATGACATTTTTGGGTATTTGCAATAAAAAATATTTCAATGAACTATCAACTAGAGCTCCTCGAATCTGATACTTAGGCCCTGATTACAATATCGGGCGGTCAGGAGACCGTCCGTCAAGCAGTCGGAGGTCCGACCGCCCAATTACGATAGGACTGCCGTGCTGGTGGTCAGAAAGTGCTCTTCAACACTGTGGCTTATGCTGCGGCCCAGGAAAAGGGCTGCAGCACAAGCCACAGTTTTAAAGTGCACTTTGTGTACATCCATGCACTGCATGCCATGCACCATGTGGTGCATGGCACATGGGGCATGGATGTGTGTGGGGGCACTACATGTGCCCTCAGTGCCACTTTGCAGTGGCCCATGAGGTACGGGGGCCCTGTTTGGGGTCCCCAAAGTCTCTTTCCAACAGCCTTTTCATTGCAGTCTTCCCGCCATAAAAAGGCCGTTGGAAAGTGACTCCGTAATCCCAACAGCAGTGCCTGCCTTCGAGCCGCCTCTCGTTGAGACTACGATTCTGACCGCTGCCCCATTGTGATCTGAGATCCTGGTGGAGGCGGAGGTGGCGTTCATACTTCCGACTGCTCACGGTCCAATCACATGCATCAAAATACAGCAGTCAGACCAAAGGGCTGTCTGTTGGGCGGACTGCCACTGACGGCCTGTCGGTGGCGGTCCGCCCGACATCGTAATCAGGCCCTTAGTTTTGATTTGGGTGTTTGAGGTTTGGTAAACTGTATTAAAAGGGGGAGTTGTGACTCCTGTGTATATATTTGATATTTGCCCAATTTATTGAGTTAACATTCAAATTAAGAAGGGTCTTCATCATTCTACCTCTCTTACACTAAAACTGTCTAGTGCATCTGGACTGAATGGTTTTACAAATGTGATTTAAAAAAATATATAGGTCCAGCATATCAATTTACCTGCGTATCTTTTATTCATATGGCATCTGATATTCTGCGTTCTATAGGAGGCCGTTCTTAGGGCCCTTACCTTAAGAAAGAGAGCAACATAATACCTTCTAGTTATAATATAATGGCTTGTTTGGTGTCTGCAGGAAAGGGAAAGAAAGCCCATAGAGAAAGTTCTTCTTGAACACATCTACTTGGGCTTCGGATGAAAATGTCCCGCAACTATTTAGAAAAGAGTGGTTTACTTTTTTATAGTTATTTTGTCCTTTGCATCATGCCAAAGTGAATACTAATAAAGATGTTCCTTCCTGTATTCCCTTTGTTTGCTGGTGCTTCAAAATGATCTGACAAGATCAACCATAGTGGTCTGAGGTTAACATTACTATTTTGGGGCATCCTCTCTTATGTAAGTGTTTTGATTCATTCACTCTGATGTGAAATCTGAATGAAAATTAACAGATAACCTCAGAGCATTTTGCAGATACAATCAGAATGACAATTGTTTGACTTTGGGATGCAAGTTAGCAGACTTACATTTCAACTTTTATATATACGATCTGCCTGAATTTATTTCTGTGATTTTGCAGCTGGAAACTAATAGCTAAAATCTGGATCCTCAAGTCTTTAATCCTCTAAAAATGGTTAGGAATTTTCAACAAACGGCTCTGGTTGTAGACTCTTACCCCATTGATTTTGCATATTGTTTTAAAATTGATGTGGTACTAACGTGACTTTAATTTACAGTTCTGATTTATGGCTCATTACAAGCATTCAAGGAAAATGGAAGTGAAACAATTATGTTGTGTCTTTTGTCTGAACAATACCACCCCTTTGGAATATGCTTGCTTAGGATTATGTCTAATGGGTGTGGGAGGAAACTTTTCCACATTCTGCTGTCTGAGCCTAACACAGTTCATATTATTTTGAGATGGCCTTTAAATAATTTATTGTCTGTCACATCTTATCATCTCAACTGGACTAAAACAGGTAGTTGATATTCCATCAGAAAAAAACCTGGTTGCGATGACAGTACCAGCCACTTTATTGCTTAAATTGTTGTTAAAACTGAAAATAAGTAAGTTGAGTCAGAAAGATGACATTCATCATATTAACTCTCAGCCTTTGGTAAAAGGCACCTTAAGGGCTGCAAAAATGCACCTCACTCTTCAATTTCCCCTTTTATTTTTAGGGAGGAGCTTTTGAAACCACAGTGGGAACACAACTCTGGTCTGCATAGGGAACATGGAATGGCTTAGCATATGATGATAGGCTATGAAGACTATATGAGGCCAGTGTTTAAAAAGTTTTGTCTCATTTTTATTTCAAAATATAGAAGAAATATCAGAATAATTATTATCAAACGCTCACTGTGAATATAAAATAAACAACTAAGACCCTGATTACAATTTGAACTGTTTCACCTGGATCAATAACTCCAGATGAAACTCCATCCTCCACACAGTGGCGGATGCTCTGGGGCAGTAGTGGTGGGGCAGGGAAAGGGGGATAAAAAAAAAATAAAAAAAATATCACTACCTGCCGGCCAGCTGCCACCTCTCCTCTGTCCTCTTCTGTCAACCGGAAGCACACTGGCTTCCAGACTCCCCTAGCCAATTACGACACTGCTGTCACAAGCATGACAGCAGCATTGTGACTGGTTTGAGAAGCCTGGTTCAGTGCTCAAACAGGGAGTGTGCATGTTCTCCACCCAGGATGTGCAATACAGCTGCGTGGAGAACATGCTAAGAGTGCATGACGGTTTGGCTGGCCCAAGACTGCCGACCAAACCGTCATGCACATTTAAGTGCACCAACCACTCCTCCCCCTGCTGGCTGTGACGACAGCCAAGTCCCGCCCCCAAAACTGGCTTAAGCACTGAAAAAAAAATTATAATAACATTGTGTTATTTCGTTTTTTCTGTGTTGCACTGCTGAAAAGCAGTAGGGTGATGCTCCACCGCCTTAGCGGAAGAGCCGCAGCTGCCTTCACAATTCCAAGTGTCCCTCCGCCAAGAAATACTGGGCTCCCAAATTCCGGACTTGATAACTCCTGTCCCTGAGACACTAGACCTTCGTTTGCTATTGAACGGTCTGTGGGTTTTAGGCATCAGCACAGCCTGGCCCTGTGTGACCTCTGCAACAGCACAGGGGAAAAGACAATGCTCCCCCAGGACAGAACACTGTCAGCTCTAAAACTCCAGATCCCCTACATTAGCCCCCTGTTCCTCCACAACCGACCCACTGGCACTTACTGCCTGTTAAGAGCAGGTGGAAAACAACAACTGTTTCCTTCTCACATGGGAATAAAATGCACAGTCAAAGAGCTGGTATTTCTGGGTACATGCTGTTATTCCTCATTCTTTAGAGAAAAACTCAGACTAGCTGGTTATTGATTTGGGGATATAGTCTGTAATCATGGATTTGACCCTCTGGTATCCTAGCACCAAAAACCAACACACTTGTCATCCGTGCCAAAGAACTTTTTAACCACATTTAATACAAAGAAATCACATTTTTTAACAATTTAAAAACAAATATTGTGTGCTCAGTATGTTATACACCGGACGGTAAGGTTATTGTTTATTAAACCGTTGTTCTTGAGTTATATATCAAACAAGTTGTAATATTATAAAGAAAAGCATATGACTTGTTAGTACTGGTTCTTCGAAAGGGTCGGCAATTTAGGAAGAAAAGAAAGACAGAAGGAAGAAAGAAAGAATGAATAAAAAAAGAAAAGGAAGAGGGAACGAAGGAAAAAAGCAAGGAAGACAGAAGTTGCTAATGAAGAACCCTCAACATTATGTCTAAGCAAACTACGTGAACGACGAAACAGCTACAAAAAATGCATCTCGGAAGCCAAAGCATCGTACTTCAGAACCAAACTAGGCAATGCAAGGAATCGCCTAAGGCGACTGTTTGAAATTGTCAACCAACAAACAATGTAACCAAGCTCAGCAATAACACGGTAGAAAAATGTGAAGTGTTTTCTTAATTTTTCAATGAAAAGATCTTAGAAATCAAAAAAGAAATTGCAACGGACAAAACCTAGTTCACAAGACAATATAGCCAATGATCTCCATCCCATCCATAACTCTACATGCCAGGCAGTGGAGCCAATGATGAACGACACTTCCAAGACCAAAAATCCAGCTATCTGGAGCGAGTTCAAAACGCTAACAGAGGAAGAGGTCCACAAGGTCTTACTATACATGAAACCAACTTCACATTTCAATGACCCCATCCCCTCCAAAACACTAAAGGAATTAAGTCACCTCTTCTCACCTATACTAACGAAGATTTTAAACTCATCGCTAAAACCAGGCAGAATCCCAGAATGCCTGAAGACTGGACAAGTGACACCCCTCTTGAAAAAAGTGGGTGCTGACCCTACAATCCTGAGCAACTTTCACGCGATGTCAAATATTCCCTTTCTAGCAAAATTGCTGGAAAGGTGTGTGCACAACCAACTGAGCCAGCACATTGACCAATTCAACCTACTCAGCAAACTTCAATCAGGATTTAGAACATGACACAGCACTGAATCAGCCGTTGTGCACATAATGGGCGACACCCTTAAGATACTAGACAACAACGACTTGTGCCTACTCATCCTCCAAGACCTTGCATCGGCGTGTGACACGGTCAATCACAATATCCTACTAAAAGTACTAGAACACAGAATGGGGTTGTCTGGGAAAGTGCTTTCTTGGTTCGATTCCTTCCTGCAGAATCGCTCACAATGCATCAAACTAGGCAACTCCTTCCCTACGCCTCACCAGTGAGGTGCGGAGTCCCCAAGGTTCGACCATTTCCCCCACACTCTTTAACCTATAAATGGAACCACTAACTCAAATCCTCAATCAGTCGAACATTGCATACCACATGTAAGCAGACAACACACAACTATACTTAAAGATTTTCTCCCTAGACGACGTCATTCAACTAAATAACACGCTATTCAAAACTCAGTCCTGGCTTTCTCAAAACAACCTCAAGCTGAACTCTCTGAAAACCGAATTCCTTCTTTTCTCCCCGCAAAACAGCTTCACATTCATCCAAAATTGGCTAAAGCACCTAGATGCCCTCAATTGCAAACCTACCATCATTGATGCCACGAAATCTCTTGGAATAACACTAGACAAGAATCTAAACATGAGAGCTCACATCAGTGCTACCACGTGCAGTGCGATATTTCTACTCAGATTACTGAAGAAATTGAAACCATTTCTGCCATCTTCAGACTTCAAACAAGCAGTACAATCACTTGTGGTCTCCAGACTAGAATATGGCTCAGCGACCCTGTCAGGTCTACCCAAAGCGAGAACAGCTCCACTCAAATCAACTCTTAATGCTGCAGCGAGACTGGTAACAGGAACTAGACGCTTTGACCACATCACCCCTTCACTTAGGTATCTAGACTGGCTGCCCCTTTGAGGCAAGATCTCAATTGAAAATTGCCTGCATCACACACAAAGCAATACATTGTAATGAACCAAGTTACCTGGCAGAAAAGATTTGAATCTCCGGTGGCAACCGCTATCTAAGAAGTGTTAACTCTCTCAGGCTTGAACCTCCTAGATTCCGAAAACAAAAAACTTACACACACTCCTTTTCCAGGGCGGCGCCAACGATCTGGAACTCTTTACCACCCAAGGTGCACTCAAACCCATCATCCCACTTTTTCAAAAAAGAGGTGAAAAAGATCCTTATGAATACATTCCTTGCATGGGCAAGGGTCATCACATTTTTTAGATAGGTCAGAAGCATGTAGTTTACAGGAGAACCCTTTAAAACATTGCTCCCCTGGGTACTTGGATCTGAATAGTTTCAGAGCAGCAGCAAAATAACCACCATGAAGATGCTAGAGCAATGCAGACTAAGGCAATATTAATGGACTGACGGGTGTTTTATGAGATATCTGTTGCAACAGCCTACTGTACTTTTGATGTACCAGTCTATACCTATCACTTTGTTAATCACCCCTATGTACCATCCTCTGATACCCTTGGGTCATGTACGCGGTTTATAAAACACTCTAAATAAGAATATTAAAAAATAAAAATGAAGAGATAAAGAAGGGGAAGTGAAAGTGATTAAAGGCTAAAGAGATAGCAGAAAGGCAGGTATCGGTTTAAAAACACAATTGAATGCTATGGAAGATGAGCAAGCTAAATGTCAATAAAGGTAGCAACCAACTCCTGCTGCCTTTGTTTAACATGACAGATTTTTTTAAATGTCATGTTGTAAGTGAAAACCATATTTGCAGACAGAAAGGGCCCATACAGATTCAAAACACTCATTAAGTTTGTGAATAAAATCATTGCCAATTAAATGAGATGGATTCATATTCGCAATTGCTCAATTCATAAAAACTGCAGCGATCTTCCTCAACAGCAGTGAAGATGAAATATTTCTTTGTTTAGTTGTTCGAGATTCGTGTTTGTTTTTTTCTGCAGGATATTCTGCACCTCATCCATTTCTTTGCAATTACTGTCTCTTGGTAAAACTAAGTGGAGTGATAATGAAAAGCTGCTTCTTAAGCAAAACTCGAGGGGTGGCGCAAGGATTTAAAGAACTGCAAGAGACTGTGAGAAACAACCACCAGGGGCTGTATTACATAAAGTGTCCCTGGGGCACAATGGGCGTTTGTGCCCACTTTGCGCGCCCCCGGGGCACTTTGGTATTACAGAAGGGGCCGCAGACGCTTGTGTGGCCCCTTCTGTAATACAATAGCGCTGGCACCAGCGCTATCTTCAAGGGGGCGTTCCCTCATTTGCATGGGGCGTGGTCCATGCAAATGATGGAATCCCTTTGCCTCTGCAGCCGTGCCGTATTACTGACACGAGCGCAGAGGGAAAGAAGGCCTCAGGAGGCCCACTGAGAGTGCACCACATAAAAGGTGGCGCACTCTCAGTGCGCCTACGGAGAGCATCCTTCTGCAGGGGGTCCCATGGACCCCCCCAGACATCCCCTTGCAGGTGGGTGCAGTCACTGACTGCACCCGACTGCAGAGGTATCTCTAATACCCTTTAAAGGGGCAGGCAGGTTGTCGCCTGCACAGTGAAACATGGAGCGGCTGTAAAGCAGTCGCTCCGTATTCCACATGAATGCGCTGCCCCTAGGGCAACACGAGTTTGCAGCTTCCCCATAATGCGGCGCATTCTCCTTCATTGCGCCGGGCGCACCTTTTTAAAGGTGCACCCGGCGCAATGAAGGAAAAAGCGCTGCATGTGTAATGTGGCCCCTGGTTTGTCTGATAAGGTGACATAAAAAGCCCCTGCTTTTGGAATACAAGTAAGTTAGGTTAGTAGTCCTCGTAAGAGTGCACTAATAATAAGTTTTGCCTATTTTTCATTTTTACCAACATTACTTTCTTCCTGGAATGGCTTCTTCAGATTCAGACACAACCATGCAATCGTGCTTACCTGGCTGCAATGTATCTATGATCCACTAGCTCTCCACAGTGTCCATTTGTCAGCATTATTCATCGAGGCCGGCAGCTTTCCTCAAGGGTCATCCCGTTCTGTTCCATCTGACAGCACCACTTCAAGGAGAAATTTACATTTTTTGAAGTGCGGTCCCTGCGGAGTAAGTGACAAAATAAAGAAAAGGCACATAAACATAAAAAATTTAAAGTAATTGGATTTCTTTAAGGTCTACCAGCTTCTTGTGTAAGTGGATTTTTTTAGCAAGCAAGTTATAGAAAATTCGGCTATGCTACTCACAGTGAGTGAGTGCTTAGATTGAGCTGGTGGTTGATGGCGGGCCGTTGGCACATATTAGACTTTCACCAAAGCATGAGAGAGAAAAACACAACACCCAGAATGAAAGCGGAAGTGAAAGACGGAAAACTGAGACAACGGGAGAAAGCAGAGATGAGGAAGAACCAGCAAGAGTGACTTAACGGGAAGGGAGTGTCTGCTGGTGAATAAAAAAAGCATGAGGCGGAATCATGACTACCAGCCTTGGTATTCAGCACCCCAAGTAATCGTAGCACCGGCCGCAGGACTTTAGGCCCAAGACTTATTGCTTTAAAATGAAAATGGCTCTCAGTGTTGGTCTTTAGTCAGTCCAATAATTCTGTCACTGTGTGTCCTAATACGAGATGGTCGGTATATGGAGAGAGAGGTACCTGGCCCGAAATTACAGATTCCAGCTGGTACCATCTCCCGAGTTACCGGCTCTCATGAATTGTAGTATAAAATGCAGACCAAACTCTGTTTTTTTTATTTTATAGATGATATTTATTGGTTTCAATAAAGTAACATCAATAACATATGCATGTCGTTTCAATCTGGCTTCAACATTATGAAATAGCAATAGATTCGAATGGCACAGGGGGGATATAAGGAAACACTCACTTAGATAACATTTAGCGTCCATTTCGCTGGCTGGCTTGCTGCTGCACTCCCCAGCGCCGCACAGCCATACACAGTCAAATTATATCAGGAGTACCAAAGAGAGAATCAGCCTTTGTTCCTCAAAGCCATTTCTACAGTGAATTGCATACAGTTGCGAGATAAATGTTAAATTTGAACAAGAGGAGGAACACAACGAGGAAAAAGAGAAAAAATGAAAAACTAAAGAATAAGAGAAGAAAATATGGGCCGATCTCTTCATGGATGTACCGTCGTGGGTGTGTCTGCCGGTCTGGTGCAACAATGGATAGCATATGTATGGTTGTAAGGGCATGGTAAGCCACGTATTAGTGTGCGTGTCAAGGGTGGGGGGGTGCTGACGTGAGGGGGTGAGCGAAAAGGAGAAACAACGGGTTGCAGCAGGGTGAGGGACAGGCGGAGCGAGCCAGTCTAGAAGGGAGGGGGATCCGCAGAGAGTTTAGTCTCGATCACGGACAAGTATCCCTGCCATTGTATGGGTATTTGTCGCGGAGGTGCTGACGCCCGTGCCGCAGTCTCTTGCTGATTTGTGCACTCCGAGACCAATGCCCTACGAAGATCAAGTAACCACGCCTTAATCTTGGGACCTGTTTGTGCCTTCCATGACATGGCAATCTTGCGTTTGGCCAGGCCCAAAGCAAGATCCAGAAATTTGTTCAGGCCCTTACGAGATGAATTACGTCTTGTGACTCCCAATAGAAAGTGAAGAGGTTCCACCTCCACCCGCGCGCCTGCCGCTTCTGTAAGTACAGTGGCCACCTCAGACCAGAATATTTGAATGGTAGTGCAGTTCCACAACATGTGTGTGAAAGTGGCTCCCTGGCCTCGACATCTGGGGCATATGTCCATAGTGGCGGGGAACATGTGTGCCAGCCTGTGGGGAGTGAGATACGTGTGATGCAAATAATTGAATTGCGTATATTTCACCCTAGCGTTGGCCGAAATAATTTTTGGGTGATTAAGGCATTGCAACCACTGCTTGTCAATCAGGGTGGTGGATAGTTCGCTGTCCCAATACGCACGCAGCGCCGTCAGTACAGGCGGATCGTCCAGTCTGATGGAAGTATAAATGGCTGTTATGGCGTGTTGGCCGCGGCCGTGTGTGAGCAGTGTTTGTAATAGGTGTGATGTGGTGGGCTCTGCTCGGTCATTATCCCATGCTTGCAGAGATTGGCGCATCAGCAGCGCGTGTAATAAAAAGGAGCCCTGTGGCACTCCGTATGTGTCTACTAAGTCCTCGAATGTCTGCAGTTGCGAGTCTGTATACATGTCCCCCCATGTGTCCCACCCACTCTCCTTCCATGCTCCCAGCTCCGGGCGTCCATGACAGGAGTACGTGCCAGGAAGGAGCTCCAAGGCAAGCTGGGAGCGTAAGGCGCTGGGCGATTTCTGGGTGTCACGTATCTAGACCAGTGCCGTCTGGCCGCTGTCATCAATATGGTACCTCGCCATTTCTGGGTCGGGGTGGTCGTTACCGACATCCACTCCATTAGTTTTTGGGGATCCCAGGCCATGGCTCCCGCGGTCATCTCAGTGAGGTTACTTTTGGCAAGCCACCGCATCGGCCACTGCAGTTGAGTTGCAGCGTAATATCGCTCGTAATTTGGGGCGCCAGACCAAACTCTGGTTAAGATGTGTATGCTTGATTCTGAGAAATTATTTTGGAACCAAGTGCTACTTTATTAATGTGTTATTAATGGGTTTTCGTTTAAAAGCAAAAGTTCAAGAGGCTGGAAAAATGTTCAACTATAATGTTGAACATTTTGAAACACATTATTTGGCCATTCACAGTGCTTAATTTGAGACGGTGAGTAAAGGTTGGACCCACCAGTGCTCATTTTGGGGGACCAGCATTGTTTTCCCTCAACAGTCTCGGATCAAGGGAAGGATGAAGCAAATGACAGTAAAATAGTGACAAAGGGAGAGAGCAGGAGTGAAAATGAGTCTGTAGGAGTCAGATGAAGATGTTGGGAGTGCCTGGTGGTGGATGAGAGAGGCTTGGTATTCAGCATGCAAAATCTTTATAGCACTGGCTTCAGGTTTCTGAGCCAAACCTTGGGGTCTGGCACTGATTATTTTACAAAGCAAGCAATAAGCATTCAGAATAACTAAAAGGACGTTTTCTGTTGTTACATACAGCATTTCTTGGAAAGACTTTTCAGTGTGTTTAACAACATATACATAAGCCCCATTGTGGACAGTTAATGGAAATGGAAAATTATTTATGGTGGGGATAGCCTAGTGGAGAGCATCAGTACAGCAACGGTAGGAAACTGACCTCCAACTTCTGACGAACCTTTCAAGGTATAAGTTTATGCAGAAGACTGTCTCTGGGGAGCATACAAAGCTGAAGTGTTGTAAGGTTAGCTGCCTATGGCTGCTAGAGACCATTTTTACCCACAGCTTTAGCGTTTGCGATGTGATATTTTAACCAGTACAATAGTTTCCAAATTATATTGAGGGAACTTCACTGAAAGAACGGTCTACTGTCAGCATGCTCCGGGGGGCGAGTCATATCCATGGAAGTCACACCAGGTGAAACATTTAGCGGTGGTGAAAGGTAGTAGTTGCTTTCTCTATGTTGCTGCTTGCAAGTAGGCACTGCGGCAGCAGTGAAGCCTCATTCATCTTTTTTCTTTTAGGGGTGAGCATACAATGCTCTTATCTGGCAGAAATTACCTTCCCTTTCAGTACTCTACTCCCCTACCCTCAACCCGCCCTTCTCCCATATAGTTAGCACCTGCTTAGTGCAGTTTGTAAATGTATGCTTTACACACCACTTAATTGGGAATTCTATGTAGTTTTAGGACTGAAAAATCCCCCAAACACAGACATTTCCAATTTAAAGGGGGTTTAGCATGTAATCGCACTGTAGTGTAGATTTATCGCATAGTAACAGTAAAATCCCATGCGATTTTGATCATGTCCCCAGTACAGTGCACCTTGTAATCAGCCATTATTTGGGTTATTGACACTATAATCTCACAAATGCCTGTTGTCATTCATCACTGTCCGGGGCCTACCACTGATTATCCCTCAAATGTAATTGTGGATTAAAGGAGTAAGGAACATAAAGCACTAGTGTGAGTGACGTCCAAAAAAGTTAGAAACATATCAGAGTGATTGCTGTCTCCTTTAATATCAATCACATTCCCAGTATGTACCAAAAAAATAAGGGCATGTTATGGTCTCTAGTTATCAAAGGTCTCTTTCATAATAGTATTGTGACTGGTATTTGTGGAATTACAGTCTCATTAGCCCACATGACACGCATGGCCTTCCATCCATCTTCAGCAAGTACCAGTGATGAGAAGCCCAGGACACAATAGCCATCTGCAGCAGTTGGTCAATTGTTTCTCAGGTGAGGTGTGTTCTCGAAACTATGGAGGTTGGACCATTGGCTATCATAATTCTTAGACTTATGGGTGGATTTTCAATTGTTTGAGTCTGATTTTTTGAGTAGACTTTTTTTTCATAACAAATGAAAAATGTTTCTTTTTGGACGAATTTGAAAGTTTTTCATCTATAACACTTTTAGTGACTACAACTTTAAATGTTATATTAAGATCTTAGATGAAGGGTACCCTATTCTCCTTTTTTATTTCAAGGCTGCCATTGTGGATACAACCCAGTGGACTTTCCTACTTCACCCTCTAACACCGTTGTAATTATGGGTTTCTCTTCATCTTCTGAGGTAGAGAAAACCCCTGGAAAGAAAGACTTTTTCTCACAATTTAACAATCTCTCTTTAACAACTTCCCAGATATTAACAATTAACATAACAGACAATCTGCTTTTATTGCTAGATGGCCAAACCTGCATGGGTTTTGGCATGAGCAAATCTTGACCTCTTGGACGATCAGTTTTTCCAGAACAAAATAGCTGTGTGGGGTATTGTTAGACCTCTGTATTCATAAATGGGGAGTTGGTAGTGATGCACTCACAAGTTTCCAAATCAAATGAACTGAGAATAGTGTGGCTAATAATTATATCAAACGAATTTCATGTGTACGTAGCTTGCAGGGCTCCATCCAGGCCCTGACCTATGTGATACCAATGGAAACCAGAACGAGCGTACCGGTTGGTAAGTGCACGTTCCTGCCCAAAGGCTACAATTTTATCAAATGTTCAATACCAAATGTTGATCAATGTAATGTAATAATCAAATCAATAATAAATCAGTAAACAAATTTATTTTAACGACACAAATACTTATTTAACAATGTTTGAGAAAAGAAGAAGAGGAACAAAGATTTCTTCCTAGAATCAGTTTTACTTTGTTTCTCGAAATAGTTCATAAATGTTATGTAGTCACATACATGGCGTCGGATGACAATTCTAAATTTCTAATTTTCTTCAATAAGATTACCTAATGCACTTTGGGTCACAGGGACCCTTCCTCAGGGGTCACTATAATCAAAGAGAATATGCAGTGTTCAATATGCATGTGCTGAGCTTAACTTATTATCAGTCAAGTGCATTCAATGACTCATCTAGAGAAAGTGAAAAATAAATAAAAAATAAAAAATAAAAACCAAATAAAAACGTAGGTAAAATAGAAATGAAAATAATTGTGGACATGTACAAGTGAAATTCACTGTCAATTGGAACCAATAGAGAGAAGGATGATCCATTAAAAAACAAATGGAAGGAGATTATCTCCCAACATGCACCAGGCAGACACCCAATGAAACCGTTGCCCGCAAATCATCACAGTCATGCCTTACTAATGCCTTACTAATAAACGTAATCCTGGTCACAGACAGTAGTTGTCTTACGTTCATTCTTTTCTTCTAGAGCCGGATATCTTTTTGATAATACTGCCTCAAGTAGAAAGTCTGAAACCGACGTTTTTAGGTACCTGAAACTCAGGGATAATAATTTTCACATAATTTTCACTTAATTGCATGTTCAGCATGGTCACTTTTGTCACATAGGGCATGACTATGATGATTTGCGGGCAACGGTTTCATTAGGTGTCTGCCTGGTGCATGTTGGGAGATGTAGTCAAATACCTCTGTTAATAAGTAAAACACCATCCATCCTTCTACAGGCTTTCCTGATTCTTAATACCTTTGTGAAGTATTTTGTTAAAACATAACTGACCCTAATGTCATCCATGTCCATTAAAAATGGATACATTTTTTGATCATTGTGCAGGCCTTCATGTAGAAAAAGCGGCTTTAATTACCTTTTCCTACACTCGAGTGAAAAAATTTGTTGATTATTAGGTTATCACGTGGATATTTCATGAAATTATCAGCCCACTTAATACCTGTCGGGAAGGCTACCAAGGGATATATTATAGAGAAGCGTAATCTTGTCAAGAGAAATCTACGTTGGGCATTTTCTACCCTACATAGGTGGTTCTGTGAGGATTGTTGGCTATGATAGGATATGGACGCCCTCACTGTACTTTTTGACTCCTCCATAGATTTAGTTGCTTCCAAACGCTTATCCCATGCATGCTGTTTAAATACAGCTTTAGGGAAATGTGAAATATTTTCTGGCTTCTCCCACAAGTTCATATCCTTGGCATCAATAAAATACAGATTCTTCTTAATGTGAGATAGCCATGGTATTTTGTGAGTCTGATCTAATGCCATGCAATCCCTGAGCATTTCATGGGTTAGTAGATCCTCTGATTGTCTCCAGACTGACCACCATATTAGCAGCGGTTTGGACTCTATAATGTCCGTAATAGGCTGAAGGCCTAGCTCCATGTGTATAATAAGTCTGGGGAGAGAATGTGGCACCACTATTAGCCTTTTCAAAAATATATCCTCTTTTATTTGCAAGTCTCCTTGACGCCTGCTTCCTAGGTCGTGGTATACCTTCTTGGCGTTATAGAGGGTTTACATTTCTGATATAGGTTTTTTCTTAATTCTATTGCAAATCTAATGATCCCCTTGTCATTCCTGAACATTATAACCACACAAGCCTCTTTATGTGCATCCCAACCCCCATTATCAGAAAACCTCAACTCTAAGTATGAAAATTGCTAAAATTGCTTTGCACTTGCTGTCTTATTGCCTTTAAAGAAGAAAGGACGTTTTACCTTTTTTACTTTGACATGACATGTTAAATGTTTTCCCCTGATTTATCTTCAGATCAATGCGTTCCATAAAATCATTAAAAGAATCAATAAGAATCTGCAGATTAGCTGGGTTAAGGCCAAAAGAACTGCGTCATCTGCGTAGAACAGAATTGATATTAATCTGGATCCTACCGTCAGTATGTTGGCTCCAAATGTCTGCAGACACTCATCTATTCCATTGATGTATACTGAGAAAAGAAAAGGAACTAACATGCGCCCCTGTCTTATGCCTCTGTGTATCTTAAAAGATATGGTTAGTTCTCCCAGCATTTCATACCGTACTCTTGCCGTTAAATTACTATGTGAGCAAGCAGTTATTTCGGGGCCCCTGAGGTGATCATACACTTCCAAAATAATATGGTTCACCATATCAAAGGTACTGCTTAGATCCATTAAACTCATGTGCAAATTGCCCACTCTAGCCTTTAAGTACTTGCTCTTTAGAAGATTTATATTAAGTCATTGTTCCACTGCCCCTAAGCCCCTTCTGAATCCACACTGTTCTATTGATATATTATTTTCCTCTGCCCAGCCCTCTAATCTTTCTAGTAGAACCCTCCCTAAAGTTTAACTGAAGAATTGAGCAGTGAAATAGGTCTGCAGCATTTCTGATCTTGTTTAGAGCACTGGGAAAAGTAAGGATTCAGACCCTGTAGGTGGTACTCTCCCCGACCCAGCTGCGTTGCAAACAGTAGCAGAGGAGTACATACTCAAAAATGCTGTGGAAATAGACCCAGAGTTTTCTGAGTGTGCCCTCACCACAAGCTTCATGATTATCCAATTCAAGTACTGCTTAAAGATGAATGAATCAGATGTGTAAAGTACTAAGAATACAGTTCATCATCTCGTTTCTTCAGAACTAGTGAATGTGCCTAGTTCTCCACTTCAAAGATTTCAAACTGTATTCAAACAACAGATTTAAAAGTGACTGTCTTACTAGCTGAAATGTCTATTACTTCAATAAAGTTACTTTAAAAAAGAGTTTTTGTGGTCTGGGCATAATAGCTATTTTCAGGTGAATGCGTTAATGCATACCGCAAGTCTCCATAGCATTGTACTCTGCACATTCGTCTTTTAAATGAAACTACTGTAAAGCATGGATTTTATCAGCGTCTATTCATATGGAATCAGAGATTTTGAGTCAATTACATACAGCATAGAGAAAGAACTCTATTCATTACGTTGTGACTCCAATTCTGCTGTCGAAAAAGTTTCAGAACACTATGCGAGACTTGACATGCTCAGGGCATGACATTTTAAGTGGAAAAAACTATACAGCGAAGTACCAAAGGCAATTGTTTGTTTGAAATGTCCACAATAAGTCTTCTTTAATGTTCAAATGCTAGAATGTTCCTTTGAGCTTTATAATTCCCCTTCGTTACTCTATTGCAGCTTAAACACGCCCATTAAATTGTACATGTTATGAACTGCAATTATATTTCCTTGGAAGGATTTTATAGTTTTCATGAAAGAATGTGAAGAAAACAGGCTTTAATTACTACAATTACAGGGTGCACTAAGACAAGTGATTGAAAATCAATTCAACCCTTCACATGTTCATTATTCTTGTACACAGTCTCAAACAATGGTGCTGGAACATCAAAGTCATGTCTTTTTTAAGCATGAACAACTCAATTTTGCCTTTTCTTTTCATTTTCTAATTTTGCATTTCTGCATAAAGTTGAATTCTCATTATTTCCATCCTAAATTCTGAAACTATGAACAGGATCTCTATACCTAATAATTAAATGGATATAAGTAGCTAATACCATTCGGCACCAATTTACAAGGTCGTCACTGTAATATTCCACTGGATTAGAAAGTTTCAAGTTTCTAAACAGTAGGTAGATTTAACTTGCTCTGCATTGGTGGAGATGAGAAAGCATTCATTTGGCGCCATCCACTAATTCTAAAATTGACTTTGTGCATGAGGAGCAACATTTGTTGTTTGTGCAAATTGCCTTGAGTGCATCTGTCCCTGAACAAAATGTGAGTTTAGTGACACACTAGGATGGGTGGTACGCACAAGCTACAGTATATCCTTCATTACTACACTCTTGCACATGTGAAACTGCATTTGTGCAAAGTGCCAGAAATTAACATTGCTCTTTGTGGTTGAAACTCAGAACTGCTCTTGGCAAATTTAGAAAAAAGTGCTCTTGAATGAATAAGAGAACAATGAGGGCGTGGCTTGGAGTGTCAAGATGGCGGTCGCACTCTAAGAGTGCTCCGGACCCCTCCATCATCCGCCCCAAACTACTTTACCATCGGCAGCCATCCTTTCACCCTACAACATTGCCAGCAACAGCTACTAACCTGGGCCATCTACTAGTGCCGTGGCATCGCGGATCCGAGAGCAGTGATGGACTTCTGGGCCCGGGTCTCCAGGCCACCCTGCACCCAACATGGCGGCGCCCGTATAGCCAAGATCCGCGCCTTGCACCGGGAGCTGTTCTAACGCCCATCCTCGTGGTGGCCAGGGACCCTCCTGCACCGGGCTTTGCTGCCGGACGAGGACACCGGAGACCGAATTGGCCGGGGGCAGGCTCCGAGACCACGGGCCTTGAAGTCATCCAGCACCCCCCGCGGCCCGGAGGAAAAGGAATCAGCGTGCGACCTGAAGAGAGACCCTCCCCCCCACATTTCTTCCCCCTTCCCCCCCTGATCAAACCTCCGGAGCCCGTACCTGCAGTTGCCGCTGCGACTTTCCCCCGAAGGAAGAGGGCCGGGGGATCGGCTGCAAGGCCGAGCAGCGAGGCCCCCTGGGTCGGCCTCCCCCTCCTGCGGCATGGATCCTGCGGCCCGCAAACACCGGCCATGCCCGCTGGGGACCTGCTGGATGTCCCATGTAGTGACTGCCCTCTGGCCCGGTGATGGCAGGACTCCGTGCCCTCTGACGCGGAGAAGCGCCCGCCGCCCACGTCTCCTGCGTGCCTGGTGAGTCTGACTGTGGCAGTATATGAAGGGAGGAGGGCCTGCCCCAGTCTGAGAGCTCCCGCTGGGGCGCGGAAGCAGCCGGGGCCTTGGAACCCTGCAGCCACGTATTGCCAAGGCCGAAAGGGAATCGCTGGAAGGTGCGGCGGCGGCCGTATTTGGGCAGCGGGGGTCCCTGCTGCCGGCGCCTTGATCCGTGACCGTGCATTGCGGACTGAGGCCCTGTCTGACCTGTGAGGCGCCCGGCCCCAAGTTTCTGCAGTGTGGTGGGCCCTGAAGGCCACGGATACACCTGGTCCTTAGACCGCGGGCTCAAATCGGCAGGAGCATTAAGCTGGGCACCTTGGAGAGCCTAGTATGGCGAGGATCGAGGGGCGTCGGGCAGAGAAGACTGCAAGATCGTGCAGTAGGGGCCCATCGGGGACCCCCCTCCTGCCCCGTGGGGCCCCCTTACCCGGACCTACTTGCTGGTGAGTGACCAGCAGTGAGTGAAACAGACACTGATCCTTGAAGGGGCTATTGTGAAGACATGGCCTCACCGCCCCAGTGGGGGCATAGTCTCCATGCAGTGAAGAGACCCTGACCCGAGGGAAGCCCGTTTGTGTACTGCTGCGGCCCAGGTGTGGGTGCACCCCCAGAACCCGGGAGGGTGGCGGAATCGACTGCGAGTTCGCGCAGTGGTGGGCTGCTGAGAGGACCCCACCCCCTCTTCCAGGCCAAGCGACCCTGGGTGTGGACGACTGCACTGGGGAACCGGCGACCTGCCTCCCATCAGCCCAAGACGTGGCTACACTAAGACTAGTACCCAGATGCTCAATGGCCACCGCACACACCCGTCATGGGACTGAACACGGAACTCCCTCTTGTCTTCACCGACCCCAGCCCGGCTGGCTCCCTACCACGGGTGATCCTGCAAAGAGGCACCCCTGGACAACCGATGTTCGGAGTCGTCGGACTCTCACATGGTCTGAGCCACTGTTGGGCCAGCGGGGAAATACCCTCTACTCTCTGCAGACAAACCTGTTCACCGTCCCAGGTCTAGCCAGGCTACACACAGCACCCCTCAGTCTCCGGACAATCGTGGAAGACCCGCATTGAAACGCAAACTGTCCATACAAATCAAACGGCGCCACTCGGCGAGGCCGTCTGACGCCCGACAACACTCTGGTCCCCCATTGCCCCTTTCTAAAACTCCCGGCCATGGGGAAGGATTGGGGTCCGAAACCGCGCACAACGCAGACCAAAATGGACCAATATACAGTTAGCGAGCAAGAAAATCGATCCGGGACTGCAGAAGGGCACACCCCAATGTCTGGAGACCTGAACACAATTCTACAAGCCATATCCACTTTCCAGACCTCAGTTAAAAACAAGATCGGGGAGGTCCGCGTCGACATGGCTCTGATCCGGCAAGACCTCCGCAATGCAACAGCTAGGATCACTAAAGCCGAATCCCGCATTTCCTCGGTCAAAGACGACGTCACGGCTCTTAAAGAACAAATGACCCGCCTGCAAACCCAGGCCAAAGAACTTCACAGAAGGGCAGAGGATGCCGAAAACAGGTCAAGACGTAACAACCTACGTCTAGTGGGCTTCCCGGAGGGCACAGAGCATGGACCGATGGAGTCATTCATCGAAACTGGATTCCCTAATGGATGCCTAAGGACATGCTCTCTACTTGGTTTGCGGTGGAACGAGCACACCGCTCCCTGGCTCCAAAACCTCCCCCAGGTGCTCCACACCGGCTCATCATAGCGCAAATCCTCAACTTTAGGGACAGAGATCTGATCCTGCAGCAAGCTCGTACCCGGAAAATCACAACCTATCAGAACCACACCATCATGATATTTCGGGACTATACCAGGGAGGTTCAGACACAGAGGCGATCTTATACGGATGTGAATCAAAAACTCCGCGCCCTCAACCTATCATACCAGCTACTTTTCACAGCACGATTGCGAGTGGTCTTCCAGGAGAAAACGCATTTCTTCAACAGCCCTGAGGCAGCCTGGACCTGGCTGACGGAGGAACGCCCCCTCTGACTCCGATCCGCGATGTCAACCCCGGGCGCTCAGCTTCCAGCTACACACAACCCGGTCCCGCGTGAGAGACGCACGCAGTCCAGCAGGGGCCGAAGAGGGAACAGGGCTAAATCAGGCTCCCCAACAATTGTGTCCTCAAACTTCCAAAGTCGGGCGCTGACACCAGAGCCCCTTCCGGGAACATCTCATCCAAGGTACTGGCCATAGACTCTGTAGACTCGGATCTCTCCTGCAGCCCGGCGCTCCCCAGTTGAAACTCCCATGAAGAATCGCATATAAAATGGACACGTCAAGACCTATGAAATCTAATAATGGCATATCGACGCACTAATCAGATACTTCTGCTGATGTTCACACTGATCCTGTAACGAGAGGGGTCCACCATGCTTCACTGAACTTAAATGTTGTAGTTTAGTACATCTCACCAGTTATGGGGCGACAGATGCTTCTGTTCTCGAAGTATAGGGTGGGGGTTGGGGGATGGGGGGGAGGGATGGGACCATTGTCCCACGCTCCAGGTTCTTCAACAGTTCATCGTTCACAGCATCTCAACCCGACGACAGCACAATGTAACGTCACAAACACATGTCTGCAGGCAAAACACAGAAGTCATACATCCCAGCCCTTAAGGCATTTCCCGAACACCAGACCCCCGCAGCACTGCGGGCCTCCTTTACTGATCACAGCATGATGACATACAACGGACATTCTCTCCGTGTCATGACATGGAACGTGAATGGCCTGCTCGATAGAGTCAAGCGGACTGCGGTCCTGAGACATGCCCAGCGACACACCCCAGACATTCTTATGCACCAGGAAACCCATCTCATGGGCAACCTTTGCCCCTTCCTGGCAAGATACGGTTTTGATAGATCTTGGCACTCGGGCTTCACACGAGGCTCACGAGGGGTCGCAATCCTTCTAAAGCGTTTGTACCAACCCAAATTACCAGAGATCCCAATGGTCGTTTTGTAGCACTTTCCGGAACACTGGGTGAAGGCTTCCTCAATGTCCTCTCCATTTACATCCCTGGCGCCACCCACACACAGACCCTCAGTTGCATAAGCGAGACACTCTCCTCCTTCCCTCCCGGCACAACGATTTTAGGGGGAGACTTTAACGCAGTCATGCACCCCAGACTTGACGCTACAGAGATCCCCTCCCTCTCCCGCACCACTCATGCTAACCAATTAGCGACCTGGGCTGAAGCGGTGGGTGTTTGCGACATATGGCGATCCTGGAATCCGCAGGAATCCCAATTCACACATACCTCAGCAGCACACCACAGTCATTCCCACATTGACATGATGTTCATGCCGGCCCCAGAATGTCACAGGGTCAAAGAGATAAGAATCCTCCCCCGAGGCATCTCAGACCACTCCCCTATGCTTCTGACTGTGAGCGACTCTCCCACTGACCTCCGCCCAATATGGAGGATGAATGCCTGGTTCCTCAAAGATCGGGAGTTTAAATAAGCGATGAGGACAGACATTACACATTACTTCCTTACTAACCAGGGCTCAGTCTTATCCCCGGGCACCCTATGGGAGGAAGGTAAAGCCATGATCCGTGGACTCGCCAGGAGTCGCCTTAAAACCCAACATTTAGCACGAGATGGTAGACTCACCCTCCCCGAATCTCAGGCGGCCCAGCTTGAGAGGGACACAAACGACACAACAGACGAAACCCAGCTGCGGAAGCGGACACTGATACGCGATGAAATAAGACAACTTTCCCTTGAGTCGGCGAAAATCCTATGGAGGTCCTCTATTGCACGGGTATATGGGTGGAGTGATAGAAACGGGGCACTATTGCACAGATTGGTGTCATACCCCTTAGCAAACCGAATTATTCCAGAAATCAGGGACCCAGAGGGGAATATCCACCGCTCTCCTAGAGCAATGGCTCAAACTTTCGCGAACTACTACTCAGGTCTATACTCAGCACAAAAACCAGAGCTTTCCCTCAATTAACTGATCGCTCTGGAAGACCTTCGTCTCCCCAAGCTCGCCACATCAGAGGCGAACGCCCTAGAAAACCCGATCACTAGCGAGGAGATACACGCTGCCCTTTCACTTGTCTGGCCCGGATGGCTACCCGCAAGAATACTACTCCGCCTATCGCTACATACTTGTCCCGCACTTAGGGGCCCTTTACGAGGAAGCCATGGAAACAGGCGCTTCCCCTCCAGAGACTGATACAGCCACAAAAGCCATTATCCCTAAAACACAACTGCTCTCCCTGGCCTGCACTGACTATCGACCCATCTCTTTGATTAATACTGAAGTAAAAATATATGCCACAATACTGGCCCAGTGCCTCAAACCGTACCTCAGCAAGCTGATCCATCCCGACCAATGTGGCTTTATGCTGGCTCGGAGTACCAGACACTGCCTGAGGTGTCTATATTTGGCCCTGGCCAACCGGCAGGCACTGACCCTGTACCTAGCCCTCCTCCTAGTCGACTTCGAGAAAGCATTCGACTCAGTCGACTGTTGATTCCTAGAGGACGTCCTGCGGGCTACGGGCATGGGCCCTAAATTCTGCCGTATGGTTCACATCCTATACTCTAGACCCGCGGCAAGAGTACTGGTTAACGGAGTGCTCTCGAGCACCTTCCCAATCAGAAGAGGGACGAGACAGGGCTGCCCCCTCTCACCCTCCTCTTTGCTTTGGCGATGGAGCCACTGGCCAATTTAATCCGCACGGACAACTGGGTTCGCGGCTGGAGATGGACGGGATCGCAAGAGGACTAAATTGCCCTATACGCGGACGATGTCCTGCTCTATCTTGCAGATCCTGCCCGATCGGGTCCTAGATGCCTGCATATACTATGAGCCTTCGAGCAGACTTCAGGTCTGCGCCTGAATTTGGCTAAGTCAACTTTGGTCCCTTTACATCCCTCCAGAGAATGCTTCGATTGGCAATCCAACCTCCCCATCAGACGGCAAACTTTCAAATATCTGGGTATATGGGTTGCCCTACCCCCTGACTTGGGCACTTAACATGACTCCTCTGGTCACCAAAACCAAACTAGATCTACAGAAATGGGGAAAATTACCACTCAACCCGCTAGGGAGAATAGCCCTATTTAAAATGATGATCCTCCCCGATTCCTTTATGTCATACAGAACACTTCATTCCATATTCCCCGAACATGGTTCCAAGGGCTAGACCGTTTAATTATACGGTTCTTCCGGACTGGCCTACAGCCACGCATGGCACTCCGGCTCTGTTAAATCCCCCCCTATGACGGAGGTATGGGGCTAACAAATCTATATTTGTAATACCTTGCGACCCGCCTCCTGGTAATACACGATTGGTTTACTGGGGTAATTGTCTGACCCTGCTTACAGGACCGAACTTAAAGACCTAGGCCTTTCCCGGGTCCAAGCCATGATGTACGGGTCTCCCATTCCCAAGGACCTACCCACAGTGACCCAGGCAGTACTCCTGGCCTGGCGGGCTGCTTTACGACACACCCAATGGAAAGGCAGACTGACCCAGCAGACTCCCCTTTGGCAGGGCACATGGTTGCAGGAGGTGGGAGGCCTGGAGGGTTTTGGGAGCTGGGATATTATCGGTATCTCGCATCTGGGAGACGTGTGGGTGGGGGACCACATTCGCTCCTTTGCGGATCTGCAAACTAGACACTCGCTTCACCTGTCCCCGTTTTAAAGATACTTACAACTCCGCCACGCCCTAGATACACACACACAACCTGGCACATCCCTGCCCGAACACAGCCCTCTCGAAGCCCAAGTCATGATGGGTAATCTCGGTAAAGGGGGAGTCTCGCGTATTTACCGTTCCCTAACCAACAACAGTCCAAGCTCCCTTAACCCACTGAGAACGAAACGGGATACATGGTTGGGCCCGCTAGAAGATGAGGATTGGCGAGATGCGTTGATGGCACCTAAAGCTATCACGGTCTCCGCTAAACTGTGTCTCGTCCAGCTTTATTATTTGCACGCCTCTTACCTTACCCCTGCACGCCTATACAAAGCGGGTCTAACTCCGCACTCAACATGTACCAGATGCGGCGCTGAGCCCGCCGATTTCTTTCATATGGTATGGTCCTGTCCACGAGTATCCTCTTACTGGTCCGCCCTGGAGACAGAACTCACAGGAGTGCTGGGGTGGGAGGTACCACACAACACCTTAAACATATTGCTGGGTGTCACCGACGGTCTGGATGGCTCAAGAGCCAATAAAGTGTTCCTGGGAACTGCCCTTGTAGTGGCCAAGCGTGACATAGCAATGGCGTGGAAGAATCCCGCCCCGCCCACTATCATGAAGTGGCGCAGAGGGGTGGACTGGTGCGCCACACAAGAACTTTCGCTATACGAGGCAAGGGGCTGTCCAGCCAAACACAAAAGGATCTGGGGTAAATGGTTGGGGTAGCAGGACTAATCAACTTTCCTGTTTTCTACATATTGCCCTGTATGCCCCGCACAAGAGGGAGAAGCAACTGTATATAATGTCATAAGTGGATTTCCTAGTCAAATGTCACATGTGCTGTCGCTATTGTTCATGCTGTACTGTTTTATTTTATGTTTTTACCATCATCATTCCCAAAACCAATAAAATTGATTATCAAAAAAGAGAACAATATAGCATTTTGCTACGTTAACCCAGCAGTGTATCAATGTCATTGGTATGTGTGGATATTGTGGGAAATGGTCTGTCTGGCAATGCCCAGCTATCCAGTTCTCAGAAGAAGATATGTTTTACTTGAAAGCTAGGCCTGAGCAGCAGAAAGCGTGTTTGGTGTAATATGAAACAAAACAACCAAACTATAATATAGTTGAGAACTAAATAACTTAAAAAGTCACAACAAGTTAAAAATGACAAAATGAGTAAAAAATTGGAGATTAAGGAGAGTTTTAAATGGCTATAAAGTTGTGGTTGACAAACATCTAAAATGTCCCTGAAAACAAGTTAGGGTGTGAGTCCACATTTTATCAATGAAAGAAGCCGACAGTATCACAGTTCCTAGATATGTGCCTTTTAAGGGGTGAGGAGGAAGTGTGACAGCACTGTCTTACAGTAAATGTTTTTCAACTTACATTTCGAGACCAGCAGATCAAGGCAGTGGATGACGCTCATCAAGGCCAGATAGAATTTGGCTAAAAATATCTCAGTCACAATGATCTTGTCTTTCATTTAGCAACACTGCGCCAGCGTAAAATTGAACGTGATACAAACCAGTGTAAAGATTTGATACAGTATTTACTTTCCAGTGCAAAGCTTTGTTTACACTGGAATGTATCCTGTAAAGCAACACAAATAGTGCTATGCACCAGTTTGAATAGAGTGGGCCTTCCCACCTTACCATCCATGGTTTTCATGCCAATGCATATCTGACAACAAAATTAGAGAGGACCTTTTGTCATAAAATAATGCCTCCATGATGCAGGCATTATGTTAGGAAAATCTTTAAGCTTCTCTAAATTATTTCCCCACTGCATGTATGCTGTTCTGTACTGCACACATCCATCGTGGGAAAGATTTGAAAGTGTGTCTAGGAATATTATTTTGTACTGGAAGGGTAGCTTTCCAGTACAAAACCTTTGCTAGACAGTATGTACATATACCTTTGGACTATGGTGCAAAGTTGTGTGTGGCACTAGGCAGGCTCAGAGAGTACCAGCACTGGGTAAGAGAGCAGCAGCTTCATGACTTATTGATAAGACGCTGCCCTTCTTTCCCCTCCTAGCACAATGCAATACTATATCTGGGTGCTGTGTTAAGCTAGAAAATAGTTAATCCTCCCCCTAGGGTGGTATCCTAAACAGCAGCACTGGTTCAACAAAGATGTGAGCACCTCTTTTTTGTTTGCACTTGGAATGCGTATAGCATGTAAAATTAACTCCGAATTTCTCGGAGTTAATGCATGATCTACAGAAATCACATGTTGGAAACAGTGAGCACTGATTGCCTAGCTCTTGCTCCAAGCTTTGCTGTCTGCAGCTCATTCCTGCACTAGGAGAAAATCAGTTAAATATATGCGCTTTAGACACAACAAACACTAAACATGTGCTACATCTGTGTTGAGCTAGTGTAGCTGTTCCTGATATAGCCCCAAGACTTGCAGGTGGTTACAGGAGTTAATAGTTGCTATCGCTTCAGGCCCTGAAGGTAATTCATCTATTGGGATGATGTGAAATCCAAGTCCGAGCCAAGACAACATGTGGAATGTGTATCCGTATTGAAGATGTCACTTATTAAGTTTCAAGGCAGTTGATGCCGCAGGAATTCAATGGCACTCCTAGTCTCTCACTCTCTCTCTCCTCTCACACACAGGCACACACACAGATGCAAACACATGCATATCATGGTTTAGAGACCACTCTAACAGGTGTGAGCAGTTGTTTTCAGTCACAAATAGAATGGCAGTGACCTCAGGTCACACCCTCCTTCACCTCTTGAGGTATTCAGTGGACATCCTTTCAAGCATCAGCTGTCAGATAATCTTCCATGTGGGCTGTTATCTAATGGTAGAATGCATAAAGGCCTCAGTCTTTAGGCCCCTAACATGGAACCAAGCACACAATAGCTAGTGCGCCAAAAACCATAAAATTAAGACAGGTAACGTACATTTTATTATTTACTCTGTTCAAATTTCAATATGTTGTAATTTTGAAGTGCATCACGTTTGCCAAATCGAAATGTAAATTTAGCATGAAGTAGGGAATATAGTTTGTGTCATAACTGTAATTAATTAAATAGAGCGTCTTTGCTTATTGGCAAAGATAAAACTGTGGGACAATTTCGTGTGCATCACAGTGTTTATAAAAGACTGTTGCCATGCGCTCTTATTATTGTAGTACAAGGAGAAACTATTTCGTGATCCGTTGTAGTCACAAAAGTCCTAGAACAGTAAGGTATAGAATGAGGAGCTTAATACATAATACTTTATAAAGACGTATTGTGTAGACCTCATCCTCCAGACGAGGTTACAAATCTAGACTTCCAAACCAGATAAACAATGGAAAACATGCAAAGGTAGATGAACTCACCTCCCCCCAACTAATAGCCTGATGGAAAATGATCCCACCCAATTGTTGCTTTCTTCACAGAAGAATCTGGATACCCCATCTGCAATGGAGTGAGCTTACTGACAGAGCTCCTACCATAAAGTTAATCTCCCAATAGGGCAAATTATCTTTTCATCTTTGTTAGCCACCTTAATATCTTGTGATTGGTATTCAGAGCAATTAAGACCTAGGAATATTTTGTCTCTGTCTCTTCAGCAGCCAAATAATGGTAAATGCTCAACATTCAACTATGTCAAAACACTGTTTCTTGGGTAGCAAGCATCTACTCATGAATAACAATAGTTGCACCTGTCCATACTCCTTATGCTGGAATAACACCTCCCATGCCATGGTTTGTTATGGTCGCCTAAACATTGAACTTCATACTTTAATCAGGGGCATTCAGAACTGGTTGAACACAGAGGTGCATCCATGATGTTCAAAGTTCTCTGGCACTGTGCACACAATTGAACGAATTTTTGTCGTTTTTTAGAATATAACTCTATTGAGGGCTACAAATCCTTCCACAACTCTACACAATTCAGTTGTAAAAATCCAGTGGTTCCTTGGAAACACATCACACGCCTTTGCAGTCTGGAAGGCACTCAATGTATAAAAAGCCTAGACCTCAATATGGAGAGTTTGCCATTCCTATTGCCAATTTGGTGGTCAACACACATACAGATCATAGCACTACCTTTTTCTTAATTGCTAGACCTGCATCTCAATGGGACTTAAGCATTATATAGAGGTGTAAAAGTTATTCCCATAAATGCACTTGGAGACAACAATGTATTCTTTGAGCATGACATGTAGTTTTAAAGAGCAGCTCAAGATTAACTCCATCAATATGAACAAAAGGAATGTCCAAACCATCACTAGCAGTAGCAACCTCTTTGTGCAACTCCTTACTAATTCATATTATTCTATATTATTCATTTTTTTATTACATTAATATATTACATTTTCACCATTTTGCATAGCATCAGCAATGAACAATGTAATCAGAAATAATAAGTCTATCTGTGGCATGAGTGGTTAACATGCTTTTGTTGGAGGTTAGGTTACCATATAATGAGCAGCAAATTGTTTAAATATGATTTAGCAGAACAACAGTAGTTATATTGGGACAAAAGGTCCCTATAGATTTTTGAGGATGTATTTAATGGAGTGGAGCATCACTGCAACGTTTGTCTGCCTCAAGCGTGTATAGAGATTCAGACAAATATATTAACTCAATCAATTATACCAACAAAGAGAAAAAACATGCACCATGACAGTGGACTGTAGTAAATTTTTGTGTTGTAGTTTCTGTTTTTGGAAAACTATCTTACAGTAGTAAGATTCTAAAATAGTGAACCAAATGATGGCACAGTGCTCAAGTGATGAAAATACATGATTAAAAAGTAAAATTCATCAGGACACTTAAGAACAAAGTTTGGCTGTACAAATCTTTTTAAAAAAAAATAAGTCTGAATCTGAAATTCTAACAATCTACCTGATTGCTGGAGAATATCATAAAAAAACTGGTAAGACATTCCAGAAGGAGAACGTAGGTCAGAGCAACTGTCACTCCCTTTCCCTAGCCGGTAACACCATGGCAGACTCAGTGATCTTGGCTCAGGAAAATGCACAGAAGCCCCCACTTGCAGAGAGGAAGGTTTCCTGCTCATTAAGGTTATTTATGTTAGTTTTCTGATAGTAAACTCTTGCTTTGTGAGTTTTATTTTCTACAGAAAACATCAAAAGATTCTTGAGTTGTTGCATCAAACTTGGCACCCGCTCGTCAATGTTCAGTGCTTTCAATGGAGCCATCAAAGTGGAGACTTAACTGAAGCCACATAGATCCCTGTCTGCCTGTTGGTATTCTCTAAATATGGTGGGCAGTCTTCCATCAGAGAAGCAAAAGTCATGGCCTCTGCTAACCTAGCAGGCAAGCAGCCCATCCATTCAAGTCTAAATGAGCCCCTCAGATTTTTAGAACATAGAGAAGTAAAATATGCCCTCAAACAATATACAAACTGCATATCCATGCATGTATTTTGTCGTATCTGGTGGTGTGGTGAATTTACATAGGTCAGACAAATTATATAAAAGTTCAAACTATGGACAGCAGAATACAAGAGCAGGATCAAATCCTCCATGTGTAATGCCCTACTGGTGCAAAGCTAACAGAACAGGACCAGGCTCTATATGCTATTATGGCAGGGAATGGAAAAACTGAACCAACTGAGAAAGATAACATTACAGATTCTAAGGGAATGTCAATGAATGAAACAACTCAGGTCACTAGACTTACGTCTGAAGGACAATCCAAAATGGGGAGAACTGCTCTCCCAATAACCCCAGGACCATTACTATTAATACCTTAGCTTTATCTGATATGTGCACAGATAGTTTATTCTGCCACCTACTTCATAAATTCAGACCACAGTCCGTTGCTGCAATTTTGTGGGTCAAACTTTATAGCAAATGGTATCCTGTACTGTTTACATGAATGTTATAGACGATTTGAGATGCCATGTATGGTCCATCATTGTTATGATGTGTCTCTCACATGACAGAAAGAAATGACTTTGACATCTCTAGAGGTATTATTCTATCTCATGGTTCACTTGTTTACATTTTCAATGTATACAGGACTGTTATTTATTATTATATTTTTGCAGTTTGTAATGGAATAAACTCAGCCTAAAGACATTGGAGCACTTTAGATTAGATTTGATTAGAGTATTTGTAGAGCGCATGGCTGCCTCGGCAATGAGGCGTCCCAGCGCTGAAGCAAGACGGAATGGGGAGCAGGCGAGGAGTTAGCATTGAGAGAAGAGCCAGGTCTTCACAAGCTTTCTGAAGGCCAGGTGGTCAGAATTGCTGCGAATGTGTAGTGGGAGAGAATTCCATAAGGCGGGGGCCAGTCGCCTGAAGGAGCGACCGCCAGATCTGGTCCTTCGTATACTTGGAATTCTTGCAAGAAGCAAGTTCGCCGAGCGCAGCACTCGTGGTGGTGAGTAGTGGGCGCACAAATCGCTCAGGATTTCTGGGCCGATACTTGTCAGAATCTTATGCGTGGTACAGAGCACCTTGAATCGTACTCGGTGTTCAAGGGGCAGCCAATGCAGGCGGTGGAGGAGGTTGGAGACATGGCTGTACTTGGGAAGGGCGAAGATGGCACATGCTGCAGCGTTCTGGACCCGCTGCAATCGGTTCATCCCAGACTTATTAGAGCCCAAGAGAAGCACATTGCTGTAATCTAATCGGGCCAGTATAGAGGCTTGGATGATCAGCTGACGCGTTTGGGCGTCAAATAGACCAAGTATCGGCTTAAGGCCACGAAGTAGCCCGAAGCATTACCCGGCCACTAGTTTGGCATGCGTCTCAAAGTTAAGGTTTTTATCGAATATAATACCCAGGTTTTTCACTGCAGATTTAGGGGCAGGCGGGGCTCCAAGGGCAGGAGGCCACCATTCATTGTCCCAGAGATGGGAGTCTTTGCCCACCAGAAGAATCTCAGATTTAGCTGAGTTCAGCTGCAGGAAGTTAGCTGTCATCCACTCTGCAACGGCCAATATGTCTTCTTTAAATTTCGCTCTATCCTGGCTAGGATTGTTTGTCAGGGTGATCACCAATTGGGTGTCATCTGCATATGACACCAAGGAGATTCCCCGTGCTTTGGCCATCCGCGCCAGAGGACTCATATAGATATTAAAAAGCGTGGGGCTCAATGCTGATCCCTGAGGAACCCCACAGCAGAGTGGGTGGACACGGGAGGCAAAAGGGGGAGCTATCACTTGGATAGCCCGGTCGGCCAGAAAGGATGAGAACCACCATAAGGCTTTGTTGCCGACCCCTATCTCCTCCAGACGGTTGAGCAGGATTTCATGGGATACCGTGTCAAACGCCGCACTCAGATCCAACAGAACCAGAGCTGAGGTTCTGCCGGCATCCAAGGCGGTCCGCAGTTGTTCCACAACTGACAGCAGTGCAGACTCGGTACTATATCTTGGTCGGAAACCATTCTGGGAGCTGTCTAGTATGGAATTAACTTCCAGAAAGTGAGTTAGAGTCGAACACATTAAACAAAGTTGGATTACTATTTTATTTTTATTATTTAACCACATGTTGATTAAGTGATCTGCCCAGAATCACAGCATGTTGAGTCGAAGCCAGAACTTGAACTGGGTCCGCCAGCTCTGTAGTCGGCAGCTCTGGTCGTAACACCACATCCTCTCCTTTACTGTTATTAGAGCACAGAGCCCTTGTTGGAACTTGCTGTGCAGTTTCCTTCTGGGAGTATTCTGATAAGTTGTTCTTGAATGCTTTGAGTATAATGCATAGCATATTAAATATGATTCGCTATTCAGCTGATGCAATACAGAGTTTTTACATTAAAGTGTTTTATGGTATCCTTTCTTTCAAGTGCCTAATTTTATCATTTGTAGTCTGTCAGTAATGTATTTTGGAAAGCCCATGTTACAGCAGTCCAACAGTGCTATGACTAGTGATCAGTTAAAGTCCAATCAATTCTCTGTTTACAATATTGGCTATATCCCACATGTTCTTACAAGGTCAAGATAAAATAAGTTGATTCCTTTTAAAAGAAGCATTTAGCTAGTTAATGTAAAATAGCTCTGAGCCAGAGATTCATGACCCCAAGAGTGATTACATTTTGATATATTGCTCTTTTTCATTGTTAGAAAGAAATTTCAGAAACACTTGATGAGTCTGAGGGCAGAGATAGAGAAATTCCTCTCTATTATTTTCCTTGTGCAAGGTAAACTATGTTATGTTATGTCATGTTATGTTACAAGAAAATTATATAGCGCATGTTCATTAAAAGTCTCCTGGTACTGTAATAATGCTGTGTTTCGAGGGCCAATTACGCTACTACTTTAAAATTCGCAAGCCTGTTTGCACAACGTCTTCAAACATTTCCTTAAAAAGGTGAAATCCACAGCCTGGTGAATTTTTGTAGGAAGAGAGATCCACATGGTAGCTGTCAATGAGAACCCTCTGCGCCCAGATTTACTCTTCTGATATCTCAGAACAACGAGGGCCAGATGTACGACCCTATTTTGCATGCGCAAACGGGTTTGCAACCCGTTTGCGCATGCAAAATGTGAAAGGGCTATGTACAATTCCTAAATAGTGAGTCGCAATGTATTTGCGACTCGCTATTTAGGAATTGCGAGTCGCTATTAGGAAGGGGCGTTCCCTTCCTAATAGCGACCGCAACCCCATGTATGAATGTTTTGTGACCGCAATTGCGGTCGCAAAACACTCGCAAATTACCACCCTCTTCGAGAGCGTGGTAATGCACTTGCAAAAGGGAAGGGGTCCCCAGGGGACCCCTTCCACTTTGTGACTGTCTCTAAAAATATTTTTTAAGGGCAGCCAGTGGTCCCAGGAACCACTACCTGCCCTTAAAAAATGAAACAAAAACGCTTCATTTTTGTTTTTTAAATGCATCCCGTTTTCCTTTAAGGAAAACAGGCTGCATTTAAAAAAAAAAAAAACTGCTTTATTTAAAAGCAGTCCCAGACATGGTGGTCTGCTGAGCCCAGCAGGCCACCATCCCTGGGAGGGCCTGTCATTCCCAATGGGGTCGCAAATTGCGAGAGGCTCATTAATATTCATGAGCCTCGCAATTTGCGACCCCATTGGGAATCGCAAAACAGTGTTAAACACACTGTTGAACATGCCCAATAGCGCCTAGCAAATTGCGAGTCGCAATTTGCGAGGCACTATTTTGCAAGTCGTACATCTGGCCCCTAGTCTGTTAGTATGGACGGATCTCAAGATCCTTGAAGGTACATATTTTTTATCAAATCTGTCACAGATTTGGGTGCTATACCATTTATGCTTTTAAACGTCATGCAACAAACCTTACATTTTATTTGTTGGTTCATTGGAAGCCAGCGTAGCTTCTTTAACAAAGGTGTAGCATGGATATGTCTTGGCAGGCAGAAAATAACCCTTTCTGCCTCATTCTGAAGAACCTGCAGTTTATGTGGTATAGTTTTAGGTAGACCAGCATAAACAGCATTAGCATATTCCAACCGAGAAGAAATGGATACTTTCTCTATCAGTTTGCTCTCTTCAAATGTCAAAAGATGAGCTATTTTGTCTGTCATTTTTAACAAAAAACATACATTTTGACACCAGGGTACTCACTTTTTCTGCATTGAGAGGTTTCATTCATGACCCCTAGAGTTTTAGCTGCTAATGAGGGAGAAGATAGTGGACACAGCTACATAGGCCAAAACTGTTGGTTTCAAGCACAAATGTTATTGTTCAATAACATTCAGTTTAAGTTGGTTCAGTTCCATCTATCTGGCAATGTGTCTCATTTTTTCTTGAAGTTGTGCGTATAAGTATCATGTACCATCCAGTTGGAAAAATAATTGCGAATCATCAGCATTGATATAAACACTGCAGCCTCTATGTACAAATTCACACTGACAGGTCGGACATATAGATTAAATAAATGTGGGGCCAGCAAGGATCCTTGAGGGACCCCGCAATCCATCTTTGCCTGAGATGTAAAGGACTCTAATCTACCTGATTGTGTATGGTCCATCAGGAACGATTTCATCCAACTGAGTGCGCTGCCATGTACCTCCTCTTCCTTCACATGATCAATAAAGATCTCATGATCGACCATGTTGAAGGGTGCAGATAAGCCTAGCAGTACCAGCGCAACATCTTTCCCTACTCTGTATTGTGCAAAAGACAAAAGCTCCCTTGCGCAGGATGAACTTTTGTGTCCTGTAAGTACTTACACAACTCTGAGGCAACATGTGCCTAAAGTTATGTGCAGGGAAAGTGAGCAGAGAAATAGGTCTGTTGTTTTTTAGGACCATAGGATGTGCTCCCTGTTTTCATCATGTTTAAAGGTGCTTGGAGCAACACCTTGTTGAAGGGAGATTAAGAAGATTTAACAAGCGCAAATATGTTACCACCATCAATTATTTTAGGAGAGCAGGCTGGCATGGGTCCCTAGGGGAACCTGGTTTTACTTTAACAAATAGTGTTTCCAGTCTGTTTTCGTCAATTTCAGGAATGCTTAGCAACGTTTCTTTGATGCACTCCTTATGTAATTCACCAGGAATTAGTGCAACTTTAGGGATACTTTCCTTAATTTTCTAAAGTTTAGCAATAAAGAAATAATTAAGTTCATTACAACGTCCTGGGACGTGGTCATTTTAACTGCTACTTTTTCTGAGGTGGTGAGCTCCTCTAGGATTTTGAATGTTTCTCTTTGTTTATTTGATGCTTCCAAGATCCTGTTAGTATAGTATACTTTGATTTACTTTGAGCCAGTAGTGCTTTATACTCTGCTAACAAGTCCTTACAATTTCCTTAGGTTCATCCTCATACTTTATCTGCCACTGATGCTCTAGATGTCTTAATTTTAGTTTAGCTTCCTTAAGCCCGGGCATAAACCATGGCCGACTTGGTCCTAGTAGATGTACATTGACTTTGTAAAGGCGCATGAGTGTCGGTCGCTACAACTAGCCAGTTTGTGAATTCACGGTCGGCCTCAACAACAGACATGCTCTCAATAGATTTAGTCTGCATGTTGCTTTTTACAGCAAGTTTCCAGTTATGTACTGATCTAATTTCTGGCGTATGAGTAGAGGGAGCCCTTTGGGTTCGGCAGTGCGAACTCAATCAAGTGGTGGTTCGACCAAACACATGGTTTTATTTTGATGTCAGCCACCTAATGTTTTGTGACCAAATTAAGTCCAGCATGTGACCTTTAATATGAGCTGGTTCAGTGGTATGTTGTAGGAAATTTAAGACCAGTATCGAATCCATAAAGTGTTCACCTTTATTGACTTTTCCCTCTGAGTCAATCCAGTAATTTAAAGTCCGATATGCTCAGCAACTGTGAGTATTGTGACGTCAAAGGACAGACCAGTTCAAACATTTGCTCACTGAAGTTGTCTATATACTGTGGGTGGTGATACAACAGAAGGCAGTGAAAAGATCTTTTGTTCTAACAAGTAAAAGGTCTACCATTTCTAAAGGTTTACATTGAAGCTGAACCACTTTCAGTTGTTTGCTTAAAATGATCGGCACTCCTCCACCCTTTCTAGTCCCTTCTCTGTTTGCATGGAGTAGTGAGTATCCCTCAGGTGGTAGAGCGTCCTCAATTATCCAAGACTATGTAAGCAGTAACAAAACAGGCTAGAGGCGTATATGATAGTCATGTACTTTTACTCTGTGTTTCATCAAGGAGCGAGTATTCAAATCCACCCTATTTGTCTTGCATAAGGTGTGTTGCAGCAGGTTTTCAGGGGGTTTATGTGTATTTCCTATAACAATATGAGCCAAAGCCCTTGGTAACCCGTACGCATTTTGCTCAGAGGCCTGCTGGGAAGTAAGTCCCCCTGCTATCTTATTTAACTCACACAGTTCCAGACTTGTGTATGTCTTGGTTCTGGCATAATGGCTGGCCCCTGGTTCTGGCCAGGCACAGACGGGTGCACATGGGTTGCTGCGCAGATGCGCTGGCCCTGTCTTTACATACCCTTTTTGCTGGTCAGTCATGGGGTGCACAGAGCCTAGAGTGCTAACCTTCCCTTCTAAATGGTGGCGAATCCCTAAAGCGTGAGTGCTAAGTTTATTAATTTTTGAGACGGTCTTGCTACCAACAGTGTCCTTTCAGCCCCTTGTTAGTACTTCAGTACACGTTAAAAAACACAATTCCTTGACCCAGTCCCAAGAAAGTGCAAGATTTAGTCTTTTCAAGGGCAAATCAATTTTTTGGAAATTCACTAGTGCATCAGATTCAACAGTCATAAGAATTCATTAAAACATCAATTTCAAAGATTAACGGTTTCAAAAATAAATCCCACAATCCACAAATACACTTATTGCATTAATTATTTGTTTTTCATAATACTGAGAAGGCCTATCATGATTGAATGTACCATAGTAGCGCAACAATAGTTAGAAAACATGCCCCTTAGGGATGATGTACTTTTTGAAGTCCTATTGGAGAACACCACAGGAATGGAAACGAGTCCTATTTGCACAGCCAACTCCCTAATGTGTAAGAGAAATAATTTGACAGTTTGAGTTTGTAAATATCTGTGATGTACCGGATACTTTAACTCCATTAAAGAATGCGCGTTTGATTCATGTGTTTGTGAAATATGGGACTAGTTTGCGGGTATGCATAAACGCTCTTGCTGTACATTTTGTTAGTAAACTGTGTATTTAGTCAGAATGCACCTGGAGCTCTGCATTAAATGAAAGATACTTTTGTGGTAACGACTTACTAGTTAATAGTAGTAAATAATTGTGAAATATTTAAGCGCATAGCTTCTAGCCAGTGTCTGCCAAGTGAACTGATTTTTTAACTGAAAATTTTCACCTGAAATAATATCGACTTAATAAGGTTTTTTTATTTGTTTTTTTAAACATCACGTTTGTTTTTTGATGATCATTATTATTATTCGTGATTTGTAGAGCGCGTGGCTACCTAAGAAATGTTTCCCAGCGCTATCCTCCTCACTGAGCCAGAGTCAAGCAGACATTTACAGAGGTACCAGAGTTAGCTAGGATTAAAGAGGTGGAAACATCCACATTTAGCAGGCTCTCAGCCTTTGTGGCAAGTCGTTCCAGAGCTGAGGGCCCAGATACCCAAATGCCCGGCTACGATGTTATTTCAAAATGTGTTTCTAAACGAAAAGCCTTTTGAAATAGGATGTTCCTGATAAACTATTGTGTTTTTGCTGACAGCATAATTTCTATTTGAGTACCGTGGAAGTAGTTTGAAGGCCAGAGTAGTGAAGAGGAATAAGCGTGACCAGAAGAAAGACAGCACAGAAGCGTCAGGGCGACTGGAAAACAGAGAAGCAGTACAATCTGAAATGCATAAAAAGTAGAGAATGGGATCAGTGTCCCAGAGTGGGTGGAAGTGGAAGGGAGACGAACAAAAGGTAAAAACACAAGTTATTAGAGAAAAACTGTTAAAACAAGATCTAATTAACATAAAATTAATACGTGAAAACCACATCCTATGATCAGAAAATGTAAAGGAAGAAGAAAAACATGGACCTTGTATCCATTGCACACCATGGGATGACTAGATAATAGGAGCTATTTTCACGTACCTAAATGCACTGCTTTGGTCAAGCTCACATGGAAGAAAGGTTAACTTCACTCTGTTGGGATTTACGCATGTGATCTGGAAGTCAACCTAGATCTCTATAGGAGGCTCCAAACCCACTGAGCAACTGCAGCATCACCTGGATCCTATACATCAAATAGTAACGGAATACAGCAGACCCACTTGTTGTGTTGTGGATCGGGCATGAGCAGGATATTGCAGGCCTGTGTCGCAATGCTGGGGAACATATGTAGTGCCTCACACAAGTTACTCGGTTCGATCTAGAGACCAGGCCTCTGATCCATTTATTTATCATTTCCCCTGCCCCCACGTCACAGTCGTGACCATCAGGGGTTGTGTAGAGGGGGCGAAACTGAAACACCCCTCCGGGGATAACAATCGTGGGTATGGTGCACCCACATGAACATAACATTCCTTATCAACCAAATAAAAACAAACAGAGAGAGAGAAACAAAATACAATAAAATAAAACAGACTCAAAAGAGTACAAAGAACACCATCCGTCTTCAGCTGCATGTTCATTAAATCAGAAAATCTTTCAAACAAGATGACCTCGCTGGGTTTGGTCAATAATGATATCTCCCTGTCCCTTGATGACGAATTTCTTCGGATGAACCTCTCAATTCCATAGGCAGAGATGAGGGGTCTCGATCAGCTGACCACTGTTATGATTCCGCTTGGGAACAGCTATTTCCACCATCAGAAGGTGAGATTTCCATCCTTAGGGACCCAGGATGGGCAGGCTGAGCAACGGGCAAACGTCCATCCTCCGACGACACCTCGTTAGATACTGGAGTCAGACTGTGGACTGTTCACAGGAGTCGGATATGCCTTAAAGAAAGACACATTCCTTGTAATGGTCGCTCCATCCTTTTGTGCGGTTGTCATTGTTCGGTACCAGGATGCTTGTTTCCAGTCCAGGGAGGACCTGGCTTGGCAGTTCGGTCTGGACTGTTCCCATGAGGCACAGGGTCAAGACTGATTTGCATATGGCTGGGTCTAAACTGGGGTGGCATGGTGAGCAAAAGAACAATGGATTTAACCCAGATCTATTGACTGGGGTGAATGTTTGATTTGCTCTGCATTCCGTCCATCATCTCTGTGTCTTTTGATTTTTCGCCCTAAGTGTGCCGGGTATGCCCAGACATGGGTCCCGGACTCACTGTGCCACTGGATTCAAGCTAGACTGGCTAATGAGGGGTGTTGCCCCGAAACCGGCCCCAGGATGCTTGTTTCCGGTCCAGGAGGACCTGGCTTGGCAGTTCAGTCTGGACTGTT
Organism: Calotriton arnoldi; assembly: GCA_963921515.1. Taxonomy (NCBI): domain Eukaryota; kingdom Metazoa; phylum Chordata; class Amphibia; order Caudata; family Salamandridae; genus Calotriton; species Calotriton arnoldi. The sequence continues at coordinate 243,802 of CAWUFW010017401.1, forward strand.
CCCATGAGGCACAGGGTCAAGACTGATTTGCATATGGCTGGGTCTAAACTGGGGTGGCATGGTGAGCAAAAGAATGATGGATTTAACCCAGATCTATTGACTGGGGGTGAATGTTTGATTTGCTCTGCATACTGTCCATCATCTCTGTGTCTTTTGTTATCATTGTTCCTCGCACCTTCTGCCCCTTCTAGGGCTAGAGTTCAGCTTTCCTCGAGAGTGCCGACTTCTCACCATCAGTTAAAGTCACAGTGGACAACAATTACATATAAAACATGAAAAGATCATTACTATTTTGATCAAAATTAGACACCACCGACTTAGTCATTTGCCATGATTGGTTGTGATTTAATTTCATCACAGTGTTGGATTGTATCCAAACAATACATCACAATGTATTTCAAATTAGAACATTTTTAGAAAACGGTGCCGGGGGGGAAGGGTAGTGAGTGCATAAGGAGAATTGTGGAAGTGATGTGCAAAAGAGGAAGGTAGTGTGCATATATACATCAACAACCAATATTTACAACCTATCCAGCCAGATGTCTGGCATATACATAAATGCTAAATCATAACATAATAAACAAGATGCAGATAATAAATCTCTGTCATCTATGTCTGAACACAAGAAGAAAACAATGTCGACGTTTCGACCCCTAAGTAAAACAGCAAAACTTCAGCCTTGAGAGTGGGGTTTTCATCAGGACTGGGTTGAGGGAGGTTAAAAGGCACCTATGAAAATGGAATGCAATTATTGCGGTGGGATGACAGTGTAAAGGACAAATAAATCAGACAGATCTTAAAATTGATTTACCAAAAGGGTCAGCAAAAAAGCTTCAAGCTGAAAAGTCGATCAATGGGCCTTGTAGGCTCCTAGGAGGGAAAGACAGAGACGATGACACTAGGAACAAGATTCCAACTAGTGAAAAAGGGGGAGGAGTATAAATAAAAAGCACAAGGCTTTGTGACACTTACTCAGAGAGTTCACGTTTGTGTCTTGATTAGCGAAAGTTCGTTGAGGTTGGTCAGTAACCTCAAACTGTAAACAAAGAATGTATAAGTATCAGGTGCGCGACATAAATTATCAAGAAAAACAGGCTTGCAATGCAATGACTGGCAGCGCGTCGCCCAGGCAAGTTTGAGCTCTGTGACCCGATGGTGCATCGCACTTGCGTCCGGGAGTGATTACTAGGTAAACAGGGCACACAGGGTTGGAGGCGGTCTAGATGCGGGTCTGTGAGGAGGCGTGAAACGCTTGTGTGTCCCCACTAAATGGAACATGATAGTGCGAAAACCCGGGGACGTGAAATGAATCAAAAAAACTCCAAATAATCTACTATTGCGGGCCTAATCTACTATGGCTACGTGAGGCAGAACATACATGCTTTGCAGCTGCCGCATTTGTAGTGGCCCACTACCGGTTGGAGTTGCCACATAGATTGAATTGTGGGTTGGGGCGGGGGTGCGAGAAGTGACCTGACCACATGGTCACGGATGTTTTTTCCTTTCTTAAAGGAATGCATCGGGGGCATAGGCAGTTGGACATCTTCCGCCACCAGTTGCCAGTGTTTGTTGACAATTTGTCTTAAGTCATTGCTCCTTGTATTAAAAGTTGTCACACAGATCAACCTGTCCAACTGATCATTGGGACGTTCTTTTGGGGTGAGTAAAGATTCCCTAGGGTTGTGCCAAGCTTGACTACCTCATCCAAAAACAACCATGCCTGCCCACTGTGTATACCTTACCTAAGGTCCACAAAAATCTGGAGAAGCCACCGGGCAGGCCTATTGTATCTGGCTGTGGTTGGGTCCTCGAACCACTCTGCAAATACGTGGATTTTTTCCTCAAGCCACTAGCAGAACAGACTCAATCTTACCTTCGCGATACCATGCAGGTAATTAACCTAGTGGATGGCATGCCTTTTCACCCGGAGTCCCAAATCCTGGTTACAATGGATATCGTATCATTGTATACCAGTATACCACAGCAACATGCCCTTGAGATTATGACATATTTCTTGGACAAGAGACCACTACCTGCACCGGTCCCGACAAAATTCATCATACAATTATTGGAAATAGCCATGACACAGAACTTCTTCTATTTCCAGGGGGACCACTTCGTGCAAACCAAAGGAGTTGCCATGGGGCAAGCTTTGCCCCGGACCTGGCAATCTTGTACATGGCCAATTTTGAGGAACAATTTGTTTACAACAACCTCAACCCTTTCAAGCATCAGATAACTTACTGGAAAAGTTATATAGACGACGTCTTCATGATTTGGACTGGCAGTGAAGATGACCTCCTGCGTTTCTTTGGATGGTTGAACGGCAGATCCACGGACATCCAGTTTACCATCAACAAGGACAAATGTACCATCGATTTCCTGGATATCTCAATCAAAACCTCGGATTACGGCCAATATACAACTCTATATCGGAAGCCCACAGAGAGAAATACCTTGTTAAGATACGGCAGCCACCACCCACGTGGACTACGTGACAACCTGCCTTTTGGGCAATTCCTCAGGATCAGGAGGAATTGTACATTGAAGGAAGATTTCTTTGCGGAATCGGATGACCTTATCAACCGACTGGTGGAATGTGGGTACCTCAAACGGATGGTCAAACGGGCAAGGAAACGGGCTTGGAACAACCTTAGGGAATCTTTACTCACCCCAAAAGAACGTCCCAATGATCAGTTGGACAGGTTGATCTGTGTGACAACTTTTAATACAAGGAGCAATGACATAAGACAAATTGTCAACAAACACTGGCAACTGGTGGCGGAAGATGTCCAACTGCCTATGCCCCGATGCATTCCTTTAAGAAAGGAAAAAACATCCGTGACCATGTAGTCAGGTCACTTCTCGCACCCCCCCAACCCACAATTCAATCCATGTGGCAACTCCAACCGGTAGTGGGCCACTACAAATGCGGCAGCTGCAAAGCATGTATGTTCTGCCTCACGTAGCCGTTTTAAGCCTGCAATAGTAGATTATTTGGCGTTTTTTTGATTCATTTCACGTCCCCGGGTTTTTGCACTATCATGTTCCATTTAGTGGGGACACACAAGCGTTTCACGCCTCCTCACAGACCCGCTTGGAGACCGCCTCCAACCACGTGTGGCCTGTTTACCTAGTAATCACTTCCGGAAGCAAGTGCGATGCACCATCGGGTCACAGAGCTCAAACTTGCCCGGGCGACGCGCTGCCAGTCATTGCATTGCAAGCCTGTTTTTCTAGATAATTTATGTCGCGCACCTGATACTTATACATCTTTTTTTACAGTTAGAGGTTACTGACCAACCTCAACGAACTTTCGCTAATCAAGACACAGACGTGAACTCTCTGAGTAAGTGTCACAAAGCCTTGTGCTTTTTATTTATACTCCTCCCCCTTTTTCACAAGTTGGAATCTTGTTCCTAGTGTCATCGTCTCTGTCTTTCCCTCCTAGGAGCCTACAAGGCCCATTGATCTACTTTTCAGCTTGAAGCTTTTTTGCTGACCCTTTTGGTAAATCAATTTTAAGATCTGTCTGATTTATTTGTCCTTTACACTGTCATCCCACCGCAATAATTGCATTCCATTTTCATAGGTTCCTTTTAACCTCCCTCAACCCAGTCCTGATGAAGACCCCACTCTCAAGGCTGAAGTTTTGCTGTTTTACTTAGGGGTCGAAACGTCAACATTGTTTTCTTCTTGTGTTCAGACATAGATGACAGAGATTTATTATCTGCATCTTGTTTATTATGTTATGATTTAGCATTTATGTATATGCCAGACATCTGGCTGGATAGGTTGTAAATATTGGTTGTTGATGTATATATGCACACTACCTTCCTCTTTTGCACATCACTTCCACAATTCTCCTCATGCACTTACTACCCTTCCCCCCCGGCACCGTTTTCTAAAAATGTTCTCATTTGAAATACATTGTGATGTATTGTTTGGATACAATCCAACACTGTGATGAAATTAAATCACAACCAATCATGGCAAATGACTAAGTCGGTGGTGTCTAATTTTGATCAAAATAGTAATGATCTTTTCATGTTTTATATGTAATTGTTTTCCACTGTGACTTTATCTTTTTGTACCATCAGTTACCCGGGTCCAGTGGTCCTTCGGGTTACCCCATTGCTATATAACTCAAAAAAAGAGACTTCTCACCATCATCAGATCGCCCACCTTGACGGAACTCGGTCTGGCCCTGTGTGCTCTGGACATACGTTCGTTTTGCACATGACGTCTCTGCAGCGTACCTGCTACTTGCTCTTGCCGAGAGGACACAACATCTACGTTTGGAATTACATCAGCCACCGAGCGGTTTATGCATAGTTTTATGGGACTCTCATGAGTTGTAGAAAAAGGAGTCAGACGATATTCTCTCAAAAACCCATATAGAGCACATTCCACATTCTGTCCGTTGGCTAAAGCAATTCTGATTACTTTTTTTTTAAGTGCGCATAAAGCGCTCGCCTCTCCATTGGCCTGGGGCCAACGGGGTGTTATTTTCTGATGGTTGACACCCCTGGATTGTAGATAATCAGTGAGTTCTTGGCTCGAGAATGGAGGGCCATTATCAGTGCGCAATTCTTTGAGCAATCCGTGAGTGGCCATGATCTTCTCCAGCCGAGGAATGGTCTGGCTAATGGAATGGACTCCACGATTTCAACCTCTGGATATTTTGAAAAATAATCGATGAGCACCAACATGTGCCTCTCATCTGGGAGACTCCCGAATTCTGCACTGGCACGATGCCAGGGAAATGGGGGAATGACTTCAGTGATAATGGGCGCAGGAGGATCAGCAGAACCTGCAGCTTGACAGAGTGTGCATTGACGAATAGCTTGCTCCACCAAGGTGTCCAGTTTGGGAAACCACACCTTGCACCTTAGGCGAGACTTTGTTTTGATGACCCCTTGATGGGCAAAATGGGCCAGATCAACCACTCGCTGTTGCAAAGTTACAGGAACTACTAGACATGACCCTCTCATGAGGCAGCCTTCTGCCCACTCGTTCCGCACTTTGTGTAGGGAAGCCAAAGCCTTTCTGGCGTCATCTGTGCGGTAGGTGGTCTTATCAAATAGAGTGTTCTATTTTCCTGAATGCACTGCAGAAATGCTCAGCTGAAGACACTCATCGATGTGGGTGGCTTCAACAATTTCCTCCAGGGAGACCGGAAGTGGCCTTGAACGTTCTACAACAAAACAGACATACTCTTCAAACTTCTCCTGCAGCAAGTTCTTCACTCTGGGCGGCGGGGCGGGCTTGCCTGGATAGGTAATTCGCTGGGTTCTGAGTTCCTGGACGGAAGACCACTGTAAAGTGATATTCTTGCAATTGGAGGACCCATTTTTCGATTCCTGGTGGGGGGTTAGACGATGATCCCATGAACAACGGGATGAGAGGTTTACGATCCATGTGTACAATGAAAGATTGTCCATAAAGATACAAATGAAAATGACTGCAACCCCAGTGCACTGCGATGGCTTCTTTTTCAATATGACAGTACCTTTGTTCTGATGCGGTCAGTGCTCGACTGGCGTACACCACCGGGGCCCACTCGCCATTGCTTTGTCGTTAAGAAAATAATGCTCCGAAGCCCGTAGGGCTCGCATCAACGGACAGTTCAGATTCCTTTGCTGGGTCGAAATAAACTAAGGTGGTTTCAGCCGACAGGGCATGTTTTGTGGCATGGAAAGCCTCCTCCTGCACAGGCCCCCAGTTCCAAACAGCATTTGACTTGACTATTTCCCTTAGGGGAGCGTTGAGGTCCATAAGATTTCGGAGGAATCGGCCACAGTACGTGACCATGCCCAAAAAGCTTCTCACACCGGTCAAAGTGGTGGGGGCCGGGGCCGCCTGAATGTCCTGGACTTTGAGGGAATCTGGTGACATTCCGCTTTGGGATAAATGATATCTGAAAAACGCTACTTCCTTTTGGAGAAATTCACACTTCTCCCTATGTAGCATCAGTTCGTTCTCCATTAGACATTGAAACGCGGCCCTCAGGTGATCAAAATGTTCTTCCAACGTGGGGGCATGGACTAAAATGTCGTCACTAATATTGAAAACTCAGAAACTGAGTCGCTTGTACCTCCTCAGGCCTACATGGGTGGAGAAGGTGGTGATAGCTCGAGATGCGGGATCCAACATCAACTGGTGGTAGCCGGCACGTAGGTCCATCTTTGAAAACCACTTTGAACCAGTCCCTTCGGCCACGATATCATCGACCATAGGCGTTAGGTGTCGCTCCCTTTGGATGGCCAGGTTGGGTAGCCGCATATCTACGCATATTCGAACGTCTCCAGGCTGCTTGGGCTTTCAGGCTACCACAATGGGGGACACCCAGGGGTGGGGCCATCAACCTTCTCAATAATGTCAGCCTGCCCTAGCTTACTCAGTTCCGCTTTCACCCTGGGTCGGAGATGAAATGCCACCCTTCGATGTTTCAAAGCTACTGGCTGGATTGTGTCATCAATGTGTAGCCTGATCAATCTGTCTTTTAAGCAACCTATGCCCTCAAACAATGGTGCAAACTGGGCAAGTAAGTCAATCCATGTTCTCTTGGTGTACATTGAATACAAAAGCGACAAGATGAAGACGTTCCACTGTCCGGCAGCTTAGTAACATTCCAGTGCCCTATTTAGTGACATAGATTTTGGCTCGTGTCGATCAAGATTTGTGTGCAATGTCAGCCGTGAACACTCTGGCTAGAGGCAGGGGAGAGGTGGATCCATATGCACAAACCTTGGTCGTGGTAGGTCTCAGTATGGGTAGGGCTGGCAGGGTGAGAATCATCGACTGGGCCATGATGTTGATGGAGGCTCCGGTGTCAATCAGTGCCTGCACTTGATGCTCCCCCAGGAGTACGTTGCACTTCAGGATATGTTTGCTTGGATATCCTTCTGGTTGCATGGCATGTATTATGTGCACTCCACCTTCAATGTCATCATCATCCATGTCCCCTTCATCCATTTGACTGTCTGTGACGACCAAGGTATTGACCGACTTCAGTTTTTGACTCCTGGATGACAGTGAAGAACGACATACTTTGGCAAAATGGTTCACCTTGTTGCATGACGAGCATCGCTTTCCTTGTGCAGGACAGGGTCCTTTATGGGGATAAGGTCCCACATATTCATAGCAAGCTCTGGGCTCTTGCTTGGGATTGGTCTTCGTTTTCCTCTTGTCCAAGGTCTTAGCCACCGTGGCGTTGACTTGCTCTGTTTTGACAGTGTGTTGTAATACTGCCTCCATATGTGCAGCTTGCACTTTCGACAGTTCTTTTGATCTTCTCATGATCAACATTTCCGCCATGGTCATGCCCAGGACTTGTAGAATGTTTTCTCGCAGCTTTGTGGAGGAACAACCTTGAATGAATTGAGCCCAGATTTCATCAGCTTCGTCAGGGAGTGTGCAGGTGCTAGCTAGGTCTCTCAAGCAATCGTAGAAGGTATCAGTGGATTCTTCCGGCAATTGTCTGGCCTGACATAGTAGAAATCGTTCATAGTCAGGATTTGCTAAGGGTTCGAAATGGGCTGTGAGCGCTCGCTTCAGTATGTCGTAAATGTGTGGCCGTCCTGCTTCCACTACTGACTTTCCTAGCTTATGTATGGCTGGCCCCCACAAATGCAAGAGCATCGGATGTCTTCTCTCGTCACCGAGATCAATTGCTGCGAAATAAGTCTCTAGGTGTTCCACCCAGTCCTTCCATTTTGCTGCCTGAGCTGAAAGAGGGCAATCAATTATAAACTGTTCTATTGCAGGAATAGCAGACATGGTGGCACGGTTGAGTGGTTCTGAGAATGACAAATTGCCCTGTTCAGACAAAGGTTTTTTTCTTGCGTAACAGTTTTCCTTTGTCATGTTGGGCCCTTAAATATGACTAACAGATGAGTAGTGGTGAGGGTGTAAAGTGGCACAGACCAGAAGCACAGGCTCCTGTCCCTTGATCCCAGTGCTGAGGCAGTATGATATTCCATGAGGCGATTCTCTGCTTAGTTAGCCCAGGAATCACATACCTCCACATGTATGAGCAGTTGAGAGCCCCTCCTCTGAATGGGACTGCCTTATCCTCTTGTTTTTGTTGCTGCCGCTGTGTGGGCATTTAGGCCACGCCCCCTTTGAGCCACACGGGTGTTGGGCCACCAGGTTTCAGCAGGATGATGGCCTGGGAACGTGTGCACAACCTCCCTTGGCTTCTGGAGAGGCAGATGAAACTGCACCGGGCCTCACCCGACGTGCCTGCAGACAAGGCTACTCCCCCAGGAACACAGCGTGCAGGCTGCCAGGCTCCAGCCAGGAATCTGATGGGGCCGGAGCACGCGCATCAGCAGGGCACACACGGGAGGGAGTGTGCGATGTGTGGTGGCAGGCGGGCTGCCTGGACAAGAATCAGCAGCCGACCGCACCTGCCCCTCAACGCAGCAGTGTGCAGACAGCCCCCGTTACACCGTGGGGCACACCACCAGCACTCGACGATCTCCCGCCGACTCCGCCGGGAGCACGCACAAGCAGGAGCCCTCACAGGTATGCGAGCGAAGGAGAAAGTAGGACGCGGGTCCACACCCACTCGTCGCCAGTTGTTGTGTTGTGGATCGGGCCTGAGCAGGATATTGCAGGCCCGTGTCGCAACACTGGGGAACATATATACTGCCTCACACAGGTTACTTAGTTCGATCTAGAGACCACGCCTCTGATCCATTTATTTATCATTTCCCCTGCCCCCACGTCACAGTCGTGACCATCAGGGGTTGTGTAGAGGGGGACGAAACTGAAACACTCCTCCGGGGATAACAATGGTTGGTATGGTCCACCCACATGAACATAACACCACTGAATCCAACATCTCAGGGTCTCCAATTAAGTTCTGTGTGTGTTAAAGCGACCTTTTCATGAAATATTAAATAATATAAGCACATAGCATGAAGTTGTGTGCAACGATATGACTTGTAATTTAGGAAATATAATGCTTGTGAATAAGACAACTACATCATAATTCATCACTGCAGTACCGCTGTTTGCACGAATGCGAATCAAGAATCTGATCACAATTGACATACTAATCCATAAAATTATATATTAAGAATGAAGCTCCTGTGGCAAATATCTCCTGATGTGTGAAGCATTTACACAAAATAAACAGCCACTAGATCTGGTACTTTTAGACATGAAAAATGGAACAGTTCTGTCTGCAAGAACTAACACACTGAATCTGGACATAGTGGAGAAATGTGTTTAATCCATATGCCTGAATCTGTGGAATGCTCTATGGATTAAATACAGACTTTTGAACCTACTGTTTAGTGCCTCGATTACCCTGTTGTACTCTCCGGGCTTTTATAAAAACACAGGAAATGAAAAAAATATGTTATCGTTTTTTTCACTGCAGAGCAAAGAACAGCAGACAACACAATACTGATGAAAATGTAGAGTCAGTTTCCCAAAGACATGTTTCTTGTAGCATTCCAAATTAAATGTATATCATCAATCAAGAAAGTTGTATGTTGTAGATGTACAATGTATATATGAATGTGTACAGTTTTGCGAAGCCACAGTCAGTGTTACAGCCTGTCTACACAAAGAGATGACATGAGCAGCTAGGTAAAATAGAATTGTTCCAACTATTAAATTATAATCACTGACAGACAACTCCCCATTCATTATTGGAACTGATGAATGCTGCAAATTATTAATTCCTGGTGTGAGGAGTATGATCAATATTGAATGCTACCCTCTATTTCGTTTGAACCTCTGGATTTGTGACCACTGCTGTGATATGGTGCCTGCTCTTTATGTGCTTTCTTAAATTATTGTGGCATGTCAGAGGGGGGTATAGTTGGTGGCTATCAAATTGTGGAACATTGTGTCATTACTGAACTATTACTATCATTACTGAACTATCTGAATCAATTATATATATATGTAGTTACAGTGTCTGTAGTAGGAAGACTTGTCCCACACCTAAAGTGTCTCATGTGGCCTGCATGAGCCTTACAAAGAGAATTTGAGAAGAAACTTGAACCCAAACTTAAGGAAGCCACTTGCCTGCTTTCTGGGTTGCATTGAACTCCTATTATCTGTGGGAAGAGCACTTTAAAAGTGATTGCTACCTCCCACATTCATCATTGTATCCAAGACCTCCCTCTAAGGAACTGGGGGAGCATGCTAAATTAGCATATTGATATGGATTCTAGTCTGCTGAATGACACCTGTTTTCCTGAAGAAGAACATTTGTCATGAAAGGCTGGAATGCTGGAAGCACATACGTTCCTGTATTACAGGAGACAGTGGCACTGGTTTTAGAAATTGTAATAAACTGGTGTGCTACTCAGTATTTAGTGAGGACTAGGACCTCCTTAGGAGGACCATGACAAATTATGAGACTAGTTGAAAACTATTCATAATAAAAATTGCTTTCATTGTATGTTTCCTGAAAACCTGTATCTTTGGAATGGTTTATCCATATGTGGGACAAAGTTTCTGCATTTGGTGGTCCTGAAAGAATAAGAAACCCGGTAAATCCCATCTGGCAAAAGCACAACATTGCCATATAACAGCATCACTATGTCCTTCTATTTAGTTTTATAGTCCTAAAAAGATGTCTGCTATAATCTTCAAGAAATCTAGTTTGACCTTATGGAGCTCCTACCTGGTCCAGCCATTATTTATTTCAAGAGGACTGTTTTAAGCTTCAAACTGCTGATGAAGTTTAAAGGTGGGAATGTTCAGTGGAACCAATTACAATTTTTGATGCACCCGCGAGTACTCTGACCACTGGTCTTATTTGTTCCACATGTCTTGTTCACACCTTTCATTGGAAAATGCCATTAAATGCCATTAAATACTAGTTCCTTTCCAAACTGATGCCATGCCGTGAAACAATCATCAGGTTAATGTCACTTAAATTTCTGTTTCTCTAGAAAATGTGCAAATCTTAACCAACCTCAATCCATCCATATTCCCTCACATGACAGATATGTGAGTGCATAGATCCTAAACTTATCTTAGAGGGCACTTGAACATTTATACTCATTTTCCTCTTTTCCATTGATATTTAAAGCAGTCATTTCTACATTTGAATTCTAGGGGTGAGGTTCAAATAGGTTGTGCAGCTAGTGGTTCTTTACAACAGAGCAGTAGAATTTATTCATCTTCTTTGTTTCTCCAGTTTTTGAAGGGGAAGGTCGAGGAAGGCTGTGAGAGGAAAGTTACGCTGTTAAGATGGTTCTACCATCATGAGAACTATTCATTTGGATACATGTATACATGTTCAGTTAGAGGAAAGAGGAAAATATTATCCGAAAAGACTTAGGTCTTTTTTAACTAAATTTTGTTTTCTGATTTTGGTTTAATAGGTTTATACCTTTAGTAGTCGGAAACCTCACCTTTGTTTTTGAAACTGCTACGAAATGTTGGATTCCAGCATCATTGTTGTAGGGAAAAGTGTATTTTATGTCTTACGGAAGTGTTCAGTGCAGTTTATTCTCTATGTGTTTAACATATTTGATGCTCTGTTTATAACATTGTATTATTTCACTTTAATTGAAGTATGGGGCTTCACTTGTATTGTCCTCACACTGATATTCATTGAAGGCATTGTACATTAATGATAATTTACATAATTTGAATACTGACTAAATGTAAATCTTCCTTGAACTTTTTTTTCCCTACTATGTGTGCATTCGTTTTTGAAGTGCCACCTTAATAATTTTTCGAATACAGGGTGTATCCTATCACTGTAAAACTGGTGTTAATCAGCTTTTCCTGGGAATCCTCTTCTATCTGAGTTTGTATCCCTTGTACCCTCGGGAGGATAATCGGTGTTGGACCAGGCCCTCTCTGCAGGGTTTCCCCCAAATGTTTTGCCTTCTCCTCTCCTGTTTTGCTGAATTTGGTTTCGGTGGCCTTAGGACTCTGTGCACTTTACCACTGCTAACCAGTGCTAAAGTGCTTGTGCTCTATCATTTAAACATGGTAAAATTGGCTTAAACCCAATTGGCTAGTAAAGTGGTACATCATGTACCCAAGGCTTGTAAGTTAAATGCTACTAGCGGGCCGGCAGCACTGGTTGTGCTACCCACTTAAGTAACCCCTTAAAGCATGGCTCAGCCTGCCATTGGAGCCTGTGTATAGTTTTAAACTGCAGACTCAATCTTGCAAAATAAATCTCTTGCCAGGCCTAAAATCCCTTTTTAATATATCTAAGTCAACCCTAAGGTAGGCCTTAAACAGCCCATAGGAGAAGGATGTTGTGTATTTAAAAATCTGGGCATGCACTTTAAATTTTACATATCCTGGTAGTGAAAAACACACAAATTGTTTTTTCACTACTATCCTGCCCTTATAACACTGGGTTACCTTACTACATTTGATAAGTGATGTTTGTTTGTTTGGGAGCAGGTAGGAATGTCACGTTTGGTGTCTAAGGAATTGTAATGAAAAACCTTCTTTAAATATAAAGTCAGATTTTAAGTGACAACTCTGAAAATTACACTTTTAGAAAGTTGGCATTCTCTTGTCCTAACCATTTGGTGCCTGCAGGATGTTCCTGGGTCATGTGGCTAGGTGTAGTTGGAAGATGGTCTTTGTGTATTTCTCCCAGACAGTATCTCAATAGAGAGACTGGGTGTTGGCAGGATGGCCCTGACTTGATAGGAGGTACAGAGTTGTGACTTGTCACACTTGTATTTCAAAGACACTGCCTTTAGTTTGCTTTTACATGCTACTCTATTTAAGAAATTAAAAGGGTTGGAACTAATTGAAACTGCTATTTATTTATTTCATTATTTGAAAGTATTATTGAAAATCATGTAGCCATCTGCTTAGGGTGAAGTCATACATTAGGGAAGCAGCAAGCCCTTAAGATTAATTGGTGTTATTTATGTATTGGACCCACCAAAATAATCTTTTGAATCTAACCAGAGGTATGTGAAGAGAAATACCAAGTGCTTGATTCCTTATTACAACATTGGAATGTTGAGAGCACTTTTGAAGACAATAGAGCAGCAGCGGCCAATATAAACTAATATAGGCCCCTGCTTTCAACATTACACTGTCCTAATACACAGCCTCTGCCTTTTTTTCCCCCTGCCTCTCCAAAAGATATGGATTGGGCAGGGGAAAGTGAAAGGTAGAGGCTGTGCAGCAGGGCACACCGGGGCCTTCCCATCCTCCCATATCTCACAGTGTCACTGGATCCTCAGAAGGAGGGAGGGAGAATGCTGCTTAGCTTCTGGGTCTCCCTGGCTAGGACAAATGATAGAAAAACAGTTTAGCCAAGCCCAGTGAGAGCCTGGGACTGACTTCAGCCTTATTTTACAGCTACCGCTGTGAATGTTCAACAGCCATGACCCTTAGCATGGCTGTTATCTGCTGAACAGTCACAGCAACAGCTGTGAAACAAAGGCTTCGAGCTGTGGGGGTGGAGTTTTAACACCCTGGATGCTCCAAAGGGCTTTGTTTTTCTAATTATGTCTTGCTGCAGTCATGGGGCAGAATGTTCGAATAGCCTTGTAGCCTGCCGTACTGGACTGTACTTGCTATTAAATGCCCACTCCTTTATTTGTCTCTGAGGATAAGGCATATAAAGCTCCTAGCTTTAACAAGCAGTTGAGGTGGCTAGAGGACACAGGAAGGGAGAAGGACATTTTTTTGTGAAAAAAGGAACCAAGGATATTATTTAAATAGCTAATACCCCTGTAGGCAATGTGTGTTCCAGGTGGCTTTGAATGATTGAGGGGAACATTATTGCCAATGCTTTTTGATAAATAGATTTTCAAACAGTGCTATAAAAAGCAAATTGATTCTTTAATAATTTGTGTATGATTATTCCTTTGACTGAACAAATTGAAGAAGACGGGGTTGTTTGGTGACAAACATTTATTTTATGAACTGTTTACTTGAACATTTTGGTATTTTATTTATAGCACAGTTTAGGTGGGATGTTTGATAGACTTCATTGCTTTATGAGATGCATGAGAAGATCCTGATCAGAAAATCTAGCTAATATACTATTTTAGTGAGCTCACATTAATGCACTATCAATTATATACTCGGTCTTCAATGTGCTTTAAGAAAATTATCCTGCTTGAGATCAACCTGGCAGTAGAGTAAAACTTTATATGTAGTATATTTCAGATGAAATCTAAAATCAAAAGCTATGCTTACTGTACAGTGACTGATTTTTAATGTTAACTGAATGTTGCTCTAAACTTGAACAATGACTTTACTGTATAGTGTCCTTTTCTAAGCAATTGATACCTGTAAAAAAGTGACTATGGATATAGGTGTATAGTTCTTGTTAGACAGGCATATTATTAGGCAAACTGTTGATGTATGTAACAAATAAATAGGTAATAAAAATATTTCTAGGAAACATTTTTTCTTTTTCCAGAGATAGCTCCAGGATTTTTTAAATACTCATGTTAATCTTTCTCTCTTTAATACTGGTGACAACCTTTATGTTCTTTATATCTTTAACATTGTATGAATAACACATATGCATTTCATTACCCTAGAAGAGATTTCAAGATGAACCAAGGATTTTCCAATTGATTCTTCATTTTTGACAATATTGGAGCTCAACCATGGCCCACAGAAGACTACAACCAATTTTATCATACCCTTTGTCCATTGATTCCCAGATGTTGTACTCTAATCACATTGGAATTGAATCTCTCTAGCATACAGATCCTGTCTAATTCACTCAATGTACTTTGAATAATCACATTTATCTTCATTACCCAGGTGGGACTTTAGTTGAAACATTTTGAGCAGTGCAAGTAAACTCTTTCTCTCCTCTATCATGAGAGTTTTTAAGCAGTTTTTCTTCAATGTACAACTAATAATGAACCGTGGTTGCAATTTTGTTTACCTTTCAATGAGTGGATCCTGATTAAGCAAAGTTGAATGTTGAAGCTCGGTAATGTGGTTTGGGGTTAAGTGCACCCTCATACCTAGAGACTAAATCATTGAAGTGAAAGACGTGAGGTTGTGACTTTGTCTCTCATTGGGGAGAATTCTTTATACACAGAAATTATATAATGTCTTTGAATTAAGGAAAGGTATCATGATTATAACATAATGTCTGTGAAATATGGATTTTAAACCACCATTTTTGTGTAATACAGTTGGACATGCAATATGTACATGTATTAACATACAAGCTATTTCCACCACTTCTATGCAATGTATGAAAATGAAAATCAGAGATTTAGTGTATGAGTCAACTTAAAAAACAATAGGTAATACATTAGCAATTAGTAATAAATTAGATTAAATGACTGAATTTTGACATATTCAGCATCAGCTATGTCCGATCTTCCTCAGCTTAAAAGAGAGAGACAAGCAAAGTCCTCAATTCTGCTCCCATATTTCCCTTTAACTGATACAAATATACAGAATCACTCCAAAAAATGGGTTAAACAACTTTGATTCTTCAAATTAGCATATTTTATCAAACGTTCTTTAAAATATTTAGAAAACCTTATGAAAGGATATACATTCAGTTCCTCCACATGTATTATGAAGCTGCGTGTGTGAGGAACAGAAGGAAACAGTATATGTTTGAGTGAGGATGCGGAGAGAGGTACGTTGGGATGAGAAGCTGTGCTTGAGAATGATAGGACCATACAAAGTCATATGTATATTTAATTGCCATTGACAGTCATGCCCTATTTTTTTTCTGAAACTCAAAAGACTCTTTGGAATGCATCAAACATTTTTTACTGAAAGAAAGTGGATTAATATTAGGGGTGAGGGGTTGCCCACCTCAAGGAATAATGACACTAACTTTAGGGTGAACCCTATATTCACTAAATTAACCTGCAATCAACCCCCAAGGTAGCTCTGGCACCGAGCAGACTGGCTTGCCTTAGACAATGTATAAAATAATTATGCAGTGTCAAAACAGTAATAAAGTCAAAACACCCCAAACAAATCCCAACCCAAATTAGAAAACTAGAGTGACATTCAATAAACAAAATAACCCCGAACTGACAAAAATCGATTAAGGGTGCACCGGAGATATTAATTTTTACATTTTTAAATGAAAAATAGCACCAAAAAGCACTAAGTATCCATGATAGACAGTGGAAGCAGTAGACTAGACCTTGGAATTATTTCAGGCCAACCACAATGGGGCACAGGTTGGATACACCAAGTGGGTTCGTCCAGGTCAAAGATGTTACCTTCTGACTTCTGAGTTATTCTATGGAGCAGGGTCAAAACGGATTTGCATATGGTTGGGTCCAAACTGAGGTGGCATGGTGGGAAAAAAAAGTATGGATTAGGATGTGACCTAAGCGATTACCAGTGACTGAGATTAATTCAAGCATTCAATCCATCATCTTGTTTTTTCGTTACCCTAAATGTGACAGGTATGCCCAGATGTGGGCCAAATGCTTATTGTGCCACTGGAACCCCGCTATACTTGGCTGATGAGCCCTAATTGGGGCAAAACCAGTCCTAAATTGCTTGTGTTCTGGTTCAAGGAGGACCTGGTCTGGTAGCGCAAGCTGGACTGTTCCCATTGGATCATGGTCAAGACTGTTTTGCATACAGCTGGATCCAAACTGAGGTAGGATGGTGGGTGATAAAGGATGAATTGGGATGCGGCCCGGGCAATTGCGAGTGACTGACATTATCCCAGCATTATCTCCATCACCTTGCTTTGTGGTGCCCTAGGTGTGACAGGTATGCCCAGATGTGGGTCCTGTGCTCTCTGTGTGTCTGGCATCAAGCAACACCTGACTGATGGGCCCTAAAGGGGCACATTTGGTCCTGGGTTGCTGGCTTGGTCCAAACTGAGGTAGTATGGTGGGAGAAAAACTATGGATTGGTATGTGTTCCTAAGCGAATGCCAGTGTCTGAGATTAACTCAAGCATTCCATCCATCACCTTTTTGTTGCCCTTGTTTTTTTTTATGGAGCTCAAAATCCTGTTTCTAGCGGAGCTGCATCGAAATTGGACACCTTTGCCACAAGGTCCAGTCGATGGCTCTGGAGGTCTTAAAAGTAAAAAAATATTCCAACTCCCAACTTTTCAAGGTTTCTTGATTAACTCCTCTGGATCACTCAAAATGCATCCAGGACCTCAGGGACATCACTTAGGGGCCAGGGCTCACTTCAGCAGATCCCACCAGCAAAGTCAAGTTGATACTGGTCAACAAGTGCACTTCAGAAAAAAAGCCTTGCAGCTTGTTGTGTCCCTGTAGCCACACAGGAGGGCAGCCAACTGATCCTGGGAGTCAATGTCTTTTTCCTAGGTGCAAGAGAGAGCATGTCCAGTCCTTAATGGCTCTCTTAGTTTTACAGCACGCAGGGCCCATTCCTCTTCTGATCTTCTGCAGGTCCCGAAAGTGCTCAGAGGAGAATGTCTTTGGGTGTCATATTTACGGCTGAGCTCAGCTAGTTGGTGGGGGTGACTTCAAGTTAAGGAATGCTAATAATACAATCTTTCATATTTGCATCATACTCTACAAGTTTAGGGCCAGGCGGACTAAGGAATGTTTGGGTCACAACCCCTGTGATTCACAAAATCACAGGGATTGTGACTGCTAATCACTTTTTCTAATGTACTGTAGGAAGGTGGAATCTGACTATATGGTTGCCCCCACTTTTTTTATGGTGTTTTGCTGGTTTATGACTTAGTTGGACTGGGACCCTGCTATTCAGGGCCCCAGTCTATCTGCTCTCTCTAAATGACATGGAGTGCACTCTAGGTCCACTAGTGATTGGATACTGTGGTGCCTTATGAGTCCCTAGTATATGGTACCTTAGGGTGCCAAGGGCATAGGTACTTCACAGGCCTACCAGGGGCTGCAGCATGTGTTATGCCACCCCTGGGAAGCAGTCTAAATCTGACACCACAGGCCTGCTACTGCAGCCTGGGTGAGGTGGTGCTAGCACCCCTCACTGAGATATAGGTTTCCTATATCTCTCCTGCACACACATATAAACCTATCAGTCACCCCTAAGGCAGGCCCTATCAATCCTGAGGGCAGGGTGCTTGGCTTCTATGTGAGGGGGTGCCTCTGCCTGAGCAGGGGCCCCTCTGCAGCTCTCAGAGTCTATTCTCTGGTGCTGTTTGTGGATGCGGTTAAAACCATATACTATTTAAGTGCATTATATCCTCGCGGTAAATGCTAACTTTGGAATGGCTGCATCAAAACATGTCGTGTTTGGTGTCAAACATCTTGGAATACTACCCCCGCCAATCTTGGCGGCGGGGGTAGCATTCCACCCTTCTAGAGGGATAAGACATGTACCTGCTGTGGAAACGCGGTAGAATCCTAAAGAGCCCTGGCATCACAAAATGGATGCCACCAGTCACAGACACTGGGCTGCCCTCCTGCTGATGACCGAAACTCACAGTGGAGGAAGCCCAACAATAGGCATCCTGTCACAGGGAGGTGTAACCACCTCCCAGACAGGGTTTAGTGTATTGGGGCTGGGTGGGTGCACTCTTAGAGTGCTTTGAAGTCCTGCACTGGGGGAGCAGAAGGCTCCTCTGTGCATATGCCAGTTCAAACCAGCTCAGGGGCTACCTGCCCCTGCTCTGGCGCGAAACTGGACAAAGGGAAGTGGGTGTAGCCACCCCTCCCTTGACCCTCCCATAGGTGGGGTCATAGAGCTAGTCCATCCCTCTTTTTAGTATAAGAGGGGGAACCTTGCCATTGCAAAGCAGATAACCCCTGGACGACGCTCTACAGAAGAATCCTGGCCCTTCGACGTTCCACTACCTTTGGAAGACAGAAGAATCTCCCTTGGAGTCAAGGAGTGACTCCCCTGCTTGGCAGGCACCAAAAACGACAACGACGGTCGCAAACTACGCCGCTCCCGCCGGAGTCCGAAGTCCCTGCAGCCCAAGAAGTGGATTTCCTGACCTCTCCCAGGCCATCGTGAGTCCCCAGCGAAGCTGAGGCAAGTGGACCCCCGAGTAACGAGGAACCGCGACCCCTGGGTACCGTGCACTATTGTCGAGTGCAACCCCTTCACAACGTTCTACGAACTTGTGCTTTGGACCACGTGTGGTCCCGACCTCCAGCAGGAATCCCTCCGAAGATCAGAGGCCTACACCGTCCCGAGTGACCGTGGGCCCCTGTTGAGTGATTCCGCCCGAGGTGTCTTCGCGATCCCTTGCCCGCTGGCTTGTGGGTCCCCAGAAGACTTCCTAAAGAAACCAAAGGGCTCCCCTGGTTGCTCCAGGCCTGCCCTGACTTACCCTCGCTGGGTGAGTCCCTCAGACCTTGCTGGTCTGCGCCATCGACTTTTCTTCATCTCCCCGAGACTTGCGGCTGCCAAGGCTTGTTGGCTCCGATCGAGTTGCCGACACCGCAGTCAGCTGCAGACGCCGAGGAACACACCGAATCCAGCTCCTGGTCATCGTCGACGCCTCCTGGACCACGTGGCTGAAGAGTCAAGGCACCTGCAACCGACCTGAAGCGACCGACGACGGTGGGCATCCATCTTCCTTGCCCCGGGTCACTGCCAAGTGACTTTGAACACTGTCCCCTCTGCTTTCAGGTCATCCTTCTTCAGAATCCAGGCTTGGATTCCACCGGACACTTCTTCAGCTCCCGCAAGCAGCAAGTCTTCTTTGTTCGCCATTGAAAACGACGCCGCGACCCGACACCAAAGGACACCTGTGCACCCGGCTTCCCTGGGTGAGGTAACTCCAGCACTACGGTGCTCCTGTGGGTGTGGGCCCTAGATCTACTTACCCTGTAAGTGACTTGCTTGTAGGTTCTCCCGAAGTATCCTAAAACTCTTTATTTCCAACCGCGACTTGCCCCATTGAAGTTAACGGCGATTCGCGCCTGTGTATCCACACTGCACGCGTCCCCCGTGGGTCCTTTACTTAC
This sequence comes from Calotriton arnoldi, assembly GCA_963921515.1. NCBI lineage: Eukaryota > Metazoa > Chordata > Amphibia > Caudata > Salamandridae > Calotriton > Calotriton arnoldi. The sequence goes on from CAWUFW010017401.1 coordinate 263,669, forward strand.
CTGCCTTGGGTGGTTTCGTGAGGCCCCAGCACTTCTGAAGGCCTTAGGCCTTGTCTCCT
>CAWUFW010017402.1:0-263685 GCA_963921515.1 Calotriton arnoldi
AGAAAGGAAAAACGCCATGGGTGCCAAGACTCAGGTCTCCTCAGGCAGCGATCGCGTCCAAGAGCGAGATTCCAATCCTTCATCTCGACCAGTCCTTCGGGCATCCGAGTCACTGATGAGTCCCACGTTGGAAGCGCCAATTTGTTGTAGTGAGCCTCAGCAAGGCCTACCAGTGCTTAGGGGTTCTCCCTTCTCTGCACAGAGTCCTCAGACACTTAGAAAGAAGTTGGCACAGAAACTGAAATATAAAAGACAGAGTTTATTAAACCTTATAAGGTGGAGCTAACATTCACACATCACCCTTCAGTAATGCATGAAGTAGCACACTGAATGGAAGGATCCTGGTCCTTTTATACCCACACAGGGGCTCAAATGAAGGCGGTACATACACAAATGCTGGTTGTAGGTACATATAAGGTCATACAGAGAATGCACAGTCGACAAGTGGGTGGAGCTAACAGTTTCTACTTTTAGTAGACACATCCTGACATTTATAAACTTGAAACAGCTGCAAGCTCAACTGAGCATGTGCAAAGCAAGAGGAACTAAAGTTAACTTGTCTCTAGGCAGATTTCAAGAGCAGTTAACAGGAAGGTAGGACAGAGCACATGGCGAGCACATGGTAGCACATGGCAGCCAAAATGGCTGACAGAAATACAAAATGGATTCCACAAAGCGGACAATTTAGCCTCTAAATACAGGCTGTCTTCAGCCAATGCTTAACTTAAGTGCTGCCAAATTACAACAGTGCATCCTCCAAACATCTAATAAACCCCAGTGACTGATCCATTGCTGAAACCCTCAAGCCAGTATCCTACAGGGGGCGCTTGGAGAGGCGGAAGTGAATGATCGCAGTCAACATCTGGGACCACGTTATAATCTCCACCCCAGAGGATGGGAACCTCCAATGCCCTTATGAGGTAGGGGGCCAAGGTGGTAAGGAATTGCATTTGGACTACACTGGGTGCATAAATACTGGCAATAGTGAGTGGATTACCATCAAGGGAACCTTCAAGTGTTGTGTACCTTCCCTCATCATGCATGATTATATGGGTAATGGAATAGTGGATTCCTAGGGCCTCCCACATCAGAGTACTTATGGAATAGGCAGAATAGGCAGTACCACGTATCTGACACCTCCATTTCTACTCCAATTTACCCAGCTCTGACTGGGACATTTGGATCTCCCGCAAACAGGCTATGTGTACCTTCCTAACCCTAAGAAAGGGGCGTTCCCAAATAATATTTTATGGGCGAGTCTATTCCCCCAATATTCTATGTGATGAAGGTGTAACTATTGCTCATGAAGGAATATTCATACTGTTAAAGATGATCATGGCAATCCCAGGCCATGGGCCTCACCTTTAAATAACAGGAGGAGAAGCGTAGTTCAAGCACGAAAGGAGAAAAAAGCACACAACAGTACAAGGTCAACTAGCATCCCATTATAGAAAACCGATCATGATGGCTTGGAGAAGAGCAAGTAAGGAAATACAGCAGCATATGATCAACAAATCAACAATCCCACTAACCCCAGTCATGTCTAAGTGTGCATTGGCTACCCAAACAACACAAAACAATATGAAACCATACAATATGAAATTGCAAAGTGTGGATGCGGAAGCCTCCAGTCCTTCATCCAGAGCCCAGCCACGCCAGATAACAGTACCAACTGTGCGGCTCAGACCCTCACAAAATATCTGTGAACCTGTATTATGGGGTTCTTGGCAGTAAACAAAATAAACACATACCTATGTATCACAAGAGCTGTATCAGCAATATTCAGTTTCAAACAATATTGTTTGATGTCATGAGCGTAAGAGAAGGGGCTCTCACAGATCAGGATCAGTTAGCCAAAGAAGACGATATCGACCTCTCCTTCAAATGACCCTCCCCACTAGGCATAGGTGATGTTGGTGAGGACCACAGTGCATGGATATCATGGACCAGGTGCCCTACTCAGCTGCAGCTTGTTTCTTAGTCAGGCCTTAGATGGAAGCAGGGTAGACCGTCTTCTCTCATTCCTGCTTGCAGCTCTGTCCGCACGCCCCATGCCCGCTCAACATCATAGCCCCTGGTCTCCAGCCATGACCAGACTTCAGCTGCAGACAGAAAAAAATAAGTTTTGTTCTCTGCAACCACTCTGAGTTTAGCAGGATAGATCAGCCCTAAGGGCAGACCCGGAGACCTCAGTGTCTACTTGACCTCAAGAAAGCTGTGTCTTTTATGCTGTACCAAGGTGGTATGGTAGAAGATGTGTACTCTTTAACCTGCTCAGATCCCACTGTCAGTGGTTGCACACCACTTGGAGAATATTGTCACTGTAATTGAGTAAAGGAGGGCAAGCGGGGGCCCTATGTCCCTCTCAACATAGAAAAATTTAGAGCGTGTATCCATGAGAACCGTAGAGAGGGGCGACTCATCAACAAACAGTTCCATGGACTCGTCCTCGACTTTTTCAGAGATGTCCCACTATTCTAATGTTGTTGCTGTGGGATTGCACCTCCGCATCCTCAGCTCATTCACATAGGACGTGAACTTCCCTGATCAGGTCTGTCATGTGCCGATGGAGTTCAGAAACTGAGGGCCTCATAGCAGCAATCGATGATGTCATCTCAGACACTATTTGAAAGCTTTATATGGTCAGCCCAGAGCAGCCCAGCATCTAATGCAACAGCGTGCATTACCTGCTCCAAAGCAGTTTGAGAATCCAGGATAGCTTTCAGTTTCTCATCAGATTTGTTAATTGCCAATGTATCAGGATCCCTATCCGGTCCAGTTGCCCCTCCAGACAGATGCTCCTGTGCCCCCTCCTCTATTGCAGAGCTGTCTTTGATGGTCCCAGAAGATGAAGCTTTTGTGGTGGGTTTATCAATATTCATAGATGACGTAGGTGCTACAGAGCAAGTGTAGTTGGCCACCCCATCCAACTGTAGTCATCCGATGGGCACTGATACTTCACTATAGTGGACACTGTCAGAGTGGGGGCAGAGAGTCACCTTCAAGGTCCAAGCGGCAGCGCTCCCATCCTCAGCACACCACCACCACTCACCTCCCCAAGCTGCAGCATGCTGGTGGGTCGCGACAGGGCACAGACCACAGGGCCACAAACATCAGAGGTCCCCGGGTCCATCGGTCCCAGTCGCCACATGGGGGTGAGGGTGCCCCTACTGCCAACCGTCTCCAGAGGAGGGCAAAGGCTGCTCACAGAGCCAAGCCAAAGGCTGAAACGCAACTCACTCCACTCTCAAAGGGCACCAAGTAGCCAGCAAGACCCCAGCTGAGATCAGGCAGGTCCCCAGCCATCAGGGCTGCCCCGGCGCTTCCCCTCCAATGACATGACCGGCCATCACCCAGGCCTGCAGGCCCCAGACAATCTGAAGGCGAACAGGGGTGAGGAGGAAAACACAGATCACATCCACAGGAGGGAGGGCCCACTTTGGCCCAAGTAGTCCATCGTGGTGCATTCTCTTTCAGGCAGCAGAGCGACACGGTCAAGGTAAATCGAGAGGGTGCACCCGCACCTCAGCCAGAGGTGTGTCTCTCACCAGGGTCGTATGGTTTCTCCACTACAGTAGCAGTACGGACCTCCACGGGGGTCCCCAAGCATCGTCTGTCCTCAGACGGCACCTCCTATCCTGCCACCAGCTGTCCACAGGCCCAACCACTTGAGCAATGGCGGGTCAGTCCCAGCTCACAATGCAGAAGCCTCCTTCCTGGACCCAGGTTCTAGGTCCAAGGTCTGATGCAGCTGTCGATAGCCGACAGTATTCCACAAAATGAACAGTCAGGGATGGTCACTGGCCCATGTAGGCATCCATCACATACTTCTATATGTTACGGATGGATTCTGGCCCAGGATATCAGCAGCATTCTGTAGGCGAGGAAGGAGCTCTTGACTCAGTCATTTGCCATCATCCGTGCCTTAGCCCCGCACTGCCGAGGCTCTGAAAGTCCTTTTCCTTTCTGTATTTTCAATTGTTGCCCTGTCTCAAGGCTCTAATCACCATATAGAAATCTGTTGAAGGGTGGGACAAGGGATCGACGTAGTAATTTAATGGATCAAACTTTTAATTTAATTGAGGTCCAAGGGTGCATGATTTGATTCCTACTACCCTTGGCATTTTGTTTAATCGATGTTCATGGAACCACATGACCGTCCTAGGAAATTCTTGCCAAAACGTATGTGGAAAGTGAAACCCATGGTGCAATCCAACTACATCTGGATACAAATGGGCTAACCTCTGATGGAGAAGGAATCTTAACATCCTAACATGCCCTACACCCCAACTGAAATGGTAGAGAACAAAGAATATATTGGTTCACAAAAGAAATGAATATTTAGTCCAGCCTGGACCAGGACAGGAATAAAGTCAAGCAATGGCAACAGAGATGATATTGTGACCAAATCTTTCTTGAAATATTGATCAGCCAGCAATCTAACCTCACATGTTTAAGTTCAATGGCAGTAAGTGGGAACTTTTAGGAGAAGCCAAAACACGTTTGAGCATAATGTGCATTTCTCAGTTTAACGTAGCCTAAGCAGTATCTCAATCAGTTCCTGGCTGGAAGCCCTCTGAGAAGCAGTTTCACCATGCCCCACTTTGGTCACATATCAAAAGAAGATAAAAATGAATGAAGTAAAGAGTTAGGAGTATACACAGTGAAGGCACTGGTAGCTGGAGCAAGAGTATATGACAATATATGTGGACACCATGGCAGACTAAGCCAATTCACCTGAAACTAAAACATATTCTCCAGCATGGAATGTATGCAGCTATTAATGATGGTGGATGCTGTGTACTGACACTACGCCGTCTTTGTGGATAAATACTCAAGTTTATTCCAGTTTAAACGCCAGCGCACAGACCCTCATCCAAAGCTTGTCATTTACCTGCGGCAACTGCTGATCCCAGAACTTCTTAGCATTTTGGAATAAGAAGCATCCGCTTACAGGCTTCTACTATTGAAGCAATATACAGAAAACACTGCCACCAAGATCTCTAATTGAACCACACGACAATAGGACCACGATGAATATTGTGACAATCTTCAGTCCCAATCCATTCCCGACAATATACATAACACATCTTAACCTGTTAATCAATAAAATAATTCATACATAAAATGGACAATTATACTTAACTAAGCTATACCTGTAAAATAAAACAAACTATATCACCACTCTCTACTTTACACACTTTAATTATCAATCTTCTACACCACAATCCTCCCCTTCACCCACACAATCTGACATCCATTTAGGTTTTCTCCTCCATCTCCAATTTCCATACAATTCTGAACCTCTAGTGTCAAGATCCAAATATTTATCATCAACACTGTCATTAATATTGCTTGAATCAACATCACCCCTTCCACCACTACTCATTCCACTGTCATTAGTTTTATCCCTCTTTTCAGAACCCTCCTTGCCAATTAACTCTTCCGCTTCTTTCTCACTGGTATTCTCCTCATTAACACCATGAAATTCATCTTGTCTTGGTTCTTCTTGTCCCGATTCTTCATCCTCCCTGCTTGACAAATCTTTAACATACAATCTCCTTTCTCCCTTTAAAACTGAGATTCCCTTCAATTCCACACCTTACCATCATTTAGCAACACTGCATTTCTCAAAACTTTAACCACCTGTAACAGCTCTGAAAATTGGCTTTCACTTTTCCTTACCTTCCAAGGTTTCTTAATATTAACAAGCAATCCAATTTTTACTTCAGGTATCTTTGCAGTGCACCTCTTAAAACTATACATTTCCATATACCTCCAATGGGTATCTCTAATTCTATTTGGCAATTCCTCAATAGCAATCTTGCTAAAAGATGAATCAATCAATCATTCCGGATTACTTTTCATTCTTGGTTCTCTGCCCCTCATGATCTCAAAAGGAGAGCACCCAGTCATTTCATTAACTGTAGTTCTATATGTCCACATAGTCTTATGAATCTATAACTCCCAATCTTCATTGTTTCTCAATGCCAGCTGGATTGCCCCCTTAAGAACTCTGTTAAACCTCTCAATCATTGCATTCCCACGGGGATTGTACAATGATGTGGTGCGATGTCTTACACCCACGCTATCAAAATAAGTTTTAGCCTTGTTGGAAACAAATTGCACCCCATTATCAGTTATTATATATGCAGGTAACCCTTCACTTACAAAAACATTATCCATAAGTTCCAACACCTCCTCAGTATCCACTCTATCTACCACTTTTACCACTGGCGATCTTGAAAATATATCAATCATTGCAATCACATATTTAGCACTTATCTCAATCAGTCTCATGATGACCACTGTAACAGTTTCCCATTGTTTTTTATAATTACCAGTTCACACATTTTAGGTCTTAAGGTCTTCAAAGATTTATCGGCATTGGCACAATTCAAACAATTTCTCACTACTTTCTCAACAAATACTTCTACTCCAGGCCACTAGTACCATTTCTTTACAGCCTCCTTTGTCCTGACTATACCTCCATGATCCTCATGACATTGTTTGGTAATATATTGTCTTAAAGAAACTGGAGAAATACCTTTACCCACCTCATAAGTCTTCCTTTAGCCAAAGATAATTCCTTTCTTAATTCCCAAAAATTCCTCAATTTAGAATTAAGAGTACTTTTCTTTGGACATCCATTTATTACCAAATGCGTAACCTCCTGCAAAATACTATCCTTCTCATACTCTTCCTTCTATGTCTTTTCTCCAATAACAGGGAGACCTTCATCCTTAAATAAGGGCAATGTCGAAATCTCTCCATCATTTAAATCTTCCTTTATCTGTTGAGGCATTCTTGACAGAAAATCTGCTGTCACATTTTTCTTTCCCGGCACATACATTATCTTGTATACAAAATCCTGCAAGCGCATCGGCATCCTGGCAATACGTGTGGATGCCTTGGACATTCTCTCTGTGGTAAGTAATTTTACTAATGGTTTATGATCACTTCTGAGTATACACAACTTTCCCCATAAAAAAAGAACTGAACCGTTATAAAACCCACACGCATGCAAGAATCTCTTTCTCTATCCCTGAGAATTTTTCCTCAGTAGGAGATAGCGCCCCTGAGGCATATGCAATTATTATTTCTGTGCCCTCTACCGTCACATGGGATAGTACAGCGCCCAGCCCTTTGCAACTTGCATCTGTGGTGACCACACTCAATAATTCAGGATTAAAGTTACTTAAGACGTGAGCATTCACTATGTTTTCTTTAATACCATCAATTTCTCTTTGACACTCCTCATTCCATTCAAATTGACATCTGTTTTTTAAAAGTTGTAGAATATGGAACACTTTACTTGCAAACATACTTTGAGTAGTATTCTACTAATCCTAAAAAATGTCTCACCTCTTCTTTGTTAGTTGGTGCAGGGGTACCCTGAATAGCCTCAACCAACTATGGTTTAGGGGTTACACCTTTTCCGCTCAACACATAACCTAAGTATGTTACACATTCAACAGCAAAATCTCCATTTTGAATATTCTACTGTTAACCCCTTCTCACTCAAAGAGGACAAAGTTATCGCCTCAATGGTTGAGGGAGAGAGGAGCACTGAAAGAGGAGAGTGTAAGTGTGAGTAAGGGGAGAATAGAAGAAGGAGATTATGTGAAGATCAAGTTGGTAAGAAGAGATGGAGTAAACAATTTTTCTAATCCCATGCAAGTGCGTCAGGTTCATGGTTGGCATGTCATTTTAAAGATTGGGCAGAGATGGAACAAAAGAAGGGTGACATTATATTGCAAGAAATGTGATGAATGCAGCAGGAGATGGGAAGGCAAAGGTGAAACGGAGCAAAGTTGCAGTGGATTCATGTTGATGGTTGATGTGGAGATGAGAAGGGGAGAAAGAGTTATGGAAGGATGCATAAGCAGAGTGGAAGGCGAGAGATGTGAGAAGTGTGGTGTTGGAGTGGGGACAAGTAGAGGCTATTCCACTCTCATCGCCAATTTTTCATGAAACTGTCGTCTTTGTGGATAAGTACTCAAGTTTACTCCAGTTTAAATGCCGGCACACAGACCCTTATCCAATGCTTGTCATTTCCCTGCGGCAACTGCTGATCCCAGAACTTCTTAGCATTCTGGAATTAGAAGAAGCTGCTTACAGGCTCCTACTATTGAAGAAATATACATAACACATTGCTACTAAGATCTCTAATTGAACAACCGGACAATACGACCACAATGAATATCGTGACAATCTTCAGCACCCAATCCATTCCAGACAAGTTAAAGTCGATTATTATATTGGCCAAATGAATGACAGCTGAAACAAGTACCAATTGTTTACATGTCAGTGCACCAGAACACCAGGAATGAAATTGAGAAAATCCAAAGAGCCAGATACTGCAAGATGAAGCCACTGTCCTCTGAGAAACCAGTCCCGAGGCCTGCCCACCTCAATGACAAGAGCTAGGGTTAAAACACATAAACATAGACAATTCCAGACTCAACACATATGGTTTGGCGTCTGACCTTGTGCCTGTCCCTGGAGCACAGACAATGGTTGCCTCCAGATGGATAAAAGTCACAGAATGCAGACTAAAATAAAGTGCCAAAATGATAGAAATCTCTCGTCCCTAGGCAGGAAGGGAAGGACTCCACGCACAGAACTCAACTAAAGCTAGGTCAGGAGGTGTGGCCTCCCCTTGTGCTGATTCTCAAGAGTTCCCCTAACTACCACAAAGTCATGGCAGTGCCGACAACAGAAGGAGTCTTGGTATTCAGCAACCCCAGCATTGGCCAGGGCTGGTGGTAGGCTCCTGTGAACGGTTTTGCGCCCTGCACATATTATTTTTTCCAAGCACAATGTACATATACACCTGAATCTAAACCAGGAGCTTGAAAAGAAGCAGACACCTCTGGGGAGGCATCAATATCATTACAGTCATAGGTTGCCTTATCTCTGCAAAACAGGGGTGGTTGTGGGAAGCCTAAAAAGGAATCCATGACCTACATGCATGCAGCAAAGAAGGTTTATGATCAGGCTGGATTCACTGCATTAACACAGTGTTTTGGGGAATATAGTCAGGATACAGGTAAAGCCATAGCTGTTCCATTGATGAATAGATACAGCATACAGGCAAAGCCGGGGGAGGCCCCTTCAAGAGTCCATCAAGGTGAACTGCTTTTGACAAAAGGATTGAACCTTATCTGTTTTGAAATGCCTTGAGGTGTCGAACAGCACATATACGTCTACAGTAGGTTCCAATTCAGGGCCTTGAACTGATACTGTGAGAAGAGGTGGGAAATAGCAAAGGCTTGTGCAGTGATATATATATATATATTTTTTTTTTGAGTTTTATATAGCGCCATCAACCCGAAGGTATCAGAGCGCTTTACATGAGCACCAGTTACGTTACAGACGGACACATTCATTTTTGTTAGCGTGGGGAGATTAAGTGATGTGCCGAGAATGTTGAGAGTAACTGCCGAGAATCGAACCCGCTTCCCCAGCATGGAAGTCGACCGCTCTAGCCATAAGGCTACATTCTCTCCCCTAATATATATATAAGGCTACATTCTCTCCCCTAATATATATATAGCTCCAGGACTCACTTTCCCAATATGAACAACTGCAAACTTGCATGTACACCCCACATTTAGTGAGAGCGTATGAAGGGGTATAAAATCAAGATACCATGTTCACACAACAATGGTATTCAAAGTTAAAACTAAAGCCCTAATGAAATCTCAAGAATCATCAAAAGAAAGCTTTTTCAAACCGCTGCTAAACCTCATTATTGTAGCTCCTGAGATCATAAGGCATTTGGAGATATAGTGGTGGTGCAATCATTAATACTTTTGAGTGGAACAACCCATCCACATGATCTCTTGTGAGTCAAAGAGTGTTAGAAGACCATAGAGCCTGCAATAAAATTGCCTTAGAACCCTGTTCCAATAGCGTGAGAAGAGTTTGAAACCACACCACAGCCTTCACAAACCACAAACGTCAAATTAGGAGGTGGAGCCGAGGATTTACGAGTGGGTTTAAAGTTACTACTAGTAATTTTGTACACGTATGCGGAGTTCTCTGCCACTGTGACAGAACTCTGCCTGTGGGAAAATATAATGAACTTATAATCAAGTTTATTATTCTTTTGAAAATAAAAAGTAAAATAGTTTAATGTAAAACATAAGTGCAAATTATTTTAAAATATTTGTTTTTGTTTTTCATAAGGACTTTATTGGGTTTTACATTGTTTGTACAAGAAATAACAACAATGTACAATGAACACGCCAGTGTATCAACTTTACACAAAGCGGAAAACCTAATGTACATGCATACAGAGATCCGGCAGGAACTGAAAAAGTAAACAATGCGCCACATCTCATCGGTGGGCTCCATGATAGAATAAAATAACATAAAATACGTTTTGAAATTGTGACAATAATGTAGAAAAAAAGGGGGGAAGAGGCAGGGTGAAACAAGGCAGGAAAAGAGTGTGGGATGGAATGGGGAGGGGGAGGAGTAGGAGGGGAGGAAAGGGGGAAGGGAGGGGAGAGACAGGCAATGGTCGAAATTAGGTCCAAGAAGGGAAAATATTAGTTTTTAACCTAGAACTAATAAAATTAATTGTTATAGCATGTTAACTCATGAAACTAAATGTGCATTAAATGATTAATTAATTTTAGGGCCTGATATAGAACTCAGCGGACGGGTTACTCCGTCACAACGGTGACGGTATCCCGTCCGTCGAAATATAAATCCCATACCATAAATACCATTACATCCGATGGGATTTATATTTCGGTGGAGGGGATATCTGTCACCATTGTAATGGAGTAACCCGTCCTCCGAATTCTAAATCAGGCCGTAAGTCTATTAATTAAATTTTTAAATAATTTTTAAACAATAATTTAAAAAAATCCCAGCTACTCCAAAGCTGGGCTGGAGTACATTTACACCTGTTTTGACACCTTTGGCAACTTTTTGATGTGTAGTTTGTGAATAGCAATGGTGTTACCCTTTTTTGAGTGTGTTTGTATTATCCCTCCTGAAAACTTTCCTGAAAATGTTCCTAAACTCTTTTCATTCAGTAAGAAGCATTTCCCATTTTCTGGCATCTCTCCTTTGTCCCTGCCACATTTACTACTAAAACATACACCGACATGTGCAGAGATCTCTGCCACAGGGATGGAGATCTCCACACAGAAAGGATAGGCGAGGCGAGGCGAGGTTGAGGGCTTTGCCCTTAGGTTTGTGAACAGCATTTTGTAGTATGTGACTGGTACTACTGTAGTCCTACTTTAAGGACTACAAAATGCAGTTTGTAAATAAGCCCCATAGTGCCTCCTTAAGCTGGGCATTGGCACCTTATTGTTCCAGTGCAACCTTACACTTTGTACTCCCACATATATTTTTATTTTTTTTTATTTTATTTTTTTAAATTCTTTTTATTAACATTGCTCATGTTCAAGCGGGTTACACAGCGGTAGTTCGCAATATATTCACAGGGATCACAGTTCATCACATTTTTTTTTTTTTTTAACATGCATGGAAATGCCGAGAAGGGATTGCAACAGTCCTCTATCCCATCCCCTCCTGTACAGCTCGAAACCGTTGCCAGGGACCCCACACCTTCCTCCATTTATTCACAGATCCCCGGGACCTGTAGACCGTTTCCTCCGCCCTCTGGCACCAATCCAGGTCACAGAGCCACTGATCCCACGAGGGGGCGCCTGCGCTCCCAGTACCTGGCAATATTGCGTTTAGCCACCCCTGCTGCCAGCCCCAACCAAATCTCATTATGACGTGTCCAGTCCGTGGCACCTTTGATCATGAGCAAGAGCCACTTGGGCTCCAGTGGGACCGGGGCCCGCACTACCCCTCCATCGTTTGCGTCACCCTGGTCCAAAACGGAATTATGAATGGGCAATCCCATAGAATGTGGTAAAAGGAGCCCTCCCTTGACAGCCCCTCACACACAAGGGTGACAGAGTCCTACCCCAGGAGAACAGGTGGGTGCGGGGATAGTAGACCCTGTGGAGTATTTTTAGCTGCACAAGGCGGAATCGTGGCCGGATCGCTACCTCGCGGGGCTCTGCAGGGCGTCTTGCCAGTCATCGTCATCTAGTGCTCCAATGTCTCCCTCCCATCTCGCCCGCAGGGGTCCCAAGGGGTCCGGCATGTTATTAATAAGTTTTCGGTAAATCGTTGACGTGGGCTTCGTTAGAATGGGGTCGAGAAGGAGCCTGTCCTCCATAGGGGAGTATTCCGGGATGGAAGTGCCAGCACGGATGTGGGCCCGCAAGGCATGTATGAGGCGCAGGTAATGGTAGTGCTGGGAATCATGGAGTTGATACTCTTTTTCAGAGCCGCAAAGGGAACCGGGGCCCCCCTTCCACACATCCCCGAGATGCTCAATGCCGATCAGTTTCCACCCCCTGTAGCCGGATAGTCCCGTCACCTCCTTTAGCCGATCGCCCGTCCAAAGCGGGGTCTGTCCCGTTAGGGTGTTCGTCCAGCCCAAGAACTTGTTGGCCTCCCTCCAACAGTGGAATACCACCCCAGTATGCGCGGGTAGATTACGACCCCGCCCGCGGGAGTAGAGATACGGCTCACAGGTTCCTCCAACCATCGCGTGCCTATCCATTCTGTAAGCTGGCTCCGAGGCCGGCGTATAGATCCAGTCATTGACCACCTGCAACTGAGCTGCCCAATAATAGAGTCGCACGTCCGGGAGGGCCAGCCCCCGTCGTACACCCCCGCGTAAGCTTCTGCAACGCAATTCTCGGGTTGCCGCCGTCCCAAAGTAACGTCCGCAGCTCCCGGGAGATACGCTTAAATGTCGCCGTCGGGACCAGGTACGGTGTGTTTTGGAGGATATATAAGAGTCGTGGCAGCGCCAGCATTTTAAAGAGCGCCGCGCGCCCCATCAAGGACAAGGGCAAGGACCTCCAGTGTCCAATGTCCACCCCCAGCCTCATCAGTTGAGGCTCCAAATTTCGGGCGAAGAACTCCCCGCGTCCCTGGTGACGTACACTCCCAAATACCTGAATCCAGCAGTCTCCAGCGATGCCGGGCAATCCCGCGGTATGCGAGGAGGTGGACCCGACAGAGGGTAAACCACCGATTTGGTCCAATTAATCGAGTAGCCAGAGTAGCTACCGAAAAGGGCGAAAAGGTGGAGGGCCCGCGCCATGGACTGGTAGGGTCGGGCCATGTACAGGACAATATCGTCAGCGTATAGAGAAATACGCTCCTCCCATTCATCCGTGAGTGCCAGGCCCCAAAAGGCCCTATCTCTTCTGAGCCAATGCGCGAGCGGCTCCAGGGCGAGGGCAAACAGGAGCGGTGACAGGGGGCAGCCCTGCCTAGTGCCCCTATACAGGGCAAAAGCACGGGACGTAGCCCCATTGACCCTCACCCTTGCCATCGGCTGCGTGTACAGGAGTCTCACCCAGCTACTGAACACGGGGCCCAATCCCAGTCTATTCAGTACCATAAATAGGTATGGCCATTCGATGCTATCAAAGGCCATTGAGGCGTCCAGCGCCATCAATGCCGTCTGCGTATGTCCCACGTCTTTAGTCATGTGCAGAATACCATAGAGCCTCCGCAGGTTGTGCCTAGTGCTCCTGTGGGGCATAAAACCCGACTGGTCTACATGCACGAGGTCGGGCAGTACAGATAGCAGTCTTGTCGCCAAGACCTTGGCCAAGACCTTCGCCTCCACGTTCAGGAGGGAGATAGGCCGATAGGATGAGCAGCAGTCCGCCGGTTTCCCGGCTTTATGAATAACCACAATTGTGGCCTCTCTCTGGTCAGGCGGAAGCACGCCTACCTCCCGTGCCTCAAGGAACATACGTCGCATGGGCTCCAGTACCACACTCGCCTGTTTCTTATAGATTTCGACCGGGAGTCCGTTGGGTCCCTGCGCCTTGCCGGACTGAAGGGCATTAAGGGCTTCTCCCAGCTCTGCTCTTGTGAGGTCTGCATCCAGACACTCCGTTTGTTCCTGGGATAGCATAGGCAACGCAAAGTCTTGCAGGAATTCTTCACAGTCTCTCTCGGTTCTGGTACACACTGGGGTATACACTCCTTCATAGTAGGACGCAAAAGCCTCCGCTATAGCCGCACTCGTGGAGGCCAGGGCCCCGGAACCATCCCGCACCTCCGTAACCCAGGAACGTTCCCTGTCCCGGCGCTCCAGCCACGCGAGAAGCTTCATACTCTTGTCACCTGCATCATATATCCGATGCTGCGTGGCAAGGAGTAGGCACGTGCCTCACCCTCCGCTAGCGAGCGAAGTTCCCTGTGCTTCAGGGCCAAAGCATGATTGCGCTCCGGCGAGGGCGATGCACTTGCCTCTCGCTCCATAGACTCGATTTCGCGCTCCAGCTGCTGAATCTGCAGCGATTCCTCTTTTTTGGGCACCGATCAAGGCCTGGGCCTGTCCCCTCAGGACCGTCTTGTATGCCTCCCACAACGTTAGCTGGGAGGTAACCGACCCCTGATTGTCGGAGAAATAGTTCGCAGAGCCTTCCCGAAGCTTATCCGTGATCGACGTGTCAGTTAACCGCCACGGATCTATTCGCGGGAATGCGGCCCTGTCCACCACCGTCCCCCGAAGGGTAACACCCACCGGAGAGTGGTCCGATATGCCGCGCGCCATAATACTCGGGTCTACAAAATCTCCCAGCTGATCCCCCGCGTGAAAATATAGTCCAACCTCGAGAAGGAGCCATGTCTGGCCGAATAAAAGGTGTAGAGTCTGCGGGCTGGGAACCGAGTTCGCCATATGTCGCATAGGCCCATGGCAGCCGTGAAGCCCCGCAGGCCCGCCTCCCCTCCACTGGCTCGTCTGTCGCCTGACCGGTCTAGTTCGACGTCCATTACCGCGTTGGTGTCGCCCCCAGGATCAGAGTGCCGTTGGGGAGGTTCGCCAAATGTGTCCCCAGTTTCTTGTAGAGTGTAGCATGCAGGCCGGGCGGGATGTAACAGGAGCACAGGAGCACCGTACGCCCTTCCCATCTCACCGCCACCGCCACGAAGCACCCAGCGTCTTCCACCCAGGAATTTAAGACAGTTATTGGCAAACTCCTACGGACCAGTATCCCCACCCCCTCGAGCCGGACGTGAATCCGGAGTGGGCTACCATCTTATACCCGAATCTATCTAAGGCCCTGCAATTATTACCCCGGAGGTGGGTTTCCTGCAGGAGCACCACATCTGGAGAGTGGCGTTTCAGGTGCTGCAGTACTAGAGTTCTCTTGATCTTGTTGCCCATCCCATTGACATTCCATGTCCATATTTTAATCTTAGCCTGATCCCCCATCCCCACTGTGAATCCACATCCTCAACGGATTTCCACCCCGCCACTGCGCAGCGCCCCCACAGTACCACAACATTAACATAAATATATTGACATGAGCTAAACTGAAACTTCCCATCAACCCCATCCCACCCCCCCAGTCTGTCCCCCCTCCCTGCCTCCCTGCTAAGTGGGCCCCCAACCCCCACCTTAAAAACTTGCAGAGTGCCTGTCGCCCAAATAATCCCATTTCAACTAACTGAGGGAACGTAAGCCCACAACTCGCAGAAACTGGCACAACTGACTGTCGGATTTCCACCCCTTTAAACAAGAAATTAGCCCCCACCCTCCCCCCTCTCCCAAACCCCAGCGGGCCAATGCCTAGAGCCCTTTGAGCGAGCAATCCACGTCGGCCAGCGCGGTCACTCACAGTCACGGAGACGTTCAAAATCTTTATGCAGCCTGACTAGTGGCCCCCCGCCCATCAGGGCCCAAGAGACGTGCGCCATTGCCCGCCTCCCCCATGTAGAGCCCTCAGTGCGGCTTGTGTCCCCATCAGTCCTCCGGTGGCGGACGTTCACGCTCCTGACTCCCTCGGGCCGGTGCTGCAGCTCTCTCAGCCTCACGAGAGTTGTCGTTGGAGGTCCGGCGCCGTGCCGCACCCTGGCGGCCCACGGTCCGCCATCCCTCCATCCAGTCGCTCGCCTCCGTCGGAGAATCAAAAAGTACACCTTTTCCCCATCCAGGATCTTGAGCCGTGCTGGAAAGAGCATCATGTACCGCACCCCTGGTCCCTAGGGGCTCGCTTGACGCCTTCAAAGGACCTGCGCTGGCGCTGGACCTGCAGAGTGAAGTCCGGGAAAAACCGGATCGTTGCGTTCTCCAGTCGTAGGTCCCCGGTGGTACGTGAAGCCTGCAGGATGGCATCCCGGTCCCGGTAGTTCAGGAACCGGGCAATGATGGTGCGCGGAGGGGCCCCAGGCTTAGGCCTCCCCCATTGCGCGATGGGCCCTTTCGACAGAGAAGAATTTTGAGAGACGCTTGGGCTTAAGGTGTTGCAGTATCAGATCCTCAACAAAACAATCCATGGACGGCCCTTCCAGTCCCTCCGGCACCCCTACGATGCGGACGTTGTTGCGTCGCGCCCGGCCTTCCTGATCCTCCAGGCGGGCTACGACGTCACCCTGGGCCTTCACCAGCGTTGCGACCCGCTCCTCCAGCTTCTTCGTTCTGCCCTGTAAATTTCCAATGCCACTCTCCGTCTCGGCCACCCTGCCCGACATAGACCGAAAGTCGGCCCGGAGGAGGTTAACCTCCTCCGTGACCGAGTCCAGTTTGGGCTCCATTGTGCCACGCATGTCTCTGATGGCCTGCATTATGTCTCTGAGTGACGGGTCCGATCCTCCGTCCGCGTCGTCACCCTGTTGTCCCCCATCGCGGAGGCCCTCTCCCTTCCCCATAGCCACTGTGTATTTATCGATCTGGTTGGCTTGGTTCGGAAGGGGCGGCTTATGCCGACCCATTGCCGTAGATGAAGCCGTGGCGGGAGGGCTCACACGTCTGGCCCCTTGTCCCTGTCGCAGTCGTCCAACCGCAGGCCGGAGGGACCGTCCAGTCCACCCCCGGTCCTCCGCCACTTCAGCCGTGAGGGACACCAACGCTCACCCCCGCTCAGGCCGCACGCCGACCGGTTTAGCAGGCCGCCCCGCCAACGGTCACCCAGCAGGCTTCCAGGGGCAGGCAGACGAGTTTTCACCCCCAGCGCCTCTCAGGCCACTCAGTACTGGTCCAGGCCTCCCACTACCATGGATGAGCCTCAGAGCGCTCGGGCCCCAGACCCCGGAGTTGTTCAGACGCGGCGCTCCGGTGGGAGACAGCAACGCTCAGCAGGCCCAGCTCGCTTCCGCGGGCCCCACCAGTGCGGCCAAGTCCCCCGATCTCGGGCTCACTGCGCCGCCTCCCTGGGCTCCGGGGCTCCGCGCTGTCAGTAGCGCACACCCAACGCAGCTATCCGCCGCGACAGCGGTTCCACTCGTGGCTTCTGCGTGCCTGCGCTGCAAGCTCACCTCCGGGCCCCCAGCCGGCCGAGCGACGCTCCCAGGGCACCTCCGCACCCACCTCTGTGTCGGCCGTCGGTCTCCTCAGGCCGCCTCGCAGCCGCTGTGTGCGCTCCTCTCCCGGGCTCCCGGGCTCCGCTGCAGTCCGAGCACCCCTCGCTCTCAGGTCCGGCTCCTGGACGTGTCTCGGGACTGTCCGCTCTAGGCCGAGCGCTCGCCCTCCATCGGCGCCATTTTCGCCCGCACGGGCGCTGAGTTCCGCGTTTCGCCCCTCCGGGCTGGAAGCCTTCCTCGTCCCTGCTGCCGCCGCGATTTCACCCGCGAGCGGCTCGCCGCCGGTCAGCTCCGCTGGTCGCGTTCCCCAATGGCCGGATTATGACGGATTTAGGGGTGATGTTACCCTATCTGCTGTCGCAGCTCCCCTAGTATGCGGCCATTTTCCTCGGCTGCAGGCCACGCCCCTCCACATATATTTTTTTATATGATTTGTATAGAGCATACCGCAAACTCAATTGCCTCTAATTGTGTAAAATTGTAATGGGAAAACGGGTCTTCACGTCTTTCCTGATGAACAGCGGGTAGCATCTGATGTGGAGGAAAAGGGAATTGCTACATATTAAGAGTTCATGGTTGGAGTTGCCACTCCCCACATATCCTGTTCTGAAGAAGACTGTGGGTTCTCAGACAGTTATAGCACACAACTAGCCCACAGCAAAGGAGCATGAATTTGACTTGGTCTTTCGAAAGGAAAATGGGACACATTTGTAGGACATGGGGATGTGTGGTACCTTCTTTATCTTTATCATCAGGCGGTGGCAGCAATCTGGAAATTTTGAGGTGTAGCTAGATGGTTGTCAAGAAGGCCTGCATAGAACACGTCACCCAGTAAGGTCAAACCTTGACTAAGGTGTTGATTATTACTAAGTAGAATTGTAACACATCTTATGAGTGGGCCTATTTGGAAGAATGCTTCCTTGTTTACAAAGTGGACATGAGTGTTTATGCTGAGGTCACTGTCAGAAAATACTTCAAGATTTGTGGTGGAATCAGTAAACAGAGCAGGAGCAGTCGTTGGATGGTGTTGGGGGAAGTGGGCCATATGTCGAGGATTATAGACGAAGACACCTGTCTTGGCAACATTAATTTGAGCCTTTTTCTGGGAACATTTCCTGGAGTGTTTTCTGTTAAGTCTCTAAGTTCAGTTTATGTTTGGTTTCATATTCTTGGGCTTATGATCTGTTCTTACTTTTCCTTCAGAGAGTAACCCAAAACCAAATAAACAGCTTGTTTACATGTATTACCTTTTATTGACTTTTAGGCACCACATCAGAACTTAGTCAAATAATTCCAGGCTTGGTTTTGATATTTACAGTGAAATGTTGTTACTCCACATTTCCCCCATGCAATTCTCTAAATGATGTGAGGATTATGGAAGTTCACACAAATTACCTTTTACACAGCCAAATGGCTACCATGATCACCCATTTGCAGTGTGCATATAAAATAATCAAAGGTTGTCATTCTGCTTGTGTCAAGAAATAAAAGGTGGCTGGCTGAAAAGAGATGTATCTTGCCCTGTTTGGTTAACAGAAGAATTGTTGGCCAACAAAGGGAGTCACAAGATACCACTACACTCCCAGAAATCCTGATGGAAAGTGCAAGCAGATGGAATAAGCGGCTATTTATGAGTGACATCTTCCAACATGGCTGCCTCACATGGAACTATCACTCACCATCATGTATCTATGGTTCTGTGGTCTATCTATGCCCTCCTATTTCCAATGCAAGTCATACCTTTCCATTATTTAAAACTCACGTCTATGACTAGACTACAGCAAAAACGTAACTTATCAAGCTGATAGAACAAAACGAAATGGTGTTATTCCAAACAGAACAACTCATAGAACAGAAACAACAGTTAGGTGATTGTAGGAGGCTGGCTTAGTATATGGTGCTCACTTATGTAAGTGTAGCACCCTGCACTAATCCAGACAACCCTTATGGTGATTTTCGTGGTCTTAGACAACTTTAGAAAGCTCTCTAAGTGGTAGCTGTGGAGAGCAGCCTTCAGGCTTAGTCCAGAAGAAGTGTAAAGCAGATTGTTTTACCAGTAATGTTATGGTGTTGGTTAAGTGAAAAAGAACCACACAGTGTAGTTATAAAAATATGTATTTATTATAAACACTCACTAACACATTACAATATCTCCAACCCAGAAAAAAACCACAATACACACAATACTTTGATAATAGAACATGTAAGTAACACAAATCGGAAGGTCAGACGCGGCACTCCTCAATTCATAGCTCGTCTAACCTCATAGTTTTTAGCTCATTTTAAATCTTTTTATCTTGCGTCGCCTTCACCTTTATTTCTTCTATTCTTCAACCCTGTTGTGCTGTCCACGTTCCGCCACGGCTTGTGCCGCTTGAGCGGAGGGACTCGCACCACAGTATCTTTTCTACCACTTCCGCCAGATGTCACTTGTATTGCACGGTCAGCGCTCTAGTCGCGGCCGCCTCCTCTTCCCCCTCCCTCCTACTCTTCTTAAGAAAGGACTCAGCGCGGACGCGCAGCCTAAACCTGGAATCGGAAGGTCAGATGCAGCACTCCTCAATTCATAGCGCGTCTAACCTCATAGTTTTTAGCTCATTTTAAATCTTTTTATCTTGCGTCGCCTTCACCTTTATTTCTTCTATTCTTCAACCCTGTTGTGCTCTTCCCGTTCCGCCACGGCTTGTGCCGCTTGAGCGGAGGGACTCGCACCGCATAATCTTTTCTCCCACTTCCACCGGATGTCACTTGTATTGCACGGTCAGCGCTCTAGTCACGGCCGCCTTCTCTTCCCCCTCCCTCCTACTCTTCTTGAGAAAGTACTCAGTGCGGACGCGCAGCAGCGCACCGGCGGCACGCCAAAGGCGTGCCAAAGGAAGGCCCGTCTGCGCTCGTCCGCCCCTGGCCGTCGCCGGACACCCTGTCCGTCTCTCCTGCTGCTATCTTCCTTTTATTTGCACACTCCTTTCCACACTCGTGTACCCTTGTCTCTGTCTGTACCCATGGCTACCTTACACTATTCGAGTAAAGAACTCCATGCGTTGAACTGGGCCAGCCTCCCTGAGAGGTCCACAACTCTCCCCCCGCCAGTATGCGCCGCCAACGGTAAGGCAGGAAACTTCCCTAACACACTGCCCCCTCTTTTTAAATCACGTTCAATCAACCTCGCAGGCGGTAATTTGACAGATTTACCGAATCAATTAACGGGGTTATATTGTAATGCCCGCTCAATCCCTAGACATGCTCTCGAAATATGGAGTCTATTAGACTTCGAGAAACCCGGCTTCTTCTTTGTCACTGAAACGTGGCTCCACGAGTCTGCCCTTCCTGACATTGCGACTGCTTTCCCTCTGGATTATCAGTTGCTCAGACTCAATAAGAACAACAAGAGAGGCGGCGGCCTAGCAATTGCTTTCAGGGTTCATTCTTGGTCTATGGAATGAGCTCTGGTGGCCCAAGAGCCTAGGCACTGCCCCCTCCCCCAAGCAGGCAGTGAAGAACTTAGGGGTTTGGATGGATGCTTCCCTCAACTTCCAGACCCAAACTAAAAAGGTGGCTGGAACCTGTTTCGGGCTGTTGCGAGGACTCAAACCCATCCTGGGCTTCTTTGATGCCCCCACCAGGCAGATCATCATTCAGGCCTTGATTTTGTCTAGACTTGATTACGCCAGCTCACTGTATCTGGGAGCAAACAAGTCAGAAATACATAGGCTACAGAGAGTACAGAATGCGGCCGTAAGATCTCTCCTTGGTTTGCGCAGAGCCTGCTCGGTGACTAACACTTTTCGCCGTCTCCACTGGCTGCCTGTGGCCAGGCGGATCGAGTTCAAGGCTCTCTGCATAGCCTTCAAAGTCCTGAAATCTGCCTCTCCTGGTATTCTGGCCAACCTGCTCTTACCCTATGTTCCCTCCCGCCAGCTCCGCTCCATGGGACAACACCTGGTGGTGGTTCCCCGGGTTAGGAGGGTTCGCGCCGGAGGTCGTACTTTCCGGCACAGCGCGGCCATTCTTTGGAACACGCTGCCTGCCCACATTCGTGGCCTTAACAATTACCTAGAATTCAGGAAAGCCATCAAAACCTTTCTCTTTCCCACTTCGTAGGCCTCCGTGGGGCCCCTCCTTGATCTTGTCCACCTCTTTGCTGTCAGCGCCGGGACGCCTCTTTGCTGGGGCAGCTGCCGCGCTTTATAAAATCCATTAACATAACATAACATTCCAAAATCAGCATACTGGAAACCTTCCTCTTGGATTGGATAGAACTCTGTATTTTTAGAATGGAGCTCTCCACTAAGGGGACCTGGAGAGGGGCCTTACTCTATCGTCCCCCTGGCGCTAAAATCAATTTCACTAATCAGCTGATAGAGATCATTGCGGCTCATGTATTAGCAGCCGATAACTTCCTCCTACTCGGAGACTTTAATTACCATGCTGAACTTCTATCCGACACCCACACCAGCGCACTGATCTCTAGTCTAAACACTCTGGGCCTCCACCAGCTGGTAGTCGGCCCTACCCATTCAGCAGGTCACACCCTTGACCTCCTGTTCACCAACTCCCCCCACATAAAAGTGGAGTCCCCCATCCCAGTTCTTTGGTCAGACCACCACTTATTAAAATTCTCTATACAGAATGCTTCCACTCACAGCAATCCCTGTAAAGAACCGAAGTGGAGTAGGCCATGGAATAAAGTTAGCTTAGCTACTTTTTCTCACCATTTCATCACTCCTCCCCAGCTCAATGTAGACAACTTAAATTCCGCAGTCGAAACCTTTGAGATGGCAATCACCCAGGCTCTTGACACCATTGCCCCCCTAACTAAAGTCAAACGTAATCATAAAACGTCACCTTGGTTTACGGCTGTTTTAAAATCTGATAAGCTAGCGACCAGGAAAGCTGAACGTAAATGGAGGCATTCCAAAAGCACCGAAGACAGACAGGCCTATAAACTTATTCACAGACGCTATCTTGATCATATCACAACAGCAAAAAAAAACTATTTAGGCGACAGAATGAATAAGGCCTCCAACTCACATAAAGAACTCTATAAAATATTAAAAGAATTCACCAGCCCCATTTTCTGTCAGTCTGAACAACCTATCTCACAGGACTGGGTAGACACTCTGTTCACCTTCTTTGAGGAAAAAATCAATAACATTCACAGTCTCTTTCCTAACCAGCCATGTGAACGTCTATACCATCGGTCTGTCTGTGATCACACTTCTACTCTAACTTCCCTAAACAAATTAATTGAATTTACACAAGAGGAAGTTAGTACCACCCTCTCTAAGATCAAATCTGGCTCCCCTGCCAACCCAGTCTCTCCCCACATTCTGTCTATAATTGGGCCAGCGCTCCTCACAGGCCTCACCAAGCTTTTTAATCTATCCTTATGTCACTCAATGGTTTCCACAAAATGGAAGGCGGCCATGGTTAAGCCTATCTTAAAGAAGTCTACCCTGGACCCCAAGGAACCAAACAACTATCGGCCCATCTCCCTTCTCCCTTTTTTTGGGAAAGTCTTGGAGTCCCTAATTAACAAACAACTCACAACATTTCTAGAGTGTAATAAACTACTGGACTTTTCCCAATCTGGGTTTCGGGCTGCTCACAGCACGGAAACTGCTCTGTTAGAGGTAGTCGATAACATCAGACTCTCCCTCGACGCTGGTCAGTCAGCCATTTTGGTTCTAGTTGATCTATCGGCTGCCTTTGACATCATCTCCCACGGGACGCTTGTGAATCGCCTGTGGGAGATGGGAGTCAGGGGCAATGCTTTGAAGTGGCTTAGGAGCTATCTAACTGATCAATCTTCGAAAGTACACGTAGGAACTTTTGTCTCCCGCAGCCAAGTGATTGACAAGGTTGTCCCCCAGGGTTCTATTCTAAGCCCCACGCTCTTCAATCTGTACGTGGCATCTCTAGCTAGAGTGATCAGATCGTATGGCTTCGACACTGTGTCGTATGCCGACCATACACAATTACTAATCACGCTATGCCCAGATCCAACGGACACCAAACTCCGATTTATGAAGTGCATGACTGACATTCACACCTGGATGCAAACTAATCATCTGCAACTTAATGCCAGCAAGACGGAAATCATCACCTTTGGCAAAGCTCAAACCCTGTGGTCGAGTGATTGGTGGCCTCCCAATCTTGGCCCCTGTCCATCTCCCAAGTCGGTGGTTCGTAACCTTGGGGTGATGATTGATAACAACCTCTCCATGACAGACCATGTTAATCATGTGGCGGGCATTTGCTATGGACTAATGCGCAGTCTTCGTAAGATCTTCCAATGGGTTCCAATGCATCTCAGATGCGGCTGGTCCAAGGATTAATCATCAGTCGGCTAGATTATGGAAACGCCCTAATGGCCTCCATTAATGCAGAGCTTCTCATCAAACTACAGGTGCTACAAAATACAGCTGCTAGACTTGTATTAAATTTACCCTCCCGATCCCCCTCGACACCAAGTTTGAGAGCTCTCCACTGGCTCCCCATCAGGAAATGTATACTCTTTAAGATCAACTGCCTTGTCCACAAAACCATCTATGGGAATGGACCACGCTATCTTT
The DNA here is from genome assembly GCA_963921515.1 of Calotriton arnoldi. Taxonomy (NCBI): domain Eukaryota; kingdom Metazoa; phylum Chordata; class Amphibia; order Caudata; family Salamandridae; genus Calotriton; species Calotriton arnoldi. The sequence continues at coordinate 23,958 of CAWUFW010017402.1, forward strand.
CAAATAAACTGATCTGGTATAACCCTACCAGAACCCTCAGGTCCTCCAACAAACATCTTCTTATCCCTTTTAAGATCCGTACCGCCAGGAATGGCGGGAGATCTTTTTCATATCTTGCCCCCACCCAGTGGAACTCACTCCCTTTGCATCTACGTATGGAAACCAACCACAGAAAATTTCCTAAGATTCTTAAAACCTGGCTGTTCTGATCTCTCCTCTCCCTGTCGGCTCCCCTTGCTCTTTACCCTTCATGTTCTTGGGTTTAGGCTAGCGCTTTGAGACCCTTGGGTGATATGTGCGCTTAACAAAATCCTATGATATGATATGATAAATACACAGTGGTCTCCAGTGGGAGGCCAAACCATATACTAAAATAGTGGAATGCGAACCACGACCTAAGTCGAGACTGGACCCAGAAGACGTAGAAGAGTCGGGGACCCAAAGAACTACCCAAGGTAAGTACCCAGGAACCCCATCATGGAGGCCATGTGCCGAGTGGGAACACGACCGATTGCTCAATACAAGTCAATGGGTAAGTCGCGGTTGCAGTTTTAAAGAAGAATGACTTTTCCCAGTGGACCTTGAAGAAACCCTGTGGAAGATGGAAGGTTGGAGAGCCACCCCACCCATGGATACCCCAGGAACCAGGATACCTACCCCAGGGAAGCTAGGTGCATAGGTGGGAAGTGATGTAGGAAACAGCCATAGACCACAATGGAGGACTTCAGTGAAGATGCCACTGGCGAAGAAGGTGAAAGAGTCCGGTGGAACCCAAAGGTGGATTCAAGATGAGAGGTACCTGCAAGCAGAGGGGACAGAGTCTATGCCACTCAGGAGTGACCTGGAGGCACAGAAGACAAATGCCCACCGGTGTCGGGATGCAGGAGAATTGAGGATGCCCTTGAAGTTGCATCTGTGCGGACCAGGCAATGCTGTGGAAGACCAGGAGCCATTCACGAGCTGTCCCACGTCGGATGTCAAGAGCCAGGGGGACAGTGTCTGGCAGGGGCACCAACAAGCCTTGGCAACGGCAACCAACGTAGTAGTCAAAAAAGGTGCAGTGTTTGGACCAGCAAGGTCCAAGTGACTCACCACGAGCAGGTAAGTCAGAGCAGGCCCCGAGCAAGCAGGAGAGCCCACTGGAGCCAAAGAAGACCCTCAAGAGGACCCATGGGCCGAAGGCACAGGAGTTGCAAGAGGACCTCGAGCAGCTCACCAAAGGATGAAGGCCCACGGTGCAGAGGATGCAGTGCAGGCAAAGATCTTGGTTGCAGGAGAATCTTGAGGCTGGAGATTCTCGGAGCTCGAAGATCTCTGGTGAAGAAAGTCAACAAGCCTTGGCAACGGCAAGTCGACGCGGTGCACATGGGTACTGCTCCAGCAGTTCTGAGAAGGGATACTGGCTTCAAACTTGCTATGAAGACAGTGCAGGCCTTGAGGGAGTTGCAGAATCACCACCTGTGTTGCTGAACCTTTCGGAGTCCGTAGGAGCTCAGGAACAGCAGACCGGTCAGCTTCCTTGCAGTATCTGCAGATGCAGGGCAGTGACTCCTTCACTTCAAGGGAGATTTCTTCGAGTGTCTTGGATGTCCACAGGCACAGACAATGCAGACGACTGGCAGGACGACAAGACCAGGAGCAGCAGGAGTCTTCCCAGTTGCAGTCTCGGTTCCAAAAGCAAAGTACAGCAAAGTCCAAAGTGCCCAGACGGATGAAGATGAAGTGGTTTCCAATCAGAATCTTAACCCATGACGAATCTGAGGAAACACCCACAGGTAAGCTCTTGGGTACCCTAAGGAAATGGTTGGAACGATTCAGGGGTCCCTCCCACAGGAGGGGCTGGACAGTGGGGAGGATACTCCCATGTCCTTTGTCTAGTTTCGCACCAGAGCGGGAGCCAACAGCTCCCTGAACTGGCTTCAACTGGAGTATGCGAGGAGGGCACCAAATGTGCCCTTCAAAGCAGTCTAGTGGCGCTGGCAAGCACCCCCACCCTGCCCCAATACACTAAGTCCTGTCTGGGAGGTGGTCACTCCTCCCTGTGACAGGAAACCTATTGTCCTGCCTGCCCCTGGCTGTGAAGCAGGTCCTTCAAGCTCGTCTTCTACTCTTCTGAAAACAGGAAGCACTCAGATCCAAGTGGACCTTCATCCTGTACTTCTACAATATGGCAGATGTGCATCCCTCATCAGTGGGGTTTCAAGGTACAGCAAACCTTGTCCTCTTCCTACAAGTTGCTGTGCTGAGCACTGCCTAGATGTCACTAGCCCTCCAGTGGCTTGCACATTCGGTAATCCTTATCTATTGACCTCAGTCAGGCCAAGAAGACAAAGGATTAGAGAGGAAGAAGAAGTGGGGGATGGATTGTCCCTGCAATCCTCTGTAAGCAGCAGCCTTCATCTATCTTGCCTTCACCTAAGGTAAAAAACATTAGATGTTTGTGATCAGTTAAAGGTAACCCTAATGAGAGGTGCCCCAAGGGGAATGATTCTGAAGTAATCTTCCCTTTGCGCTCCTTTTGACATTTATGAGGGTTTTTAAAAAAAAACATGCACACGAAGCACTCAAAAAAGTAATAAATGCAGAGTCGTCACTTACAGCAGCTCATTGGACTTAATTTAGGAGGGTGCAGAGACCATATGGGGTGCTCCTTCTTGAGTACATCGATAGGGGCCAGAGGAGCACCAGATCAGCAATTTGAGGTTTTATGGGAATTAGGAGCCCACCAACTGACCACAGACAAGTGAAAACAATGAAGGGGAACATCAGGATAAAGGAAAACATAGCGGATATGGAACAACTACAAAGCTCATCGTGGATCTTCGTCCTTACATTCACCCCGTAGTAATCATATGATATGTATGTCTGATTTGGGGTGGAAGGTACTGGAGCGTCAAAAGGACTTAACACCATATGCCTGATTACAAGTTGGCTGGATTTAGGTGGGGGATTCCAGATGACTGGAATTACTGCTTATGGTTGGCATTTCAGCAACTATATCTCGCTATTACCGATTATTCAGCCAGGAGGACAATATCATGCCAACCCTGTTTCACTGCTGATGCCCATTCTGGGCCAAATAACAGGCCCTTTTCTACTCCCATTTAAAACCTGCTTCCGGAAGGTGGTGAATGGGAGCATGTTGCTCACTGTAGTGCAGGGTCCAGGCTGCTAAGGATGCAGGCATCAGGTGAGGGTCGGACTGTGCCAATGCCCTCAGTTTCTGCATCAACCCGCATGTGATTTTACAGGGTGCGTTTCCACACCTGGAAAAATTGGGCCTGGTACTGCAGCGCCTGATACTGTTGAGAGAGGAAACAAAAGGCCAGTTGTAAAAGCACAGAGCGGGTATCCCTACTGGGAATTTCTCTCCACTCGACTTTTAGTCTGGCTCCAGGTGGGGAATGGAATTTTGGTGACCATGGTCCATTCTGTTAATCTAAGAAGAGGAGGTGACTAGGAGCTAGTTGAGGTCCAGTACCCCTGCTCCACGTAGTAGTATACATCCAAAAAGTGGATTACTGTTCCTATAGGGACACCATTATTGTCCACATAGAAAAGGAATGGGAAAGAACAGAGGAGTCTAGGTTCTGAGGTCAGAACCTAGATTCCTCTGTTCTTTCCCATTCCTTTTCTATGTGGACAATAATGGTGTCCCTATAGGAACAGTAACCCACTTTTTGGATTTAGACCATGGTCTATTCACCAGTTTACGAAACAAACACTCTGGAAGGGATTAGAAATTTAAGCTTTCCTGTTAAAATATGGGAAGAGGGGACAGATGGCATAATCAGATTTAACTATCAGTGGTGTTCAAAGCAAAACTCTGTAAAGCATTGAATGTCTCAAATCCCTTAATCAAAAACTTTGGCACTGGAGTGAAGTAGACCATTGAGACAGCTGAAGCAAGTCATTGGCATCAGAAACATCATCCTCCAAAAGTCTAGAAACACTGGCCTCTCCCTATCCGAAGGTGTGTCATCCTTGATGCAGGGTCGATCCACAACACGTATTGGGGGGCCTTTCAGCCTGTCACAGCAAGAAATTGGAATCCAATGAAAAACCTCAGATGGGTCTGAAAACCTGGCCCCCTTTAGTCTTGTGGAGGAAGAACTCTGAGATGAGGTGGTGAATGGGGATGTCAGAATGAAGCCTTAGATCCTGCTGAAGTGAGCTATAATACCTACAATAAAACCCTGGCAGGAGTTAAAAACCCTACCCATTCAAAAAGACGTGAGGTAGTGAGAATGTTTGAGGAATTGTAGTATCGAATATCGAGGCTAGGAATATCAATACACTAATGTTGTGGACAGAATATAGAGGGACCAAATATCGAAAAGTAAGTGCATATAAAGGCAATATAGATAGACTATTCTTAACTCCACATCTGTGCACCTTGAAGATATATCGTTAAGGTACATATATGTGAAGTTAGGTATAGAAAATGTATACCTTTCTTTCAATGTTTTCTCCTTTGATATTGTGTCCACGATATTTGATGCCATTGAGATTCCTACCACAACATTCCCGGAGCCCTCCATTTGGTGTGGGCTATAGCTGCCTGAGATGCCCAGTAACTGGTGCTGGGCTGCTGCTGGGTCCTGCTGGCCCCCTGCTGCTGGCGGGGAGGATTCGATCCCCCGCCAACATTGATCGAAGCCAACTCAGGTGAGGTGCCCGCTAGGGGGGTGGTGGGTGTACTCCTACCCGCAGAGATGTTCGGGCTGGGCCCCGGGGCAGCTTGTGGGCGGGAGGCCCCCCCTAGCCTATACCTTGTGTGACCGGGCCTGCGGCTGTTTCTCCTCCTCCCCACCTCACATCCACAAAGAAACTGGGTCCCCCCCTGGCTTGGGGACCCACACGCCGCCTGTGACACCTACATATATCCTGCTCTTCCACCCATGGGATTTCTGGCGATGCAACTCGGTTGCGGCCTGACGGGGCTTGGAGACCCTGGTCTGTGACCCCCTCACAATGACACGCGACAAGCCAGGCAACTCCACCTCTAAACAAAGCACGATGGAGCGCTACACAAGGGCCGGAGCCCCAGCCGCGGACCCCGGGGGACTGGCGAGCACGGAGCCAGACAACGTGATACTGCTAGCAGCCATCACTCAATCCAAAGATATGCTGGACGCCAAGATAAGGGCAGTTGGCTCGGATGTGATGCTGTTGCGCCAAGACTTGCGCAACGCAGTTGAGCAACTCACTGAGGCTGAGACAGGAGTATCTAGCATGGAAGATGTTGTGTTTACCCTACAAATGAAAGTGGACACCCTCGAGACCCTCACAAAAGGTCTTGCAACATGCATTGAGGATGCTGAGGGACGTGCCTGCAGAAATAACCTCCGCTTCATGGGCTTTCCGGAGGGCTGCGAGGGCGAAGATGTAGAAAAGTTTCTTGCCAAATGGATAGTAGACTGGATTCTGCTTGGGACTCTTTCCCCCTGCTTCATAATCGAGCGGGCTCACCGCGCTCTGGTGAGGAAGCTGGGTCTCGGCCTCTTATTGCTAGGACTCTTAATTTTGATGATCAAGACAATATCCTTAGACAGGCCAAACTGCAAGAGTCTCTCTCCTTTGAGTCCCAACGCATTATGATATTTCCGGACTATACCAGGCTGGTTCAGCAGTGACGTCAATCCTTCACGGCAGTGAAGGCTCGCCTTCAAGACCTCAAGATATCCTACACGCTCCTGTTCCCGGCCCACCTGCAAGTTGTCTATATCACCCGCACACTCTTTTTTGAAACCCCTGAAGAAGTTATTGCCTGGACGGACGAAGACAAACGTGTGAAGCCCCATACGCCGCCCCTTCTTGACTTGGACTCCTCTTCTAGTGACCTACTCTGGCGACAGTCCAAGCCTAAAGAGAAACGCCGCCATAGATCGAGGTCTTTGTAGCGATCCAGGGCCCGCAGCGAGGACCGGGCAGGGGCCCCACAAGTTTGAAACACAAATTTGCATTGTAGTGTTGCGTCTCTGGTTGCCTGAATGGAGGCAAACTGCATTTCTCTGCCTGAACAGTTAGTATGAAGGCATCATTCATGGGCTACGCATCTGGAGGGATACACCCCAACCCCTCCAGAGAGACTCTATGTTAATAGGGTAGTTCATGGGAATCCATTCGATGGACCTCGCCGACGCCCCCGTTGGGGTTGGGGCAGTGTTCCCTCCGCGATAGATGCTTCAACGGTTTTGAGGTATTGGGGTACGAGGGTGGCGGGTTGTTGGGAAGGTCTAGTCTAGTTGTTATTTGTGTTCTATGCCTAGTGTGCGATTTAGGTGCTCTCCATGCAGCGATCACGGGCAAGACTTGTGCCCTAGGCGCCAATCACCCGCCTCGATGGCTGATGTAGATGCCAGTACTCCATGAGGTAGGCTTCAAATTACCAGCTGGAATGTCCGGGGGGTCCTAGACAAAGTGAAGCGGGGGCGGTGCTCCAGCAGGCGAAGCTTTTAGGGGCAGACATACTGCTGTTACAAGAAACACATCTCCTGGGCTCTAAAACTCCATGTCTGTCTTGATTCGGCTACGCCCAAACGTTTCACTCAGGGTTCACTAGAGGCTCCCGAGGCGTGGCCATTCTCGTACATCACAGAGTTCCCTTTCAATTTTTGTGGTCGTGGATAGGCATACAAGGTAGATATGTCTTTCTGACAGGAACAATACACAGGGAGCCGGTAGTCCTGGGCAGTGTGTACACCCCCCACCCCTTACTCAGGCCCTGGGGGAGGTAAATAGACATAATATCGAAAAAAATATATAGAATGGACATAATATCGAATTCAAAATATAGAATGGACATAATATCGAATGGACATAATATAGTGGTTAATAATATCGAAATGAAGGTAAGTAATATCGATTTTCAAAATATAGAAGTACATAATATAGGCATTAAAAAATATCGAATTTTTAATAATATCGAATTTTTGTAAGTGTTTTGTATGTTAGTATATGAGTTAAAAATGTATATTATTTTTGTAATGTATGTTTAATATTTTTAAAGTTACCAAATTTATGTAAAATTATTTTTGCGTAATTTAATTCCGTAGCGGGTTGTGGGTTTATAGGGGAATAGGGTGGGAAGTAATTTAATTATAGTAAATTAAATATTAATTTTTAGGAATTATTAATTATTTTTAATTTAATTTTGCGTTTTAGTTCTGTAGCGGGTTGTGGGTTTATAGGGAATAGGGTGGGAAGTAATTTAATTGTAATTAAGAAAATATTTATTTTTATTTATTGGTATTGATAAATAATTTATTGTTAATTAATTATTAATTGGTAATTAATTTTTATTAATTGGTAATTAATTTTATTAATTGATTAATTGATAATTATGTTAATTGTATTAATTTATTATTCGGAGCGGGTTGTGGGTTTATAGGGGAATAGGGTGGGAAGTAATTTAATTGTAATTAAGAAAATATGTATTTTTATTTATTGGTATTGATAATTAATTTATTGTTAATTAATTATTAATTGGTAATTAATTTTTATTAATTGGTAATACATTTTTATTAATTGATTAATTGATAATTATGTTAATTGTATTAATTTATTATTCGGAGCGGGTTGTGGGTTTATAGGGGAATAGGGTGGGAAGTAATTTAATTGTAATTAAGGTGTCCATTACGATACCGGGCGGTAAAAAATCCGCCATCCATGAAAGCGGCAAAAATCCGCCCGCCTACACCGTCTGAATACCGACCCAGCAATCATGATGCCTCGAACCGAAAACCGCCAGCGGCGGAAAAAAAACACAAAATACCGCCCGCCCTTGCCCGAAGTCGGAGTCAAACCGCCCGCCACGGACGGAAAGACGCACGACAACACAAAACCGCCCGCCCTCACGGTCGAGACACCGCACGTGAAATTACGATCGCACCAACATGAGCGCGGAAAAACAACAAATACACCGCCCGCCAGCGTAAACAACACTGAAGAAAATGGACACGGCAGAAGCCATGGCGGACACGTCCCTGCACAGAAACAGCCGCGGACTCAAACAAACACACACAACATGGAAAACAAGTCCACACAGCAACCCACGCACAAATACACAGACAAAGTACACATCCCGAAAACACACCACCCCTGGACAAACAAATAAACTACAAAGCCCAGAACACCAGCCACAACACACCTGAAAACAACAGACCATCAGGACACACCCAAACAGGTAAGTACAAAAGCAGCCCCTCCACAGACCACAACCCCTTGCAACATTGCAAAGCAGAGAGGAGAGGAGAGGACACAGTGACACAGCAAGGACAGCAGCACACCACAGATACGCACACATCACACCCACCACCACCACCACCACCACCAAACACCGGCACCACAAACCCCTGCACATCACACATCACACACCGCACCAGCACCACAAACACCATGGCATCACACAGAATGCCCAAGTTCACTTCCACTGAGCTGACGGTCATGGTCGACGAGATCGTCAAGGTGCACACACAAATCTATGGCAACCAGGTCCAGCACACACCACTAGCCACCAGAAACAGAATGTGGAACAGAATTGTAGACCAGGTCAATGCAGTCGGGACCGTACCCAGAAACAGAGGAGAGATAAACAAACGGTGGAACGACATCAAAAGCCTGGTCAAGAAGAAGGAGAGCAAAAATCGAGAGCTGGCTGCCACGACTGGCGGAGGGAATCCCGCGCATTACAAGACCTTCAAAGCGTGGGAGGAGAAGGTGCGAGTCATCATCCATCCGGAGATCCTCACCGGATTACCAGGGGGAGTGGAGGCTGGTAAGTACAAACAAATGTATACCAGCACACCGCTATGTACTCACATGCACTACCACCATGCCATAGCTCCGAGGGACAAACACCCCCATGTCCAGTACACAATACACAACACATCACTCACACATGCAACAGGCATCACCACACACACAGCCCAAACATATCAACTAACAAAACCATGGGGGCATGTGTACACCCAGCCAGCCACGTAACCACCAACAGGTCCCCTAGTACTCCAGAAGCGCCACAACAAGCACCCCCCACACACATGTGGCAGCCGTAGCTGCACCAACCGACAAGTAACAGGTAAGTAGCCGCAACACAAAGGCAGTGGGTGGGAGGGGGACAGCTGAAGTACAACACACACCAGGCCCCTAGTTCCACAGCACAGCAAGGAGGAGCACAGCCCACAGCCCACACCCACGTAGCAGCCACTGCAGTGCACACCGGCAGCCGACAGGTAGACATCCCGCCCCAGGACAAACGGTGTCAGTGGGTGTCCAGCCATCACCACGACCCATAACACCGCCCCCACCCCCACAGACCTGCAACATGGAGCACCCCCGCCCATAACCATGTTGCATCCAGTCCAGTGCACGCTCAAAAACAACCTGCAGGTGGGTAACTGGACAGGGCGGGGTGACTGGAGGCACGAGGACTGAATTACGACTAACACATGGGACATGTCAAGTAGCAGAGGAACACGCAGCACTGCTCCCTGTCACAACCATGTGAACAATGTGCACACGGACATGAACCACAGAGTCACACCCCACATGACCCATCACAGACACAGCAACACCCAAGGAGCCACGCCTGCATGCACAAGTCACACTGATTACAGAACCACACGGCAGGCACAGTGCAACCCATCACACACAACTGCAACACCATCGAAGTCCTGTCCATGTAGCCCCTACTGCCTGTCAACCACACATCCCACAACTACGCCCATGTAAGACATACCACACCAGACGCAACAGCGTGGAACAACATAAATGCACACGAACACCACTGGACCCATCAAACACACAGACACACAATGCACATACAACATACCATCCATCTCATCCGTCAGCCCCAGTCACATGAAAGGTATGTCATCCGAACAGCTGGTCCACATACAGTAGTCACGCAAAGAAACATGCCCATGACAAATCATGTGCCAGAAGTGAATGAAGCGCACGTCACACTGTGAGCAACAACACACATAACATGGGCCACACCCCCGAGCACTGCATTGATGCACATGGCACAGGGCAGCACGCACACCAAGGAATTGGACCATCTGCAATACGTCGTGTGGCACACAACCATCACTCACTCATAACAATGCGTCCAATTACATGGCCAGAAATCACAACAGACAGCAAATATGCAGGGTATGTCAGACATACACACACCTCAGACCATGCACTGTCATGTTGCCACAACACATGTCACGTTCTGCACCCATGGCTCACAGTATGTACCCCCAAAGCATAGTTCATCTCAAATGCGTTTCAGGGGCTGACCCCCATTATGCCATCTGCGTTTCTAAGCGTTCCATATGAACCCCCAAAGCATAGTTCATCTCAAATGCGTTTCAGGGGCTGACCCCCATCATGCCATCTGCGTTTCTAAGCGTTCCATATGAACCCCCAAAGCATAGTTCATCTAAAATGCATTTCAGGGGCTGACCCCCATTATGCCATCTGCGTTTCTAAGCGTTCCATATGAACCCCCAAAGCATAGTTCATCTCAAATGCATTTCAGGGGCTGACCCCCATTATGCCATCTGCGTTTCTAAGCTGTTCCATATGAACCCCCAAAGCATAGTTCATCTCAAATGCGTTTCAGGGGCTGACCCCATCATGCCATCTGCGTTTCTAAGCTGTTCCATATGAACCCCCAAAGCATAGTTCATCTCAAATGCGTTTCAGGGGCTGACCTCATTATGCCATCTGCGTTTCTCAGCGTTACATTTGAACCCCAAGAGCATAGTACAAACCAACCTCCACGATGGGTCTGGAGTCCGCATACACCAGAGCCACAAAAGCAGGAGCACAGCAACACACCCATCGGCATTGCCAATCCGTCCCATGCCACATGTCCACAGCACACAGTCCCATTGGCATGCCCACACAACAACAAATAGCACAGCCACACACACGGCTCCGGGAAACCTGTGCACGACTGTGCACGAACTGTGGATGTCAGACAACCTATACATACTTTGTCATGTGCAACACAATAACATATCTCATTCCCCCACAGGTGACGAACTGCTGGATGCTGGAGATGGAGACAGCAGCCAGCACAGCCAGCCTGCAAGCCCCCAACAAGGACTCACGGATGTGGAGGATCTGTCCTCCTATTCGGACACGGACCACCCAGCAGGCCCATCTGGTGTGGCAGGGCCCAACCGCACCCCAGGCACCCTCCCACCCACCAACCCATCATCCAGGGCTGATGACCACTCACAGCCCCCTGCTGCCACTGTCGTAGCGGCCACTACCACTGTTGTGGCGGCCACTCCCACGGTCGTTGCGGCCACTCCCACTCCCACTGCCGCAACCACCACCACGTCATCACTGGCCCCAGCCCCAGCGGAAGTGGTGGTCCGGCCGACTGGGTCCAACCTGGGAGCCACAGCGAGGACCGTGGTGAGCAATGTGGCTAGTGGGCAGGTCGGTGGCAGCAGTACTGGTAGGAGGAGCAGGGCCAGGCCAACGCCAACTGTGCCTGGGAGCCAAGCCCTGCCGCCAATCGACAGAGTCCTTGGGGCCTATGAAGAGGCCCAAGGCGAATGGGCCAGGTCGGCAAGCGACACGCGGGAGGTCCTTGCGGTGTTGAGGTCCATGGACGCCCACATGGCCCAAATCGCGGACCTCATGGGCCAGCTGGTGGTGGGGGGGAGGGCACAAGCAAGGCCAGCAACACCACCTCCGCCACCACCTGCTGTGGCACAGGTTCGTGCAGCATCGCGTTCCCCTGCGTCCACAGCGAGTGAGCACTCCTCAACCACCACCAGCGGAACATCAACACCCCCCCCTACCAAACGTGGAAGGGGCCGTCCGAAGTGGAAACAGGTGTCCAGAGAGGACTTCGCCCGCACCAAACGCCAGTGAGTCAGCCAGCCACCTTGACCACCTACTGCATTGACTTGTAATACGATCCTACCCCACACTGCCATGTGAATGGCATGTGTCTGTTGAACTGTGGACATAGAACTCCATGGGTACACCTTGACCATCACGCAGCCATGACCGTCAACTCATTGTCACAGCTTGCACCACATTTGTCATCACCTTGCACACAATCACATGTCACCGCTGTTAATAAATACACCTTGATCACAATCGGCTTAATGTGTCCTGGGTTTATTCCACGATGTGCAATCGCCACCATGAGCAGAATGGCATCTGCTGTGTGGCATGTCGATGGGACAGGAGAGGCTGCAGGGACCTAGGGGTGAAAAACAGAACAAGAGTACATTCAATGAGTGTGTCACACACTCATCACACAGTACTTGTCACCAACTACAAGCAATGCACACACATCTCAGAGAGCAACAGGGCACAATGCTACAGCCACTGACAGTGGCATACCAACCTGGACATGGACCATTGACACACAGCACTCAGTGAACAAAAGGCCCCAGTAACAGAGCACACATACACCTGCACAACTACAGCTACATCAGCCGTCGTACATGGTCACTCACCGTCAAGTGAAGTAGCGGGCGATGAGCTGCTGACGCACATTCACAGCTTCATCCTCTCCACTGTCCTCTTCACTGGAGCTGTCCTGGTGTGCAGGCTGGGGCCCTGGTTGATCTCCGTCATCCACAATTAGGGGATCTGCTTTCGAATGGCCAGATTGTGCAGCATGCAGCACGCCACCACTATCTGGCACACCTTCTGTGGGAGTACGCCAGCGCACCCTCGGTGCGGTCCAGGCATCTGAACCTGGACTTGAGGAGGCCAAAGGTACGCTCGACCACACGTCTGGTCCTCCCATGTGCCTCATTGTAGCGGTCATCTGCTGGGCTCCGAGGATGTCGCAATGGACTGAGCAGCCAGGGCCCATTCGGGTAAGCCGAGTCACCTGGGCGTGAGGGACACAGAGAACCGTTGCAATTCAAACAGGACAGTAGACAGCATCCTTAAGCCAGCACGCTACACAACTCCACATACTCACCGATAATCCAGCCACGGTCCTGTTGCAGATTGGTCATCAGTCGTGGTAATATGCTGTTGCGCATGATGTGCGCGTCATGGGCCGAGCCTGGGAACTTTGCACACACGTGGGAAATGACCATGTCCGCAAGGCACACCACTTGCACATTCAGGGAGTGCGTGTGCTTCCGGTTGCGGAAGAGCTGCTCAGTGGCCTGTGGTGGGACAAGGCCAACATGGGTGCAGTCTATGGCACCAACGACGTGTGGGATCCGTCCAAGGGCATAGAATGCACCCTTCACTGCCGCCAACTCACGTGCCCTGGGGAATCTGATGTACCTGTTCCTGTACAGCATCATGGCTGCCAGTACATCCCTCAGCACCATGCTGAACATGGGCTGGGACATCCCACCTCCACTGCCCACTGTGTGCTGGAATGACCCAGTGGCGAAAAAATGCAGTGCAGCCATCACCTTAGCCGTGGGGGTGAATGCTGTCGGATACACCCTGCGAGGACGGAGGTGGGGTTCCAACATGGCACACAGTCGATGCAGGGTTGGTCGGTCCAGACGAAATTTCCGGATGACCTCAGAATCCTCCATGTCCGCCAACAATTGGTAAGGGCGGTAAATGTTTGGTCTCCGCCTAGGAAAGATGGAAGTGGACACATGTCAAAGCAACACGCCACATGGCATTTTCACATACACATAACTGATATGACAGAGCAAGAACTAGAGTCACAGAACAGCTGTCATGCAGGGACAGCACAGCCACAATACACTTGCACAGGTCTCCCACCAATAGCAATGGGCAGTGACACAAACCATTGCTATGTGCATGCACATGGGGATCCAGGCCTCAATGACCTGTGAGGCGTGCTGATGGGGACTGACTGCATATTCGGCAAGCGGCAACACCACGGCAACATGACTGGCTGGTGTGCATCACACTGCTTCCGAGGCTGGATGAGTATGGCACACACCAACGACGATGTGGGCACAGGCTGAGCGGCCAAGACAAGTGGGACCTGTGGCACGAGGGGATATGAGACAGTCATTGGTGTCACCACTGCACCCTATGTGCAGCACTGTACGGATCACACCTCCAGAAGCATTGTCAGGTGTACACATTGACAGCCCCATGCCAACACGGCTGTGTGCTTGCAAATACACATCACATGTGACACGTAACCTTGCACGTGCCAAGTGGCAGATGTACATAGTGAGAGATGACATGCGTGTGCATATGCGTAAACCATGCACCCATGCCAATGTGCAGATGATGACATGCTAACAGACATGTGGGGCCGGCCACTGGCCGTCCCTGCCTATGCACACGGCATGTTGTGGCCCCGTCCATTGTGCACCTGCACCCACACGCACATCATGGCCACACCTGCAGATGCAGTGCGCACATCATACTGTGTGGTGCACATGGCATCAGCGGACTGTCACCAACATGGGCCAGGCCATTACGGCCAACTCCGATGACCCTCGCGGTTGCACCCTGCGTGTTCCACTATGGAGGTAGGCGTCCCGGGCCAGCTGGGTGCAGGCCAACGTCTGCAATTGCCAATGCAGGTCTCAGTGCACTTGTTGCTCGTGTGAATGTCAGGCTGGGCCATGCTGCCCCTCTCAGTCCCAGCAGGCCTGGCCTGCACATTGACTGCACAATGCCAGTAGGTGACAGCACCGACTGCCTAGTGGGTTGCATGTGTCTCCTGTTCAGGACCCTCCAGATGGGCGCTAACTCAGTACTGACTATTGGACACACCATGTCTCGTGATAGGGATGTGTGTGTAAGATGGTGGCACTGAATGTGACCTCCGTTGCGTGGTGGGCCATGCACAGGGCGAGTACGTCGATGATTACGCAGTGTTGGTCACAGTGGGTGCACCCACACAGATGTGTTGCCCTATGTTCATTTTCTATGTCCGCATGATAATGGACTGTAGATGTGGGCAGACTACACATTGGTCGATGTGCTGTCAATTTGAATGTGCCTTCACACCAGGCACAGCTGCCCCTGCACATGTGACCCCTGCTGCACTCGCTGCTGGGTCTGTGGAGCTGATGCACCATCTGTGCGTGGGGCGGACAGCTCTCCTCACTTCCGTCATTGCGCATGTCATCACTTTGCCGCAGGTGACATGGATCATGGAGGGCCCACATGTACGCGTGGGTGGCCTCAACAAGTGTGTCCAATGGTTGTCACTCCCAGTCAGTGCTTCGAATGTGAATGATGTTGTGCTGGTGCTAATTTCAATGTGGCGGGTGGGCGGGGCTAGGTGCGGGCTTACATGCAGGACATGGGAGGGTGATCGGATTAGCGGCTAGTTGCAATACACACGGGGCACGTCTTTTCCTGTCCACATCAGGGTCATTCCTTGAACTCACTGACAGTAATACAGTCGTCTTTGTCCCTGTCCTCATGGCCTCCCTCGCTCCCCCAATATGCATTTGCACCTGTGGGGCTAGCGCATGCAGATGCAGCCCCAAGCTCGCCCGGAGAGGCCAAGGAGTGTATGTGTGGGTCCAGTTGAACGAGTGGTCTGTCTCACGGCATGATGTGTGGCGGGACGCCGTCCACCTGCGTGGTGCCCCGACTCGAGACCCGGGCAACATAGACAATGCATAGCAGTCTCCGCAGTCCGGATACACCACCTGCGACACACAGAGGCTGTAGCTGCCCTAGCGGCCCATGCCGCGTCCATCTGGGGCTGATGGACCCACACATTCACTCTTTTGCCTCACTGGGGCGGGCTCGGAGGTGCTTGCGCACGCGCTGGCTTCTCTGTTGCAACGGCATGTGACGTGTGTGGAGATGTAGGCAATGGGTGGGATGGTGCGAGCCACCTTCCGTGACGTCACTCCTGCTCGTGATGTGTGCGTCCCCCAATACTTCCATATGACTTGAGCCATGCTACACATTGAGGATGTTTTGCCTGCGTGATGTGTCCCGGAGGAGCGCGCCGAGTCCTCTCCCCCACCATGCTCCACTGCCATCCCGTGCCCTGGATTGCCTGTGCAGGTTGACAATGTTGGGGATACACCTGGTCGGCAGGGGCTGTGTGTGCCTTGTCAAGGGCCTGGCGGGCGCACAACAGGATCCAGCTTGTCCACAGAGGGTGGGCTGACGTGTACGCCTGATACCGCATTGTTCGTGTGCCCGGCTGCTGTGCACACACGTGTTCACATCCCCCCGACAGGTGGCCTTTAACATTGCCCAGGGAAGCGGTAATGTGCAGTTCCGGACCCCTCCCGACACAGCGTGTTTCAACTTTGCATGTGCGCATCTACCCGTCACACCCACCCACCTGAGCGAAGCGTCACTCCCGCTTCACACGACACAGTTGTGCTATCTTCCACAGTTGTGTATCTTCCACAGTTGTGCTACTCATTTGCGTTGACATCCAATGACAGTGGACTACATAGTCATGTCACGACTGCCGTGTACGTCACACACTCTCATCATCTCACATTCGTACTTGTGAAAGGAATCAGCAGAGACAGTTTCTTTCTTCAAACCATGTATTGTGACTTATGTCCTCTGTGATGCAGTATAGTGGACACTACTGGCAGCGGAATGCATGTGGAGGATATACTGAGCATGATTACACATAGCTAAGGGTGTAGGGGTACATGTGATTAGCTGTTGCATGTGGGATGTGGGCTTCAGAGTTACATCTGCTTGGCCGTTGCTGTGCTAATGTTCATTTGCAAATAGCTGCGGTGCTGCGGACTTTGACACAGATGGTATACATTTAGCCTACCAGACCGCTTGGCATCATGGGCACAGTCCATCTCAGTTCCATGTGACAGGTGTGCTGCTGTTGTTACTCATGCACGCGTGCGTGTGAGTTGACATCAGGGCATGGGCTTACGTGCATGCAACGGCGTCCCACTTGTTGTTGCCATATGGTGGCTACTGGACATGTCACAGTCACTGGGGTCGTGTTGTTGTTGTATGCACTTGTCGTCCATGCAAAGGTCCTGTTACGGGATTTCCGGGGAGGGGAGAAGGGGTGCAGCTCTCACATACTCCAGCCGGGCGATTCCTGTCCACTGTGCGGTGCATATGTCCATGGGCGCAGGATCCATGTCATGGCATAGTTGTACGTGCAGTTCTGTCCATGTGGGTGCGATACACATATCCCATGCCACTGCCTCCCCGATACATGCAGAGTTCCTGGATGTGATGGGGAACAGAGTGCATGTCCCGGACACATCCGATGTCATGGCAGTGTCGTTGATGGTGTGGTATCAGTTGCAGGTCGTTTGGTATGGCTGTTGTAGTGGTTACTGGCCAGTCGGTGCGGAAGCTAAGCATGGGTACAGTGTCGGACATCATGGCTCACTTGGGGGATTGCGTCGGGGTCCTACGAATTGACAGGTTGACAGGTATGCGATGGCTTCCTGCAGGGCTTCCATTTCATTGGTGGTATACATGTTTGCCAGCCAATGTAGCGGATGGTGGCTGTCACGGTGTTGTTCGTAAGTTGTCCCTTGTAGGAGCATGATGGGGCATGCTGGGTGACATTTGATGTAGCTGTAATCCATGATCCGTCATGTGGAGGCACAGTGGTCCCATTGCAGTGTGGGTCCGATGTTCGCCACATACGCCATGCCCCCATAGGCTGAACAGACCCTGTCGTGTGAGTCCAGAGGGTGGAATAGTGGTAGCAGGTCCGCCCTTGGACATGCCGGGTTGGAGAGGCACAACTCCACAGGATGGTGGAAGGGACACCTCCGACAGTAGAAGACGGGGATGACGCAGCTGAACAATGCGATGCGGTAAGTCAGTCGGTAACTTACGTTCAGCAGGGATAGGGGTTCGCATCCCATCATCTGTATCAGGTTGTGTTTGTACAGCTTGACCTGTCCGGCGTAGTTGGGTAGGTGTGGTGGAAGTGTGGTGGAAGTGCCATTTTGCTGCAGGGCGATGTGGTGGCGAGCTCCGGCTGTCTGTGCAGTCTGCAGAGTGCAAGCTCCGAAGTTGCTGGGGAGTCTGTGATGTTCGTAGGGAGGCGGGACTTGTGTTATGTTAGCTTGTGCGGAAGACACGGGCCCTCATCCCACATGCTTCTCTGAATGGTCAAGGTCAGTGGTGTGTGACTCCTTCCAGATAACTTGCATGAGAACGACATGGGGGAGTGTTTTCATTTCTTTTTCCCGTTCGGAATGTTCTTAGGTGATATGCGCTATCTGCCCTGTGGTCGGTTTCCTCTGCATGCCTGTGTTGGTCTTTTTTGGGACAATGGCTGTATTCTCTGGCTTGTTTAGTCAGGATGTGGTTTCGGAGTTGGAATGGAAGGTCATTCAGTGCTGTCTGCTCTCCCGTGTGTGGGCGGCAGGCTGTGTTTCCGCTATGCGTTGGGCCTTGTGTGTGGGTGTCATTCTTGGGTCCACCTGTTGTCGGTCCCCGGGCTCTTTGGTGTTCCGTTTTGTATGTCTGGTTCATGGGTGCAGGGTGGTATGGGTGTTTCTGTGTGGTACTGGCGTACCTCTTCCCGACGGGGGCCCATGTTCTGCTGGGTGGTGTTGCCGCCGCTGTGTGCTTCGCCATGTTTGTCACACAGGGGTGTGTCCTGATGTTGCGTGACTTCACTGACATGTGGGCGTCAGTTGTGTGACGTTGGATGTTGTCCGTTAATTGGGCGTTGGGGACATGACTGTGGCAGGCCTGTCACGTGTCATGTGCGTTCTGGGTGTGGCTGGTGTGTGTGGTGCTTGGTTGTGTCCCTGTGTTGTTTGTGTGCGACGGATACATGGCGTTATGGTTGGGCGCTGAGTTGTGCGCATGTGTGGCTGCGTCATCGCCGCTGTGCTGCGGTGCCGTGATGGGGTCGTTAGTTCCTGGTCCCAGGTGGTGTGCCCATGATAGTTGCGAGATGTTGCAATTTGCCCTGTGTTACATTTGTGGGTGCAGTGGTGGATGTGTCTTGTCCACGCAGGGGTGTTGGGGGGTGCCATGTCCTCCTTTCCGCACTTGCACTGTGTGCGCTGTTTGCGTGCCCTTATTGTGTGTGTGCCTACCTGCGTCTCCGCGGTACGTTGCCTCCTTGGTGGTGCATCAGGTATAGCATGGGGAGGGCCTGCAGTGCTGGATTCATGCTCGGGGGTCGCCTCTTCGGTGTCTGTGCTCGGCGTTCGGGTTTCCGCCTCACTTTCACGTGCGGTGTCTCTTAGCCGTGGGAGCTGTTTGTTTGCGGCATCGTAATTTGTACGCCGGGCGGTACGTGATTTCGTCTGGCGGTGTGTCTCCATTAGGCTGCGCCGCTACGTGAGCGGGCGCACTTTGATGGCGGACGGCGTCGCTGGCTTGCCGGCGATGTTTGGCTGCCTTTTCACATCGTAATTTGGCGGGCGTGTGGGCTGCGGCATGCGGGCGGTAACTGGTGGTTTTTGCATCCGCCAGCACGGCGGTGGTGCTTCCGCCCGCCATCCTAATGGGCCCCTAAGTAATTATTGAAATTCTTTTTGAGTATTGATTAATTTATTGTTAATTAATTATTAATTGGTAATTTTTGTATTACTTATTACATTTTTGGTATTGGAAATTAATTGGCTGTTGATTAATTATTAATAGGTAATTAATTTTTAATAAATAATATTTATTGGTATTTATAATTAATTAATTATTAAATATTTTGTAATTGGTAATTAATTTTAATTAATTTTTTATTGGTATTGATAATTAATTTATTTTTATTTAAATATTAAATCATTACTTTCCCTACTGTTGCACTCACTGTAGTGGGAATAGTAATTTTTACCCCTACGCTATCCAACGCTTTCCCTGCTGTTGCAGTCACTGGAGTGGGAATAGTAATTTTTACCCCTACGCTATCCAATGCTTTCCCTACTGTTGCACTCACTGGAGTCGGAATAGTAATTTTTACCCCTACGCTATCCAACGCTTTCCCCACTGTTGCACTCTCTGGAGTGGGAATAGTAATTTTTACCCCTACGCTATCCAATGCTTTCCCTACTGTTGCACTTACTGGAGTGGGAATAGTAATTTTTACCCCTACGCTATCCAACGCTTTCCCCACTGTTGCACTCTCTGGAGTGGGAATAGTAATTTTTACCCCTACGCTATCCAATGCTTTCCCTACTGTTGCACTTACTGGAGTGGGAATAGTAATTTTACCCTCCCGCTATCCAACGCTTTCCCTACTGTTGCACTCACTGGAATGGGAATAGTAATTTTTACCCTCCCGCTATCCAACGCTTTCCCTACTGTTGCACTCACTGGAGTGGGAATAGTAATTTTACCCTCCCGCTATCCACCGCTTTCCCTACTGTTGCACTCTCTGGAGTGGGAAAAGTAATTTTTACCCCTACGCTATCCAACGCTTTCCCTACTGTTGCACTCACTGGAGTGGGAATAGTAATTTTTACCCCTCCGCTATCCAACGCTTTCCTTACTGTTGCACTCTCTGGAGTGGGAATAGTAATTTTTACCCCTACGCTATCCAACGCTTTCCCTACTGTTGCACTCACTGGAGTGGAAATAGTAATTTTTACCCCTACGCTATCCTACGCTAAACATATTCAATATTTTTTATTAATATTAAGTTAATATATATATGTATTAAAAAATAAAAATGTATGTTTATTTTTTTATAACTTACATTAATTAATTATTAATTTTAAGGTTATTTAAGTATTTTTAAGTATGTTTCAGTTAATTATATTTATTATTTTATTAATTTTACATTACTTTTAATACATTTAAAAAATTCGATATTTTAACAAACTATGGGGCATATTAGCAAGACCCACGTTAAAATTATCGCTGTTTTAGCGGCATGAACTGCCGCTAAAACGGCGATAATGGGCTTGCTAATATGCGTTATAGAATTCCAATAGAAGCCCAGGTTAGATGTCCTGCACATCTAACCTGGGCTTCTATTGGAATTCCATAGCGCATATTAGCAAGCCCATTATCGCCGCTTTAGCGGCAGTTTCCTGCCGCTAAACCGGCGATAATTTTAACGTGGGTCTTGCTAATATGCCCCTATATTATTTACAAACTATATTTTGGATTCGATATTTTTGCACTTACCTGTTTGTAGATAGGAATTCGATATTTTGGCATTCTATATTTTATCCACTATATTTTGGCAGGTCGATATTTTGGCATTCTATATTTTGTCAGTGATCCCTGGGGGAGTGGGTGATGGATATCTGGGCAAATATACCTGCAGGGATGGCGGTGCTCGGTGGTGATTGATATGATGTTATACACCCAAATCACGATAGATGGCGCGCAGCCGAGGGGACTGGGGGGATGCGTGAATCACGTCTGAAGCCTCTGGCCGATGTGATGGGTTGGGTAGATGTCTTGAGGACACGCTATCCGGCTGAACGTGGCTATACATACTACTCCCATGTCCATGGGTCATTCTTTCGGCTCGACTATCTATTAGCACCCTCTAGCCATATTCACGAGTTTCCTTCACTGCAATATTGCCCAGGGGTCTCACCGACCACTCTTCAGTGACACTGGGACTCCGAGTAGGCCCAGACGGTCCTCCTTTCCAGTGGTGTCTCTCTCCCTGGCACCTGCAAGATCAACAATACAAGACCCACATGCACCAGGCCCTGACCCAATACTTTTCCCTCAATACAGCGACAGCTGCCTCGAGTACGATCCTATGGAAGGCCATGAAGCAACCCTTCATGGTGTTGATATCGCATTCTGCACCGCCAAATGCAAACAGCACCGAGAGAAATTTTTATAGATTGAAGCTCGCGTTCTGGCCCTTGAGCACCATGGACAGAGGGATGGGGAAGGACTGGTGTATCGTCAATTGGCTCTAGCGCAACAGCAATATCAAGAGGAGCTCTTAGAAGAAGCAAGATGTGCCTGGCTGACCTCCCGCA
Organism: Calotriton arnoldi; assembly: GCA_963921515.1. Classification (NCBI taxonomy): domain Eukaryota; kingdom Metazoa; phylum Chordata; class Amphibia; order Caudata; family Salamandridae; genus Calotriton; species Calotriton arnoldi. The sequence continues at coordinate 45,785 of CAWUFW010017402.1, forward strand.
GCAGGATCTACCACTGGGGTGACAAACCTGGAAAATTGCTGCATCGGCTGTGCCAACACGCGCTGAAGCCGGTTCATATTCCCACTTTTGCGATTCCAACTGAACTATTTTTACTGATCCTGCGGCGATCGCTAATAGTTTTGCCGGCTACTATAAGGCACTGTACACCAATCGCGACACTCTGCCTGATGCCCAGGTACAGAAGTTCCTAGACAATCTACCCCCGAAGGTCCTATCAGCCACTGCTAGAGTACTACTCGATGCCCCCCTTACGGTCGAAGAATTAGCAACCGACATACGCCCGGGCAAAGCCTCAGGTCCCAATGGTTTCCCTTGTGAACTCTTTATGGCATATATGCCCCAGTTAGGTGCCCACTTCCTCATGGCGATACAGGCCACCCTGGAGGCGAAGCATCTACGCCTGGACTGGAGACACGCTGAAGTCGTGGTTTTTCTTAAACCAGGTAAGCCCCCAGACCTCCACTCCTCCTATCCTCTGATCTCTTTATTAAATATAGAAGCCAAACAAGCAATTTAGAGGGTGCATCACATATTATGATGCGTATCTTAATAAAACATGCTAAAGAAAAAGGGCAAAAACTTCAATCCGAAATAGATAGTATAGAAAGAATCATTGAGGCTATGGAATGCAAAGAACTAATTGAAAAAAATTATGATATTCTCAATAAGGTGATAGAAAATCATCAGTTTTATCTCAAGGAAAAGAAAATGGAAAAATCAAGCGAGACGATCGAGACTATAGAGAGGGCCGTATCTATACCTTTGCAAGGAAATACGATAACGTTAATCCAACTGAGGATAGAAAAATAGCTAGAGAGGAAAGCGAGGAAGTTAAATCTGCTAATAATAGTTCCATCGCATCTATAAGTAGCACTGCTTCTGGAAGTACGACATTGGAAACCCCTTTAGGCAAGGGAAGTTCCGCTTTTCAGAAGGAATGAGCCAAATTATGGATAAGCAACAGGTTGCGTGTAAAAGACGCAAAAAAATCAGGAGAGGAGGGAGGAGGTACAAAAGGCAAAACAGCAGAAAGAGTGGGTGTCTCAACCCGCTCGAACAAGAATTAGTATCTAGAACCATTGAGTATAACACTGGAAACATTTATGGGGGTAATGTGGATACGGATAAGAATTTGGAAGTTATCAATTTATCTGACAGACAACTTGATGTGCACGAAACGAGTTTGCTAAGAAAAGACTTGAATTTCTGCCCAACACAAAGAGGTGATTTGGTGGACATGCACATTGACCTGTTTAAATTTGTAAGATCTTTAAAATTAAAATATTTATTTTTTGGTCAAAAGCAAGATCCGAGTGTCCATATTTCTGAACAGGCTACTTCATTGCATACCATTGCTGATGTGAGAAATATGCAATGTTTATTGTCTTTGGAAAATGATGATGTTACAGACATGAGATCCCTTCTGTGTGATTTGAATGTGACAGAGAGCTTGGATATCGACAGTGGTCTGAGACCAAAATCCAAATTCACCCCCTCGACAGCCTATCATTGTAACATTGATTTATTCAATGGGAAGGTGTCTCATGAATTTCAGCTTATGGATACCCTGACCGATTTCGGTCCACTACCCAAAAATAACATTACTTACGATGTGAGACAGGCCCTTACAAGGTTGCAAAGAGACACCAGTATTGTGATCAGAGAAGCTGATAAGGGTGGTAACGTGGTTATCATGAACAAACTGGATTATATGAATGAGATCACTCCCCAGTTAAATGATACCCACTTTTGCAAACGGATTAGGGGTAATCCAACTGAGGGGCTTACATTACTCATCAATATGAAACTGAGGGAATGGAGGGATGTGTCTTTACTATCAGATGAGGAATATCGTTATCTATTGGTAGGAAAAGGAAGATTCCCATGCATTTATATACTGCCCAAGGTCCATAAGGGGGGTGTGTTCCCTCCAGGGTGACCAATCATCTCTGGTGTGGGATCCCCCACTGAAAAACTTTCAGAGTTTTTGGATATTAGACTACAAAGACATGTGACTAACTTACCATTGTATATTAAGGACAGTAAAGACATTCTAGTCAAATTCAATGAGTTTGCCTGGACTGAAGAGTTAAGGTTTGTAACATTCGATGTGGCTGGTCTTTACACACGCATACGAATTGACTTTGGACTAGTGGCAGCTCGTTCCTTTTTGGATAAAGAGGGGGCTGACCACTATGAGTACAATTGCATGAAACCTGACATGATGGACATAATCCTCTCTAAAAACTAATTCTTACACGATGGACAATGGTACCATCAACTGCAGGGGAGTGCTATGGGCTCAAGGTTTGCTCCCTCCTATGCCAGCCTTTTTATGGGCTGGTATGAGAGGGAGCATGCCTGGGGCAAGGGTGCCTTCCCCTGGATAGGGCACATTGTGTTTTGGGGGAGATACATCAATGATATTATCTGTCTTTGGGCAGGCCCTGCAGAAGCATTAACAGAATATTTCACGTATCGGAATGATAATCCTTATAATATCAGGTTGACTATGTATCATCATGAGAGTGAAATTAATTTTTTGGACCTTCATTTCTATGTGCAGGTTGGGATCATCCACAGCACTATGTATCGTAAGGAAACATCTTGCAATAGTGTTCTTTATGTAACCAGTGCACATGCTAAGTCTGTCATCCAGAACATCCTATATGGCGAAATGGTGCAGATAAAAAGAAATTGTAGTGAAGATTCCAACTTCAAATCCAATATTTTGGATAGCACCAAACGGTTCAGAGACAGAGGCTATGAAACTAGAATGGTGTTAAATGCACAGAAAAGAGTAGAACAAATACTTAGAGATACAACACTACAGACCTTACCATACAACACAAGGAGAAAGAAATATGAGAGAGGAGACAATCATAGGAAAGTATCTTTCATTACCAAATATTCAACATCTAGCAGCAAGATTTTTACAATATTGAGAAAACACTGGCATCTTCTCCTGGACGTTCCAGGGTTATGTAACTCTATTACAAAAACCCGTCTGCAAGTTTTAGAAGGGGACGCTCACTGAGGGACACACTGTGTCCAAGTTATATCACATTGATCCATTCTAAGGACACTTGGCTACCTACTAAACCTTGTGGCTTTTATATATGTAATTCATGTGACATCTGTATATTTGGAAAGAACAAGACTAAGAGATTCAGATTCAATTCACCACATGAATATAGTGTGAACCAATTTATCAATTGCAATACACGCTTTGTTATCTATGTAATTGGTTGCAAATGCAACATGATCTACATAGGCAGCACATCACGTTGTTTAAAAACACGTTTACAGGAACATCAGAGAGCCCTTAAGAATGTGGATGCTAGATACCCTATGACAGAACACTGCAGCTTAGTTCATCCAAATGACACCAGCTTTTGGTTTTTGGGTATTGAGCATATTGTTGAAAATCCCCGGGCGGCGACAGAGAATTACGTTTGAGGCAAAATGAGGCTAAATGGATCTGCTGCTTGAGGGGGATTACTGCAGGACACAATACAGACAATGAATTTCATTACTTTTTGGGCTAACCATCTCTGTTCCCTTTGATGCTTGGTTCTATCTTTATCTCTTTATAAATTCCTCATGGATGTATTACTCGATGTCCTTATGATGCAATGTCCTCTCACTTATGTACCTCTGAACAGAGGCCTTTCCTAGGAGTTATACAGGGATCTATTTATGGATCTGTCAATAATCTTTCTTACAATTGAATCATTTGCAACTCAATGATTGTCTTTACCACTGCTTATTTGTGAACGTATTGACTTTTCTGTACTGTAGCCTATGCCTGACTTTCTGTGAACAAATTTTGCTGCTTGTTTGCTTAGATCGTTTTTTGTTTTCTTTGGCACTTACGAAACGCATGACTAACATAGGAATATTTTCCTAAATTTTCTTTATTCTTTCCCCTATATATATATTTTTTCCTCTCTTTGTATAATTGATATCACTTATGGATTATTATTTTCATCCATGTTTTTTGGCAGTCATATCAGATATGAGTTTATGGAGATTTTTAGCACAATGTCTGGTGAGTCGTTATAACACACTAGAATTCAAGGGGTATTATGTTAAGATGGCCATCGCGATGTCAGTTTGACTTTCACATTTTAGACCTAGATTGTTGGTGACTTTATTTCTCCTTTTTTTTTTTTCGCTCGTGTATGTTTGTAATTGGAAATATTACTCGCCTAGTGTATTATCGTTGTTTTAATGTCACACATGGTCGCCACATGCTCTGATTAGGTATTAGTTTCAATCTCATCCGTTTTATTGTTTTTTTAATATTATTTCTTGTCATTTTGGTTTTATTCATTTTTTGCTTTCACTGACCATCATTTAGTCCCATTTTCCTGGGTTTACGGCCCTATATAGATATACGATTAGGCCGTTTTAAGATGGCTGTTACATTGTTGAGCCAGGTGTTGAGCGCCATCGCAGATCACATGATGCACTTTGACTATCACTTGACTTCACCTTTAGGGAAGGGCCTTCTTAAGGAGCAAAGATGCCGGGGACTTCTGCATAGACCGGGACCGTGTTTACGGGATGCATGGACACTTATCAAGGTATGGGTAGATGGCTGCGGTTTCCGTTTGTACTGACTGTGGAACAAAATCTTAGTGTTTATGTGCACCTAGGTTAGTCACCGTGCTCCGACCGCATGATCACTTTGGTGCTCCTGGCTTGAATCACTTTCGAGTGTGCATGTTTTTTCTGACTATTAGTGGCACCCGCTGTAGATTGCTCTGACCCATGCGTATTTACGGTTTGGTACTTATGGGATCTTACTTTTTTAGTTCTTATTGGCACATTGGTTACGTATGGTGATGCGTATATTGGATGGCGTATCTTTCGCTTTTGTTTATTATGGATTACTTACAACTATACACATGTGCCTGTGGCAAATTCTTATTGATATATACTATGAATGTGTGACCACTGAGCTTGAAGACTCATTAATTATTGGCCCGTTGTGGACATACCCTTGGATATTGGATGGAATCACTTTTCATTATTTCACTTGCAATTTGCTATATTATTATTTATTATCCAACATGATGAAGGTGAGAATTTTGTTTGCTTCACCTTATTTATGCTTTTTCCTTGCTTCCCTTTCTCTATTTCTACATGACTTTTAATTAACTGTGTTCTTAACCTCAATATATTATTTTGCTAAGGATACATTTTAGTTGATATAAGAGGGTACTCAAAATGGATTCTATTCGGAATACAGTTGAAGCATTACAGTTTTATCAATAGGCCCAGAATATTTGATCTTATCCTCAGTGATTATGTATTTGCACTATGTCGTGTTATCTTTAAAATATGTATATGTGGCGCAAAAGAAATTTTGTGATACTTTTGGTGTTTGTTAATATGAGGTCACCAAATGTTATGCATTTTGTCTATTTCCTTTGTTCCGATATTATACTTTAGAATCTTTCTTTGCATATTTGGGGTTCTACAAAAGGAAATATGTGTGAGGTTAATCACAATGTTGTTGAGTGTCACTCCACATTGTTCCTGCTTTTCTTCTCTTTTTTGTGAGATGCTTGTATCTGTCACTATTATGTTAACTTGTTATTTACGAAGTCTGTCATTGTTTTTGAAATATTTATTTGTTTTGTATATATATGTTTGTTTTGTGTTTAATGTTCTTCTTTCTATGTATCAATTTCAGCCCTGATGAAGTTCTAAAAGTGGTTTTTGGAACGAAACGCGTTGGTTGGACTTTGTCATTTATTTGGATTTAAGAAGACAGAATAAACAATTGGTACTCACTTATATAAATTGGACTCTTTATTGGATCCACACCGGTGCACCTCTTCATTTGTGATCATCTTTACATACTGCTGGCCAGTGGTATCTAACAGTGGCAGGTACCGGATGAGCAGTGCACGGGACTTTTATTGACTTTGTACACTTTGTGAACGAGGTGCTCTTATCATAGAACGCCGCTGTTCCATGTGTATAGTTTCTATAGAAGCCAAACTACTTGCCAAAGCCCTGGCCAACCAGCTCATACCCCCACATGACTGAGCTCGTCCACCCGGGCCAAGCAGACTTCATGCAACGCCGTGCAACGCGTCATAATATCCGCCGTGCTCATTATGCCACAACTGCAGTAGATCGCCTGGGTCGCCCTGCTGCCCTGTTGCTGATATCGACAAAGCCTTTGACTTAGTCAGCTGGACCTACTTGTTTGCGCTCCTGCAACATCTCAACATAGGCCCCTGATTTCTCTCTTACATTTATCTATTATATATAGACCTCACCGCTTTGGTGCGTGTAGCTGGCTCAGTCTCTCCCCGATTCTTCATTCGGCGCAGTACCCATCAGGGCTGTCCCTTGTCTCCACTTCTATTTGCTCTGGTCCTGGACCCCTTGATCGCTTGGGTCAGAATTGATGCTTTAGTTCGTAGTTTTGAGTTGTCGCTGGAAGTTTCCGACTGCATTGCGCTATATGCCGATGACGTCTTGTTTTTTCTCACTGACCCACACAGATCCGGCCCCAGGCTCCTTCGTATTATGCAGGTCTTTGGATAAACGACCGGTTTATATATGAATGCTGGCAAGTCCACTCTTTGGCAGTTGCGGGGGGCCCACGACTATGGTCAATTGGCAGCTGACCTGACTATCACTGCCGAAGGTGTCTTCCTGTCAGCCTCTCAACCTATCTCTTGGGAGCACAATTTAGCTCCATTGGCAGAACAAATAAAAGTGGAGGTGAGATCCTTGTCATATTTGCCCCTGTCGCTCTACGGACAATCCGCCATTTTCAAGATGGTTTCCCTCCCCTGCCTTTTATACCAATTGCAAAACCACCCGTACCCAATCCCCGTAGCTTGGTTCCGGCAGGTGAACGCACTCCTGGGTCAATTTTTATGAGGAGGGGGTGTTACTCGAGTGGCTCTACGTACCTGCTTCCAGTACACCTACTTTGGAGGCATCGCTGCTGAGACATCCAGTCCTACCATGCAGCCTCACTCTTACAAGTGCTTAATGAAATGTGGTACTGTGCGAGGGATGATCCTACTAATGCAGTGGAATGTTGGATAATGGGCGACACCTCTCTCCACACATATATTTATAGCAGATCGGAGTTTTGGGCCTGCAGCCCACGGCAAGAGCGGTGCTCCAGGTGTGGAGACAATCGCTATGGCGAATGTGGTGGTGGGGTCACCTAACGCGAGAGACCCTACTATGGCACAACTGACTCCTTTCCCAAATGGTCAGCCTATCCGGGTTCTGGGGATGGGACAATATTGGCATATCCTCCCTGGGAGTAGTCATGCACAGCCTGACCCTTAAATCCTTCAAAGATCTCCAGAATAAATTCTCCATGCCCCGCAGCCAATTCTATAAATATCTGCAATTTCGTCATGTCCTGTCCCCCTACCTCAAGAACCTGGAGGCTCTTGTGGAATTTAAGCTCTTAGAGGGCAAACTACTTATGGGAGATCTTGGAGATCATAAATTAACTAAGATATATCAATCCCTGATTACCAATAGTACCACCACACTAGCTACCCTCATAGCTGCATGGCAGGGCGACCTGGGTCAGATAGACGACGATGATTGGACCGAGGCCCTGGAATCACCGCGAGGCGCTGCTATCTCCTCACGCTTGTACCTCTTCAATTTAAATCCCTCCACCGTGCATACTACACTCGGCACAGGCTTTGGAGAATCAAACTAGTGGCTTCTACTGCCTGCCTACTATGTGGCAACAGCGAGGGCACCTTTCTCCACACAGTATGGTCTTGCAGCGTGCTTGCTAGGTTCTGGCGGGGGGTCATAGCATGCTTGACTGAGGTTCTGGCATGGGATCTCCCCAAGTCCCCGAAACTAATTCTTCTGCATACCACTGATGAGATTGGCGGCAACAGGTACAACGCCATCTTCTGTTTCTGGGTCTCACCCTGGCTAAGAGGGACATTGCTAGGCTTTGGAAAGCTAATGTTCCTCCCCTACTGGGTGTTCGGAAGCAAGGCATGGACTTTTGCATGGGCTTAGAGATACCGATATTTAAGGAACGGGGATGCCCTCAGAAGCATCCCAAGATTTGGCAACGATGGGCTGATTACCAAGGCTTGTCTCTGGAGTCTCTGACCTCTGTGGAAACACAACTGGATAATGAACCCTGATAAGCGAAACTGGCTATCTGGACAGCTTTGTAATTTATGTCCATTGGGGACATATGGGTGCGGGAGAGCTAGTCTTGGGGAGCATATTTGGGACACAGCACACTTATTCATTTTGTTGAATGGTAGTTCGCCTTTGTTATGTATCGACGTAGACAATTACGCTATGTCAATATGTAATGGCCTGTAAATGTTTGGACTGGGCCTCTTAGGCCATATTGTGGCAGAAAATACAATAAAATCTGTTTTGAAAAAAAAATAGGATATCTATTGAAAAAGTACCAGTGAGGGCTTGAGGGCAGGCTAGTCAAGATACCATATGCTGCATAAGCCAATTGAAAAAAAGGGACCTTAACCATCCATCTTATTGCATTCATTTGCATGCACTGGCAAGTAGCACAGGAGGCACAGAACGTCCACCTACTCCCAGTGGGGGGGGGGGCACAGAACCCGCAACACAGGGAGGCATTAAGATGGGTGCCTTTTCAATTGCCTTATACCCACTGACAACAAGGCCCAAATAAGCCAAAACTCATCTAGTGTTGCTTAAGTTCCCGTTCAGAGGGAACCTGGCCTAGCAGTTCAGGCTGGACTATTCCTATCAGGGCAGCACCAAGACTAATTTGCAAAAGTCTGGCTCGTTTTTGGTGGTATGGTGGGCAAAAGGATGAAGGACGGGATTGTGGCTCAGAGTAATTACCAGGGATTGAGATTAATTCAAGCAATCCATCCATCCATTTTTATTTTTCTTAGTGCAAAGCCCTAAGTGTGATGAATATGCCCCTAAACATGGGTCCTGTGCTCACTATGCCATAAAACTCAATCTGCACCCTTCTGCTGAGGCCAAGACAGACTGGATTGGAACCCAGAGTAGTAACTAGGGGTTAAGATGAATTCAAACAGAAAAAAATACACAGAGGACTAGGGAGTATTTAAAGACCAACGAGTACTTACTCCTTTTAAAACACAGAACACACAGGGTATCGTAGGCCAGAGTTAAGATAACCTTGAGAATAATATTCTGCCTCTGTCGTTCTAAACACACTAGTTTGTTTTCCTGAGGTGGCATGCTTCATCATACAGTTCCTCCTCACACCACAAAAGGAGGATTAGGGTAATCCCTATGTTGGCGAAGGTTGACAAAAGATCTTCAGAAATACCACTTTGCAAACCACGGAATAAGGGCCTTAATATTTTATGTAAATGTTCTTATTGCGATTTTTCTTTGCAAAATACCATCATCTTTTCCATAATTAGCAATAAAACCCACATGAACAAGCAAATAAATGCCCTGATCAGTTACTTTTAACAAGAAACACTGATTAACGTTTCATCTTGAGTGGTGAGAGGTGGCAGCATTCCAATCACATAGTCACTCTGTGACTATATTCATTTAAGACCAAAGCCCCTCCACTGAGTGGCAGGCAACAGGGTTAACGTCTATTGATGCTTATATGAACTAATACAGTAGTTTGCTTACTTGATTCTAGGGAATTATGGAATTTGCAGATGGTGGCAAACATTTATTGTCAGTGCAAATCACTTTCCTATTGTGAGGATCACTGTACTCACTAAAGCCTATGGAGATGTAAATTCTATTACCCCTCAACGGTCCCTACAATACAATTTAAGGAGATTGCATATGACAGAAATTCAGCTTGCGTCTTTTTTTAGAGCTTGCCGAAAGAGAGTTTTTACCTGTCTTTTGTCGAAAACTTATTGTCGACAATACCAATACTTACAGCGGACTTAAGCTCAGAAGGTTGCTAACCATTAGTTGGCTTTCTTTTCAATCTTGTTTACTTGTATCTTATTTAATTGCTTTCTTTCCTCTTCTTGTGTCTGTCCCTCCCCTTGAGCATAGATTCTTCACCATCTTTTTAATTGGATAACTTGTATCTTTCCACAGCTCCATATCTGGAAACTACTATTTCCTTTTGCTTCCAGCACTCAATGGGAGTGTGTTTCTAGCTTTCTCCCTGCATTCAGCTTCCCTATCACATCCCCGCCAATCTACACTCCATTGTGCTCCCCCCAAGATTGTCCATTGGGTCCCTCACCCCTCCCTACTCACCTGTGTCTTCTTTGTTTTAATTTAACACACAAAAACGGTTGCTTTTTTGCCTTTTTTGCCAAAGCAGAATCAGAAATCACAATTTTTAGGTCAAAGCCTACCAGACAGCTGCACTGTCTGGTTCGCTAAAGACATCCTGGGGGACATTTGGAAGCTTCCCTGAGAATGCATTCTGCCCATTGCTTACCATTGAGTTTGTGGTTCGTAACTCACATTTGCTTGCTTTCTATTTACTGGCTTTATTTGTTTTAGGCTGTCAAGCTCGAGTTTGTCCCTCCCCGTGGAGCATAGTCTATTGTCTGTATTCTTTCTCACTTTCTGTAAACAGGCCTTTAAAGTTTGTTCGTATCTTGTCACATTTGCTGTGAATTCAAAGGCAGAGGTCAAATGTCAGGCTCTGTCTTCTTAGGAAGGTTGGTGTTTCCTTTTTTTCTCTGATTTCAAAGTGAGAGGATTTATGTGACAATCTTGCTGTGAAAGGATATGTGACAATCTTGCTTTGAAAGGAAATGCTTTTTTCTAGCACACAACAAAATTTAAATGCCTGTAAATTAACTGTGCTGATATTTCAGAACATATCAGAATTAGGAAAGCACAAATGAAGCACATTTTATGTAATTCTGAAGTGTGGTGATAGCAATTATTTTAATATGCTTATAACAAAGCAATAGACTAGGTGATTACATTTTTACACATTATCGTTTGTGCGCTGTATACTTTTATCAGTAAAACTATAAGTCAGTGCAAATGTAATGGTCATTTAAATTGAAAATGTGTTGTCTGTAATGGCAGTGTGCTATCACACCATGTAAACTCCACTTTACGCCCCTCCACTCTACTCTGTGCCACTCCACACCACTGGTGTCTACTCAGTACCACCCTACTTTATGCCACTCCACTGTACGCCACTCCACTCTGCATCACTGCACTCTACTCTACTCTGCACCACTCCACACACAACACCGAACTCCATGACACTTCACTCTATGCCTCTTTACTCTACTTTGGATCAATCTACTTTATGCCAATGCACTCTAAGCCATTCTACTCTACTCTGCACCACTTTACTCTTTGCCATTGCACTCTACACCACTCCAGTCTAGGCCACTCCATTCTACTCTGCACTACTCCACTGTACGCCACTCCACTCAAGGCCACTCTACTCTGCAACACTGCACTCTAAACCAATACACTTTACGTCAATGCACTCTATTCTGTTCCACTCCACTAACACCACTGCACTCTACACCACTCTACTCTATACCACAGCACTCTACCCTGCACCACTCAACTCTACCTTGGACCGCTCCACTCTATGCCACTTCACTCTGCTCTGAAACAATGCACTCTACGCCACTGCCCTCTATGCCACTCTACGCTACTCCACTCTACACCACTCCAATCTACACTTCTGCACTCTATGCCACTCCAATCTATGCTGGGAATCTCCTCACTATACCACTGCATTTTACACCACTGTAATCTACTCTGCACCACTCTACTGTAGCACACTCTACTGTGCAACAATGAATTCTATGCCACTGCATTCTCTGCTACTACACTCTACATCAATACCTTCCATGCCATTGGTCTTCAAACTTATACTGAGCCCTCCTGAGCACAATGTTTTGGAGTCAGGACCCTCCTCAAACATTTGAATGGGGGGGTGAGTCGGGCAGCAAGAATTACTAAATCATTGACAGATTTGGAATTCCACTGGGCCAAAAGTCATATTTTGGTCCTCAAAGCCACCTTTAGACCTCCTTTGAAAATCATTATCCTGACCTTTCTCTACAAAGTCGTATCCAGAACACTCTGAAAATTTCTATCCAAACTCAATCTACAAATCTCTCACTTAGACAAAGTCCCATATCGACTTCCAAAGCACCACCCAGACACCACCTGCAAAGCCCTACCCAGGCCACATTCTACAAAGCACATTCAGACACCACTCTACAATACACAGTGTAGGGACCATCTTCAAAACCTTTGCATGGGGCCTTCCTCAAAGAGCCCTCCAGGACTCCGCCTTTAGAGCGGAGATACATGCATCTATACTTGAATACTTCGGGTTGAACACGGGGTCGGTAAGCTCCCTCTCCGTACTCTGGGATGCATTTAAATCCATTATACAGGGGGCGTGGCCAACCACCAAAGAAAATGGCCGCACTCTAACGCGGCTTCGGCTCGGATCCCCCTTTATCCCCGCAAATCCGCACATTATATAGAATAAATAGAGCGTGTAAATGCCCGAATTGTAACTACGGAGGTCAACAGCTACAACTCCGAAAATCGCAAGCTCCTACCTGAAGCCGACAGCCTGCTGTGATCTGAGGCCTGGTCCGGGCTCGGTAGGCGAATACCATACAGCGGTGCGGACGTGGGAAGCAGCAGCGATCGGCTCTGAGGTCGGCAGCCGGCTGGAAGCTGGCGGTTCCTTGATCCACAGTGTGGCGAGCTGCGGGCGCCTGTTGCAGCGGAACGGCTGGGCCTAAACGGTGAGGCGCTGATGGCGTGGGTGTGCGACCTGCAGAAGATTGGTGGCCTGCCGCTACAGCGTTGCACATCAGCGCAGCCGTGAGAGGCAGTAGCGGACGACGGTGAAGGTCGGCGCCTTGGCCGAATTATTGAAATAAGATAACCCAAGCACGACGCTCGATGAGGGCTTGTCACGGCAAACAGGCACGACCAAACAGTGTACGTGCGGCAAGTGAAGAAGCGCCCGCACGTAATGAACAGTTTTGCCCCGTGAAGCCGCTAAGATACAGGCGGCCGGGGCGGTGTCCCGGGCGGCGATACGCTTGGGGGGACCCATCCAAGCCTCACCAGGGGAGCAGTGTCACCGCAAGGCCGGCTCCATATGGAAAGGCACATTGAACCCGGCCTGCCAGACTCAATCAGGGACTTCGTAGTTCAGGCACGCGACTGGACACGAGCAGCGCTACGCGTGAGGATCCCTGATTCCTGGAGTCGGGCGTGACCCTCTGAACTGCACGATATATATGGCTGCTTGTGGTGGCAGAGCAGGTCAGCGAGGCATGACTTGGGGCACAGACTGTATGAGTGATTGAAGACACCACCACCACCACCATAGACCTTAGACACCTACCTAACCGCCTTGGAATACAGAGCCTCAAACCACGCATAGCTCGGCGGCCTGTGTACAGCCGCATAATGCTACACTGTCCTATAAAGGGTGCTGTCCCTGCCTGTGATGAACTGCTGAAAGACCGGAGATGGTGACTGCACCACTAATAGAGACTGCTGTGTTCCTTCTGCCGGAGAGGGTGTAGGCCCAGTGGGGTAAGCCAACAGGCCGACTGGGGAAGACACCGGGCAGGCGGTGGTGAGGCCCCCAAGCCCCCCTTTCTCTCTCTCTTTGTGCATCACCAAGTTATAGCACCCCACGAGCTATACCATGTCTGGCAACAAGGGAAACCGCAGCTCACACCAGCCCAAATTGGACAAAATGGTGTGGTTCAAGAATCAAGACAGACCCGAAGTACAGGTAGATACAACACCTACACCCCACGATCAGCTCCCAGCGCAACCAGCTCCCACGCTGCAAGATGTCCTCACGGCAGGGCGCACCTCACTTGAATCACGGATTGATTCCGTCTCTATCGAAGTCGCCCTCATCAGAGCGGATTTTCATAAAATGAACGACCGTATGACGGAAGTGGAAGAAAGCACGCAGGCCCTAGCTACCACCTCTGAAGGCTTAGAGAAACAAGTCCAGGACCTACAAGCTACCACCCGAGCCCCATCGGACCAACTCGATGACTAAGAAGGCAGGGCCAGGAGAAATAACATTAGAATTATCGGAGTCCCCGAGAAGGCGGAGGGCCCTGCCGTTGACCTGTTTGTGGAGGAATTAGTCACACAGCGGCTACAGCCCAAGACACTATCAAAATATTTCTCCATTGAGCGTGCACACTGAGTACCGGGAGGCAGACCCAAACCGGGACAACCCCCAGACCCATACTGGCTCGTGTGTTTAATTTTCGGGACAGAGACGTGATTCTGCAAACTGCGCGTTGTGCTCCTCCACTCAAAATCGATAACAGCACTATTCTCTTCTTCCCTGACTTCACGATAAAGATTCAACAACAGCGTAGGAGCTTCCTCGATGTCAAGAAGGCTCTGAGGGAGTGGGACCTCCCATATGCGATGCTATTCCCTGCGAGACTCCGGGTGGAGGCTGACGGCAAAGCATGGTTCTTCACGGAGCCAGAAGCAGCGTGGGAATGGTTGGACGGCTGGAGGCAAGTTGGGGGCCCGAATAACTCAGACAGACGTCGGTGACGGATGGTGAAAAATCGTAATGGGACTACATCAGATCATTAAGAGAGCGATACCACGAAAGCAGAACGAATAGAAAGTGGCCGGTCTGGACCGGCATGATGTTGTATGGCAAAGGGCAACACTAGAGACATATGCGAGAGACAATGCTGCCACATGTATGACCGTTGTGGACTCTGGCCTTGGGATGCTATCCTTGAACTCAGATAGTGCCCCATGCCCGCACGTGGATGAAGAATCGATAGAGCGATGCCCCGGACCCGAACTGGCTAAGTACAAGAACTGAAATGTTATGCTGACAAATTGATTACTATAAATACGTTATACAGGGCGTCTGCATAGCTAAACAGCATGGTATACTTAAATGTATCCGTGGTACACTGGCGAAACTAGAAACTGACTTTACAGTTCTGAAATCCAATTTCTTCCACACTGAAGATCCAGGCACGTTGGCCAGTATCCAAGATAAAATGTCTACATATCAGGAAGAAGCCCTTCAGGAAACACACTTTCTAGACATGGAAACCCATGCCCGTAGATATGGGGAGAGGGATAGGCCAGGTAGAACACTTGCTCGACTTCTTCAGAAACCCCATGCCTCCACTTATATATCCGCCCTTTTAGACTCGGAGGGTCAGAGCGGCTCTTCCCCCACCGACATTTTACGGACCATGGTTGCCTTTTTCGAGCAGCTTTACTCTGCCACCCCTGTGGCGAGCTCTGCAGACCTTCAGGCGCACTTGGAGTCCCTTCAACTTGTCTGGCTATCTGACGTACATAGAGAATTCCTAAACTGTCGGATCACGCTAGATGAAATACAACAAACAATCGCAGGCTTATCCCCTAATAAGGCCCTCAGCCTCGACGGCCTGCCTGCTGCTTTTGACAAAGAATACTCTAAGCTTCTAGCGCCTAAACTCCTGGACATGTACCAAGATTCCAAAGAAGCGGGTGCCTTGCCCCCCTCCCTGAGAGAGAGCTGTCATAATCACACTGCTTAAGCCCGATAAATCGGCCGATCAGTGTGACTCATACCGGCCATTATCCCTAATAAACACTGATAACAAAATATTCGCCAAGGTACTGGCTAACCGCCTTCAACTGTTATTACAGTTGATGATCAGACTGAACCAGTCCAGCTTCATTCCCGGTAGATCAACGGCCCACAATCTCCGAACTTTATTTGCAATTATGCATTATTTGCATCTGCAAACTTCTGCGGTGGCCGCGCTCCTAGATGCGACCACAGCTTTTGATTCACTGGAGTGGAACTACCTCTTTCCTTCATTGCAGAGGCTTGGTCTGGCCTCCAGCTTTATAGCACAAATTCATTTACTATATACCCTACCCACTGCCCGGGTACGCCTCAATGGCCTGCTTTCAGATCCCTTCCCGGTAGCACGGGGAACGCGGCAAGGTTGCCCGCTTTCGCCTATATTCTTCGATATTGCCATGGAGCCCCTGGCGGCACAGTTACACCAACACCACGCCAACAGAGGGCTGGGATTTACATCTTGGGGACTCATTATATCTCTATATGCTGACGACGTCACCTTGTACGTAAGAGACCCAGAGTTCAACTTAGACCCCCTGGTCTGGAAGGTGGTCCGATTTGGCGGCCTCTCCGGAATTCAGGTGAACTGGGCAAAATCCATACTTTTCCCTCTGACAGAAGCAACCGCCCCTTTTACTTTGGACTATCCACTACAGTGGGCTGAGGGTCCAGTCAAATATTTAGGCATACTGGTAAGCAGAAATATTGAAGAGATATGGCAGTGCAATTTTGGAAAGGCCATGAAGTGGCTGGAGGAGCGCATCCCAGTCTGGTCTAAACTTCCCCTGTCTATGGCAGTGCGTATAGCCATTGCAAAAATGGTAGTGTTACCCAAATTCCTTTATTTGTCCGTGAACGTTCCAATCCCTCTCACCATTAGCTTTTTTAAGCTACTCCGCTCCAATTTAACTACACTGATATGGGCTGGCAGGCAGCCCCAGACATTGACACTACACAATGCATGTGTTGGACATGGGAGGGACTTGGGAGGCGCGCAGGCATTACACAGCTTTATGCCCCGTCAGTCCCTGTGGCTAATCACCCCTTGCTACCTCCTTTACAGGATAAAGGGGCAATCAGCTGCGCGAAAAGATTAAATATTCATACATTTGCAGACCTGTATCCAGATGATCGATTTCTTGACCTTACAGGGATGTCACTGGCACCATTAGATGCTCTCCTCTACTTCCAACTACGAGCAAAATGTAATGCGCTGCAAGACACCTTCCCAGTCCCCCTGAGGGCGCTGCAAGCCCTGGAACACATATACACTACTCCCTCACAGCGCAAGATGATAACGTCTCTTTATCGACACATGCAACAGACCGCACCTGTGACTACTCCAAAGACACGTGAGGCCTAGAATGCAGACCTAGCACTCACTCTGTCTGACACACAATGGTTGCTTTGCTGCAGTCAACTAGAGATGTTGTCTCCTAATTCCCGATTGCGCTTGATTTATTTAAAATTTTTACATAGACTATACCGCACACCGGCGCAACTATTCCGGATGGGGCTGACTCCCGACTCCCGTTGCCTGTGCTGTCATGCGCCGCAATCGGACTTTATTCACCTTGCATGGCGCTGTCCTGCCATTATAGCTTACTGGGGCGAGGTCTTTCACACATTAGAAGAAATTACAGGGTCGCCTGTTGCATTTTCACCATTATTGGGGCTATTGGGATATGTTGGTGACGTAGCCCGGGAGTTTCGTAAATTGGTTGCGCTACTGCTCCTTCTTGCAAAGCGTCAGGTGGCTATGCATTGGGGGAGATCGCGAGCTCCTAGATCCTAAGATTGGCTCACAGACGTTGCATATTGCCATGAACAACTGTCTGCATATTGGGACCTGCTGCCACAGGGTAGCCGCCCTTATGATATATGGGAGCCGTTTATAACCTACCTCCGGCATCGTGACACCTTATCTGCTGCAACAACTGCTGCAACAACAGTAGACATATCGCTTCCATGCGGGGATACAACATAGTTCACAAAGCCTCACCCTGTCACTTCTTAATGTATATGGCAGCAGGACAAATGTTGGATACATGGAAAGCAATTCAGGGGTTATGGTGGGTGTTGTGTTGTTGGGCGGTATACAGAATCCGGCAGGAGGCCGCGTCCTTCGGGATTGCATAAATGTAAAATGTCAATGCAAGGAGCATGTCAGCAGTGTGTCGATGTCTGTCGTTCATGATTGTGATACTTATATGTAAATGGCCAATGTTTGTTCATTAAATGTAATAAATTTAAAAAAAAAGTGTATTGTAGAGGTACCTTAATGTTACCTGCCAGATAGTTAAAATAAGGAAGAAAAGCCATGGTGAAAATAAATACGGGTGGTTTGATGTGTAACCTAGAAAGTGGTCATATGGCTGGTATTTTACCTTCGTATAGGTGGAAACTCTACCCACATCAAATCCCTACCTCCCTTCAAGCCCCATCCAGACATCAGCTCTCTGCACACACATTAGCATTATCCCACTAATTTCACATTGTTTTACGTTTTTACTGCAAATCAGATTTAAAAACGTCTGCAGGCACCTATCAAAAGAATTGCAAAGTGCTTCCTCAGCACAATACATCTACCCACCTTGCTTTATTCCCAATGGGCACTGCATACATCGAGAACGGGCAAACTACAATGGAAGCCCAACTGCCCTTAAAAAAATAAATTTAAAAAACTCATAACAATACAGTACACAAAATCCACAATAGGAAACCTGTATGAGTTTCATTGTTGTAGATCTAGCACGATATTGGGGGGTCTGTGGACCTACACCCCCCTTTGGAAACCTCTCTGCCCCCCCAGGTGGGCGTGCCCCCCAGTTTACAGACCACTGCTCTACGCCAATGGAATCTACTCTGTACCACTCCCCTCTACACCACTGCATTGTACCCCAATCCACTCTACACCACTCTAATTTACTCTGCACCACTGAACTCTATGTCATTGAACTCTACGCAACTCTACTCTACTCTACTCTACACCACTCCACTCTCGCCACTTCACTCTACTCTGAAATAATATACTGTATGCCACTGCACTATATGCCACTCTACTCCTCTCTTTGGCACTCCACCCTACACCACTGCACTCTATGTCACTTCAAACTATGCTGTGCCACTCCACTCTAAGCCACTGCACTCCAATCCACTCTTCCCCACTCTGCACTACTCTACGCCATTGCACAAAGGATTCAAAGTCTCTATATTGTACGCTACTACATTGGACTCCGCTGCATTCTACGCCACTGCACTCTATGCCACTACATTCTACGTCACTGCACTCTAGGCCCCTCTACTCTACTCTGCACCACTCTAACCTATGCCACAGACTTCTACGTCGCTGCATTGTACATTACTGAATTGGAGGCCACTGCATTCTATGCTGCTGCATTCTATGCCACCACACTCTATGCCACTGTACTCTACACCATTACCCTATAAGCCAATGCACTCTACGCCAATCCACTTCACTCTAATCCATTCCACTGTACGCCACTCTATGTGATTTCTCTCTATGCCACTCCACTACATGACACTCTATGCCACTCCACTCTATGTCACCCCACTCCACACAGTGCCACTCTACGCCACTCTGCTCCACTCCACTCCGCTCCACACAATGCCACTCTACTCTACGCCCCTTCACTCTACACCACTTGATTCAACGCGACTCTACCCTACGGCACTCCAAGCCACTACATTTAACTGTACTCCACTCTACGTCACTACACTCTACTCCACACCACTCTACTTCACAACACTCTAAGCAATGTCACCCTACTCTACTCTGCTCCACTCCACTCGACACCACTTTACTCAACTCTACACCACTCCAAGCCTGCTCATTAAACTCCACACCCTTCCACTCTACACTATTCCACTCCACTGTATGCCACTCTACTCTACGCCAGTCTATTCAACTCTACACCACTCCACTCTACTCTATGCCACTCCACTCTATGCCACTCCACTCTACTCCACTTTAGGCCACTCCACTCTACTATACGCCACTCTACTCCACTCAATACCACTCTACTCCATTCTGTGGTCACTCCACACCATGTTACTCCACTCTACTATTATCTACTTCCCTCCACTCTGCTGTACAACATGCCTATAAGACATTGGCAAACCCAATAGCTCTCGCATAGGTGAAACCTATTGGTTTTCCCAATGCTTCTCTTCTTTGTGAAGCACTGAATGTGAGTACATGTGTTTTATCTCTATCCATTGTAGGTGTCTCTGCATCCCTCCCATGTCCCTGTATCATACCTATTGATGTCTCTCCCTCCTGTGGTTCTTTGACGACCCCCTGCCCACCCACCGCTCTTCGAATTCCTCTGTTTAGACTTTGTTTTCTCCCTGCCCTTCTGTTGCTTTAAGCCTTTACCTTGCCTGTTTTGACATGAAAATTTTGTTTTAAAAAAGTGTTTCTGGGCTACTTTTTTTCTAGTTGTTTTTTATTTTACCTTCTTGGCCCCCCACAAATAAATATCTCGCTCCACCATGAAGTTGGTGAGGAATTATTTTGTTTTAGTGGAATGTTAAGCCGATACGAGTCAAGCCTGGAGTTTAATGGGAGAGAATTGCCTACCTCCACACACTCCTTGCAAAAGGCCTGCATTAATCTCCTTTAACCAGCAGTCCTTTTTAGGTCGAGCCTGCGCCAGCGCATGAGCTACTTGCGCATGCGTTCTTGCTTGCGCGACTATTGTATACACAAAGGGGTCTTTCACCCAGCCCATTTCATACCATTCCTTGACTTATTTCTCATCTCCTGTGCTGCCTCTTGATTGGCCAGCACACGCTAAGGGTCCCTCCCATTCCTTTCTGTGGAGCAAGGACCAATCAGATTGATTTTACTTAATTAGTGCCAGTCCGCTGCTCCACGCTGTGATTCAGGTACTATTTCTTGTGCACTCCCCACTTCCTTTACCCCGCTGTCTGGTGCTCCCTCCCGCCTCCCCCTCACCTCCTTCATAATACAGCTTTTTTTTAAAGTGCCATGACGCTGTCAATGCTGGCTATGTCATATTGCTTTTTTTCTTTTTATCAACTTATGCAAAACAGTAAGTAACTTATCTAAAGTGTAGCTGTGCTTAAGCAAAATGCTTAAAGATTATCAAAACATTCATTAGGTGGAAAATACAAATGCTACAAAAGTTATATGTTAATCTCACTTTTGGAGCATATATTAAGCCTGAACGTTTAATCTGCTTTTGTGCTTAAAAATCTTTAGTGGATCAAGCAGGACGCACCAGTCTGGCTTCAAGAAGAATAATCTTTAATGCAATGCAGATTTTTTTACATAAACAGATTGTTTTAATAAACACTGAGGGGTAGTGGTTGGATAGTTTTCAGAGCAGATGTTTTAAGGGAAAGTGGAAATAGCATGGTTACAGCTGAGGCACACTGGTGAAGGTTACTAAATGATTTCAAGTTATTAGCGACAATGTGTTCTTGTGCAATTTTCCTTCTTCAAATCGTAAATCAAGACTACAACCCCTATAATCCATTACATTGTTAAATAAATGCCTTAAGTTAGAAAATGATTTTCCTATTGGTACGGAGTCATCTGGGGATGTTAACACTGGCCACTTTCACGCCACTACATTGTACTCTATGCCACTCTACTCAATGCCACTCTACTCTATGACACTCCACTCCACTACCCACAATGCCACTCTACGGCACTCTACTTTATGCCACTCCACTCCACTCTATGCTAGGCAACTCTATACCACTCCACTCCATTGCACACCACTCTATGCCACTCTACTCTACGTATCCTACTCTACTCTACACCACTCCACTCCACTGCACACAATGACAGTCTATGACACTCTATGCCACTGCACTCTACTCTACGCCACTCTGCTCCACACAATGCCACTCTACGACATTCTACGCTACTCCACTTTACACCACTCTACTCTATGCCACGCCAAATACTGTACACCACTCCACCACACTTAAATGTATACCACTCCACTCGACGCTACTCTACTCCACGCCACTCTAAGCCACTCTTTTCTAGATCACTCCACTCTACACCACTCCATGCCACTCCACGCCACTCTACTTCATGCCACTCTACTTTACACCCCTCTACTCTACTCCACTCTTCTCAATAGCACTCTACATCACTCTATGCCACTCCACTCTACATCACTGTACTTTATGTCACTCTACTCTACGCCACAACACCACACTCTATGCCACTGTACTCTATGCCATTCTGCAGCACTCCACTCTATGCCATTTTCCTCCATGTCACTCTACTAAAAACCACTCTAAGCCACTCCACGCCACTCTGTCACTCCACTCTACGCCACTCCACTCTACGCTATTCTACTCTTCGCCAATCTAATTCACTCTACACCACTCCACTCTGTGCCGCTCCAATCTATGCCACTCTATTCTATGCCACTCTACTCTACACCACTCTATTATACGTCACTCCATTTTAAGCCACTCTGCTCTACTCCGATGAACTCTATGCTACTCTATCCCATTCCATGTCACTCTGCACCACTCCACTCTATGCTACTCTGCTCCACTCTCCTCTGCACCCCTCTCCTCTATACCACACCACTAACTTTTAGCCATGCTGAACAGCAGCCAGGCTGCTGTACAACATGGCTAAAAGACATTGGCAAAGCCAATAGCTCTCACATAGACGAGATCTATTGGCTTTACCAATGCTTGTTTCTATTTGCTGATGCTGCCAAAAAGTGTATTTCATCACTGTTTATATTCTCAGTTTTTCCTCTGTAATTGAAGTAGATGTGCACAAGTGCAGACCAGTAATCTTACCCCTCACTAGCCGCTCCTACGGCTAGCCAGGACTCAATGAGCACTATTTTACACTAGTAATGCAAATGCAGTGGTGTAACAATAGCCCCCTCAGCCTCCGCGGTGCGAGGGGTCCCCTCCAGCACTGTGCACGGGTGGTGGCTGAGAGCTCCTGAATGGGTCCAGAGCGTGGGGGCCCCCTCTATATAGTTTGCAGGGGGGCCGCCTCAAGTTTCGTTACGCCACTGTGCAAATACTGAGGTATACTACCAGACATTGACCAAAAGGCCTCAAAGATGGACCCTATACTTCAGAAGTGATACACATGAGAGCACATATCATAGCCAACACAGGCCTAGGGGATATGTGCATGCGTATGTGTGAACACCACGTAGGCTCCCGGCAAACTCCAAGACTATACTCAAGGTGCCCGACTATGCACCTGGTACTCATGACAAAGCTGCTGAGAGCCATATCTCTAAAGAGACATGAAGTGGTAACAATATGCAAGGGAACTAAAGGGAAGCACTTAATTTGTTCAATAGAACAAAAAAGATGATTTGTTGTCTGTGGAAAGGTGATTTATAAACTACCCTGTTTCTACATTATAGAATTGCTTCAGTTTATACTTTAAGTAGGTAATTCACTTTAGGATCCACGGAACTATAGTTGTCAACTGAATAGTTTTTGATAGAAAGAAAAGAGTGAGTACCTTAATCTCCCTGTGCCTTAAAAAAGTACCTTGTGTAATGCAATCTGGTGCCAACTTAAAGTGCCCTGCTGTATTTGGAACAAATTCGTGCTTTTATAAACAAAAATCAGTAAAAAAAAAAAATATGAGCATCCGGTCTAGCCATATAATTCAGATATTTTGTGCAGGCAGGGAATACCCAGCAAGATGCAGACATTGTATTGCCTTCACTAATTCATAGCACGGTCAGGGTACTTCACTAATGGATGTTTCGAATAGAGGAGCGCCATCAAATTTATGCTTGGTTGGGTTCCCTTGGCCACAAACTGAAAGCTAACCTCCCATTGTTCCGCACAGTGGAAAGCATTAACCCCTATACTGCTGAGGAAGTGCTGCTAGGGCTACGCCACGCCCACGGGAGGTCAAGGGCCCGACAATTACAGCAGCGGAACAAAGGCGGGAAACGGCAGCAGTTGTTCTCGCTTCAATAGGCGGGATTCTCTCTGTGAAGGAGAAGACGCCGTTCAGAGCTTCATTCCAAGGTTGGCTAATGATAAAACCTCATTAAAACAAACAAACAAAAAAACAGGACTATCAAACAGGACCCTAGAGCCTGGTCTAATAATACTTTTAAAAAAACCAGAGTAGACGTTTACAGAACCACTTTATTTCTCTGCCCCGAGACGACAGGCTAATGTGGCACCAATTTTCTGACTGGAAATAAGCATCAAATGACCCGAACATAACCGTAAAAAAAGAATGCTAGGCAAAACACTTTGCAGAGAAAAATTCGCCTTTTTCCCCCTCAAGCACTATTTGGCAGTAGGTCACAAGTAAGTGGCAAACCATTGACTAACCTGCAGGCAGGCTGTTGAAGGGCACACATATCGAGCAGGTGAACGAGGGGCACTGCGGATGTTGTGGGTTTCAGCCAATTGGGCTCGACCTAAATGTGGGTCCTTTGCAAGAAGAGCGTTCATTGTTAGACATGAAAATATGAAGCAAAAACACACACGGGAGGCCTTCCCAGTATAAAAACATTTCAAGACCTACAGCAAACAAGCATTGGCATAGCCAATAGGTCTCGCCTTTGGGGCCTTATAAGTGTTTAGCCAGAGCTATTGACTTTGCCAATGTCTTCAAGCTGTGCTGTAGAGAAGTGTGGCTGCTGTGCGGCATGCTGAAAAGTTATAATAAAAAAGTGTCAGAAGCATTTTTGTTACTTTATATATGACCAAGAAGGCATTATGTAAAACTGAACGACCATATTAAAAAAGTATTTACAATAAAAAATTTCCTCAGTTTTCTTTTGTTCTTGCAATGCTGGCAATGGTTGTTTGTTAAAGCTTTTTTTTGAGGGGGCATAAACAATCGGAGGGTGAAGGTTGGGAACTAGTACCTGTATTATAACACTAGCAGCGGCCAGACGCTAGGGGAGAATCAACAGATGCCAGATTCCGAGAGCAGGCTGAGGTGGTGCTGAGTGATGCTGAGGTGGTAGCGGTGGTGGTGGTGACTGTTGCGGAGACGCTGCTGAGGTGATGCTGAATGATACTCAGGTGTTGCTGAGTGATACTGCTGTGGTGCTGAGTGATGCTGTGGTGGTGCTGAGTGATATTGTCTTGGCGCTGAGTGATGCTGTGGTGGTGCTGAGTGATATTGTCTTGGCGCTGAGTGATGCTGTGGCGGCGCTGAGTGATGCTGTGGCGGCGCTGAGTGATGCTGTGGCGGCGCTGAGTGATGCTGTGGCGGCCCTGAGTGATGCTGTGGTGGCGGTGAGCGATGCTGTGGCGGTGCTGATCGATGCAGTGGCGGTGCTGAGCGATGCTGTGGTGGCGCTGAGCGATGCTGTGGTGGCGCTGAGCGATGCTGTGGTGGCGCTGAGCGATGCTGTGGTGGCGCTGAGCGATGCTGTGGTGGCGCTGAGCGATGCTGTGGTGGCGCTGAGTGATGCTGTGGTGGCGCTGAGTGATGCTGTGGTGGCGCTGAGAGATGCTGTGGTGGCGCTGAGCGATGCTGTGGTGTCGCTGAGCGATGCTGTGGTGGTGCTGAGCGATGCTGTGGTGGTGCTGTGCGATGCTGTGGGGGTGCTGAGCGATGCTGTGGTGGTGCTGAGTCATCCTGTGGTGGTGCTGAGTGATGCAGTGTTGGCCCTGAGTGATGATGTGGTGTCGCTGAGTAAAGCTATGTTGGTGCTGAGTGATGCTGTGGTGGCGCGGAGTGATGTTGTGGTGGCGCTGAGTGATGCTTTTGTTGCGCTAAGTGATGCTGTGGTTGTGCTGAGTAATGCTGTGGTTGTGCTGAGTGATGCTGTGGTTGCACTGAGTGATGCTGTGGTTACACTGAGTGATGCTGTGATGGCGTTGAGTGATGCTGTGATGGCGTTGAGAGATGTTGTGTTGGTGCTGAGTGATGCTGTGCTGGCTCTGATTGATGCTGTGCTGGCTCTGATTGATGCTGTGGTTGCGCTGAGTGATGCTGTGGTGTTGCCGAGTGAGAGATAGAGTGAAGATATAATGCCCAATTAGAGAGGGTGGTGAGAGAGAAAGAGAGAGAAAGGGTGTACATAGAATAAAGAGTGGAGCGGGATAGAGAGAGAGAAAGAAGGGGAGAGAGAGTGAATGAAGGAGTTTGAAAGAGAAACAGATAAAGGGGTGAGAGAGAATGAAAGGCTAAAAAGATAGAGAGGGGAGAGTTAATTAAGTAGAGAGAGAATTAGAGAGGGGAGATAGAGAGAAGGAGAGAGACAATAAGAGTGGGGGGTGTGGAGTTTAAATAGAGTGAAGAAGTGACGCAGAAAAAGTAACCTTAAATATAGCTTTGTGCTTTGCGCGAATAAATATTTTTAAAAAAAACAGTGAGAGACAAAAATACTGGTAATTAGGCTGTGACTCCCAATATAAAACAAATAGCGATATAAGGTGAAATCAACCCACCGAAGCAATATTTCTTACTAGACAAAAAAAGCTTGCATTTCAATGCTAATCGCTGTTGTTTTTCATGTGACTGTAGTCCAGGGCCCTCAGTTGGTAATGTGAGCTGCTGCGATTGAAACATCAGAGTCCAGAGAGTTAATGAGCCATGACGAGGAAATGAGGAAGAGATAGGAAACCCAGATGCCAGCTGCGCGTGCACGCCATCGTGAACTCAAGCTGGTCGCCAGCCGAAAGCCAGTGTTTGCACTTCCAAAACCCGCTTACTAAAACTCTCGGCCAGACCAGCGCAAGCGCTGGTGCAGGCCGAGACCTAAAAAGGCCCAAGACAAACTTTTATGGACATTTTTTGTCAATAAAATAAGGTTTTTCACATGTATTTTTGCTAGTCAGCTCTCCTGTTTTACTCAAAGAATAGATTTTATGGTTCTGACTTTACTTCAGTGCTAAATTTGCATATTTTTCTTTATATGAAGCAGGCAGTTCTCAGGAATGGCACCCTTTGTCCTCAAACAAACACTAACATTGCATTGAATTGTGTTGCAACGTATTGCAACATTTATATAGTGCTTACTACCCCTATGTGTGACGCTGAAGCGCTTCCCCACATGGGTAGATTACTACACTGTGCAGGGTGTATCGCTGGAAGTGTGTTGCATTTGTTCTGATCCAATGTGGGAAGTGTTTACACGTCATGCGTGAGGACCACCGAGGTGCAGTTTTTATGTTATGAGATGCAGCACTTAGCAGTTTGATGGATGAAGGGTATGAGAGATAAGCAAGCAATTTATGGTTTTCAGCAAGCCGGCAGCTTTGAGCAGCTCTGAAGTTCCCTTAATGGTATTTCTTATGATTATAGTCCACTCAGCTGATTACTGCAATGGATTGTCAATTTTGTGAAATTTTGTTTAAAGTTTATGGTCCAGAGCACGTGTAAGTTGGCGGGAAAAATGGTGGAGAGATGGGATGGACTGAGTTAATATCAAACTATTTCTGATTATCATTTTGAGATGCCAAGAAGTAGTCATAGTATGTAGCTTGTTTGGACCTGCAGTGGTGGACTAAATTAAAGTGCTCAGTTGGCCAGCAGCATGTGGTAGATCTCTTCAGTTATTCCATGCCCTTTCAATTGGTGATAGGTGGTTTATTGCTGTGGACTGGTACAGTACTGGGTGATAGATACGACCCATAGCAGTTTTGTTTTATGTGAGTGTAAGAGTGCCAAGCAGTATACGGGCATTATTATGCAACCTGTATGAAAAATAATTGGCTGCCTGGCCGCTGAGTGTTATGGTGTTAGTATGAATGTGGGCCAGCAGGGTTATATATTATATTGCATTTGCATTTATATAGCGCTTACTACCCCTGACAAAGGGCCCGATTATGATGTTGGATGGACCGCCACCGACAGGCCGTAGGTGGCAGTCCGTCCAACATCTGGGGCCGCGGTCCACCTACCGCATTATGATGGGTTCTGTCGGAGGGACCGACCGACGCTTCCGACAGGCTCAAGGAGCCTGCCGGGCCATCGGTTGGTTCGAATTCCCTTCAGTACGGGGGGTGCCTGCGGAGACACCGCCATGAGGATTACAATGGCCCATACCGACTGCCTTTTAATGGCGGTTCAACCGTCATGAAAAGGCAGCCGAATGGGACTTATGGGGCCCCTAGAAGGGCCCCCGTCCCCCTTGGGCCTCCGCTAACCTCCATGCTCTGTGTGCCAGGCACCAGATTGTGCCTGGCACATGATGCATGTCAAGTTCGGGTCTTTTTCTTCTGACCTTAAGTTGTAAGTCTGCAGCTCTTGCTTCATATGTTGAACGATATGGAAAGAGACCCACTTGTGCTAGAGCATCACTGGCTGGAACATGGTGTTTAAATACAACTTAATTTGTTCTTGAAGCATCCAAGTCATTTGAACAGCTTGTAGCATTCTTTCAAGAAAGTCTTTCACCTGACATTACCTGACATTTATAGCAACTTGGATCGACTGCAGGTCTTCGGCTGTGTAGCAGCTTAGGTTTGCCTCCAACTCTGTCTCTGCCAAACAGTCCAGGTGGGGATCTCCTTGTCAACACGTAGACAGCAGCATTCATAGCACTCCTTGAGTGGAAGCATTCCTAGGCCTCTGCTGGAAAAAAGTTGCATATGGGTGCAATTGATGGCTTGGGGCTGAGCTGCTTTACTCGGCTAGCGCCATAACATTCGCAGCTGTTCTCTTGTCAACCAGGGCCATGATAGCTAATCCTTAAATGGACACTAGGCACTTTAAGTCAGTGCAGTGGGGTTTAATGTTTTCCTGAGCCACCAGGATGAAGTGAATTGTTTCCACTAATTCTTCATAAAAACCTTTGGGGGTCTACCACCTGTAGGCCCGGCCACCTGGACTACCTCTCTGCTCTGCTCAGATCTCCTGTTTCTCCGGCCCTTTCTTGTTAACAGTATTGTAAAGTGGTTTTCTTTGCCAAACTTTGTGCTTTTTTTCCCTAGTGCCTATATAGGAACAGGGTTGGAGCAATGTTAAGTATGAAAAAAGCTGAACCACATGTACAACGTATACAATAGAAATGCCTTTCCCGCTATTTACGTCACATTCACAGTTAGGTAATATATATCAACCTATTGCACATAGTGGTAACAACAAATGTCTTTATCCTTGCATGGTTTTATCATTTCAAAGATAGCATATCTGAGAGCACCATCAGTGTTTAGTAAATATATTTTTTCACACAAGGAAACACCAAGGTAGAATGTTATAAAACAATCTATTAGTGCTCCGAACGTGATCATGTGAAAACCACCACCAGTCAATTTGTGGTGAGTGGAGAGGCGCCAATTAAAATGTAACGTTTTTATTTTGAGGAGGAAAAAACAGTGATTGAACAACTCATGTATGAAATTACTTGGTAATTGTTTAGTCCTTGAAATTATTACAAATATTCACCAGTCCAAGAATAGAATGAACCAAGTGGGCGGATTGATTAGGTTGTTTAAAGGAATTTTTTTCCCGTAGTTTCATGTAGCGCGAACTTGACACAAAGGTATCAGAGCCTTTACATGAGCACCAGTTGCGTTAAACAAAGGCACATAATTTTTTTTTTGTTTTGTTAGGCCCGGGGAGATTAAGGGGCATATGCATCAACATTGCGATTTGCGATTCCCAAATTGCAAATTTTACCGAATCGCACTTTGCGGATCGCAAATTGGAATGCATCAAAAAAATCGCTATTATTTTGCGAGTCGGTAATATTCACAATCGCTATTTGCGATTCTGAAATACCGACTCGCAATTTTTGCGATTACGCTATTAGCGAGTCGCACATAGCGATTCCCATAATACCATTCAGCATGATGATGTCAGAATCAGGAAGTGACCACACCCATGCTGTTACCTGTGTGCTGAGAGTGAGTAGGAGGAAGCAGACTGTTGGAGAACAGCATTTCAGAAAACTTTGGAACTTTAAAACCGGTGCAGTTACCAGCATGGCTTCAGAAACACCAAAGAAGGAGCGCAAAAGGAAAATTAAATTTACTGAAAAGGAGTTGGAGATACTGATAGAAGAAGTGGTGAGGAGCCATGAAAAACTGTTTGGGAAACAGTCACTGCAGGTCCCAGAGTCTGAAAAATGAAAATTGTGGCTGGGAATGCAAAGAAAAATAAATGCGGTAGGCGTTTCTCAGTGCAGCATCTCGGATTTGCGCAAAAGGTGCTATGACCTGCGGAGTCGTGCCAAAGAAAGGGTTGCAGAAAGGCTTCCTGAAGCCAAAAAAACAGGAGGCGGGCCATCCACCCAAACATCACCCACAGCCATGGAGGACCTTGTGGAGTCCACCCTGCAGCCGGAGGCAGTTGTTGGAGTGACTACAATAGATTCCTCAGCACCACCCAGTACCTCCCTAGGTAAGATGCATGCAAATCAACATCCAAATTTTAGTTTTAACAAATAAACTGCATAAGTCTGATCTGGCTTAGTGTAGAACATAGTATTCCAGACCATGTTTTACTTGTAACACACAAATGCATTATGGGAATTGCAGTCAGCAATACCACAATGGAAGGCTGGTGGGTAGCAAAACAGAATAGTTTCAATCAATTGTGACAGGCAAGTCAGTCTCCACACACTGCGTGTGTAAAAAAAAAACTTTATTCAACAATACAATGGACAAAAGTGAAAACATGTCCAAATATGCTAACTAGTTCTGCACTGTTCAATTTCACAGATGCACGTGAGCAGGAGTCAGAGGCCAGTGAAGGACATGCACCCCCAGAGAGTGAGTCCCAGTCAGGAGAAGACATAGCAGTCTCACCAGCACCCACAACACCAGCTCCAAAAAGACGCAGGATCACAGTGGCCCCTTTGCCTGCACTTGAAACAGGGGATGAGGGACAACCTGAGCCTACAACAGCACAGCCTGTGAATACACCCACAGCAAACCACGTGTACAGCTGCAACCTAGGAACATGAGAATCAGGAGCCGCAGGGCAGCTGCAATGATGAGAGCTGATGAAGGCGAGAGTTCCACATCCTACGCTGGTCTAGAGAATGCCATGTTAAGGGTACAGCGCCTGCAAGTAAAACACATGCGGTTAATGCAGGCAAACCTTTCCACTCTTGCAAGCAACATGGGGGAGATGAGTGACAGTATCAAGCATCTCACAACAGCTGTGCAGGAAGGTCACAGGGAAAGCAATGAACAATTTGGTGAGATGACTGTTGCACTCAGGGACCTATGCAAAGTGTTGAAAGATGATCAGGTATCCCATCGCAAAAGACACCACCAATTTCTTGGACGCTTGGATGGGTACACTAGGGCCATCAACCGGCTTAGCACAACAACTGCACAACTATCCCGACGTGCAACAGGCATGCAGTTGGAATTGAGCCATTGCTGCGGAGATGTCGCAAAGGGACTGATCCAAGTCACAAATGTTGTGGAGCAGATGCAAACCAATTCTGTTGCTGCCAGTAGTGTCATGGTTGGGGGGGGATAGTGAGGATGCCTCCAGCCGCAGTAGCAGCTTGGCACCAGTGACGGAAAGCACACGTAGTACGCCAGCATCAGAGAGCCCTCAAAGGGATGTGTCTGAGCACCCAGAACGGGCAATGGGAGTGCGAGGATGCAGGAAATAGTGTGGACTTGTCCCCAGGATTCGTTTTTGGTGAAGTAACCAGAAACTATATTTGTCTGGACTGATGTAAAGTACCATGACAAACATTTATGTCTACCCATCATAATTTTTAGGCCTCGCATGTGTGCAATAACACTACTGTTTGATTTTGGGTTTAATAAATCTAGTTGTCAAAGCAACAATGTTGTGTTGGATTTGATAAATACCCACCTCAAAAATAATTCCGTGTAATTTCTGCACGTCGCTGTCTTCCTTTAGCTGCCCTCGATGCACTTCCTGCTTGTTGTGGTTGTAATGTCTCCTCGTCGGGATCACTATCCGATAGTTCAAGTGGTACGCCTCTGGCAGTTGCTATGTTATGCAACATGGCGCAAGTGGCGACTGTTTTACAGCAGGTGTCTGGCCTGTACCTCAATCCTCCACCTGTTTTATGTAGGCAGCGAAATCGACTTTTCAGCAGTTCAAAGGTCCTCTCAATCACATTGCGCGTTGTCCTGTGTGCTGCATTGAACCATTGTTCACTTGGTGTACTTGGATTCAGGTATGGTGTTAAGATGAATGGGCGCACAGCATATGCGCTGTCACCTATGGAGAAACAGCCAATAGATTAGTCACTGCTATGTCTCACACGGAAATGATTATCTGCATAAGATAATGACATGTGTTTACCAAGCAGGAATCCTTCACCAAATTCACCCCCAAGGAGACGTCTATGTATGCAGCTGTGCCTGAAGATGTAGGAATCATGCGTACTCCCTGGGTATCTTGCCACTATGTCTGTGATGATGTTCTTAGCATTGCATATCACTTGTATGTTCAGTGAATGATAACACTTCCTATTCCTGAAAATGTACTCATTCACTGAGGGGGGGCATATAGCTACATGTGTCCCATCTATGCAACCACTTACATGGGGGATGTTGGCTATCTGGTAAAAGTCCATTTTAGTTTCAAACAATTCCTGTGGGGTATTTGGGAATCTTATGTGGTGGTGCATCCTCAGCAACATAGCGTCCAGGAACGCGTTAAAGAAACGCGATAGTGAACTTTGGGATACACCTCCAGCTGCAGCTATTACCCCATGGAAGCTACCTGACGCTAGGAGGTGCAGGGAACACAGGACCTGCACATGGGTGGGGGTGGCATGTGTCCTGCGAGTCTGACACCGCAGTAGTGGGTCTAATTCTGCAATCAGATCTTGGATCATTGCTGCATTTAATCTATACTTGTCATAGATTTCCTCCTCTGTCTGCCCCAACAGAGTAACGCACACTCTGAAAATGCGCTCCTGTATCCTCCTTCTCCTCTGTGCTGCTGCTCTTAGCCTCATCCTCCTCGCCATGACGTAGCTGGCTGCCATTGTGAAACATTCTGAGGCCTTCTATCCTGTTTAAATACTTTCCCAAATGTATCCCACCTGATTTGATTGTTTTCACCTGGTTACCACCTTGTTTGATTTGGTGGTATTTTGCGATTGCAAAATTGCGATTTCTTGCCTATTCGCAATTTGCAATTTTTCATGCATAGCTTTGCGACTTTGAAATTGCGATTCGCAAATAAGGATTTGCAGTTTTGGAAATCGCAAAATAGGTAATCGCAATAAATTGTGAATTCCAGGGAGATTCTGCAAATTTTGCTTGATGCATTGCTTAATGCTATTTTGCGATCGCAAACGCCAGTTTTTTGCGAATCGCACTGTTTGCGATCGCAAAATAGCTTGATACATCTGGCCCCAAGTGATTTGTGCAGAACCATAGGATGTTGAGTGTCATTGCCGAGGCTCGAACCCGTTTACCCAGATTTGAAATTGACCGCCCTAGCCGTTAGGCTACATCTTGTCCCCAAAATCTAAATTCCGCTCATAATGAGCTATATCAGGGGAGTGGACAACAGTGGCTTCAAGGGTCTCTTATTCGATTTGAGCACGTCAGATGGCTAGAGAGTTTCTTATTTCCTTGCCTCTGATCATCCTACTTCCCCTTGATGTATATTGTTGGGGCATTTTTACATCCTGTGCTTTGGAGGTCTCCTCAGGACAGGTTCTGGTGTGACTCAATTTGGAGATACTGTTGGGGCGGCCACTTTGTAAATGCAGTACCTCGAAAAGTGTAGTGGACCAGAAATCCTATGGTTTATATTACTGATCAATATGCAACTCTTTCCCCCGAGGTGCTCCATGGTTTCCTCAATATTTGGGTTGCATGAGCATGGCCCAATGTCCCATTTGAGGCACAGTGACCTCACAATTGTTTGTGGTAGCTGTATGTTCGAATAGTGTTTTCGGTAATAAATCTGAATACTTTAACACCAAATGGAACACCTGTTAATAATTTCTTTCATGGCAGAGAGGTACCAATCTAGGGTATACCTTAACCTTTGCCTTATCACTTTCATAGCTAAATAAATTACATTGCATTTGCAACAGATTTTTCAGAGAGTAATATAATATTCTCTCATACAACAATTACAGAAGAACATCTGTGCAGAGTAGCACATACATGCTGTGAGTTGTTGTCCTGGGTGGCAATCTTTGTCCCTCACTGGGGTTTGGCTTAGGACTTGACAGGATCTAGGTCAGTGGCGTAGCTAGGCACTCTGCCGCCCGTGGCGGTCCCTGCCTTTTGCCGCCGCCGAGCGCCTAAGAGCAGGGGGGGGGGGGTGCTGGCGATAAATTTACCTGCCGCCCCCAAATCTCGTGCCGCCCGGGGCGTACCGCCCCCTCCGCCCCCCCCTTGCTACGCCAGTGATCTAGGTTTTTAGCTTATCTTCTTCCTGGGTGGCTTCTAGTAAGATAGCCGGGTAGAAAGATATGGAGCATGCAGTAGGTTCATAGAGGTTTCAAGCTTTTTCTTCTTTCATGTAGGGTGTTCCAGACTGCACAGTGAGAAGAGAGTGGAGGATTTGACATAGAATATGTGCTGTAGTCCAAAACATTCTGTTTTGCTTTGTATTATAATGTTAGAATGTGGACAAATTCTAGGGAGGACATTAGCAGGCCGATCCTGTATATTGAGCAAAACCTTGATTCTGGCATGACCTCTGTAGATGAAGAGTCTGGAATGTCTGTTACGTTGTTGATAATACACCATTTGCACACTATAAATGGATGGAGTTGTGATGTAAGATCCTTCCTGATCATAACTGGATAAAGATATCTGCAAAGCTTGTTTTTTCCAGATTGTTCTTTATTGCAGGAAAGCATTCTTTTATTTTACAGTCCTTGTCAGTCTATTTTTAGCCTCCTTTTTATTGACATATTTGTGTCACCTAACGTTAAGGATTGCATTGACTTGTAAAAATAAAAAGCTTATTAACACCTATTAATTTTTTCCTGGCTCTGTGTGTCGCCAATCATTTTTGGTCTAACAATGTGAAATTCTTTTGTTTGGGTGATCGTACTTTTGTTGTGGTTGGCAAGTACAGGTGTGCATTTGCTCTTGACTCATTTGCATGTTTCTGGACTGCCCAACATGTGTTTTAGTATCAGTGATGTTGGAATGTTTACAGTGTCATCTCAGAGGTTCCTTGTTTGCAGGGTGGGTTAGTGTTCACACCTGAGGTGGTTCATTTATCTGTGCCTGGTTTTTGACAGTTGGTATTTTCCAAACTGCCCTATATGTGGCAGATCACATTAAAGTAAGCATTGTGTTACATTTTCAGGTCTTTTATGACCTGTTTAAATTCATGAATCTCCAGTGTAGCCTGTTCAAAAAGTGAATTAAAGGAAATTATATCATTGGATATAGTCTATGCTCCATTTCTGTTGCATGATCAATTTACTACCCTAGGGTAGAAAACACTTTTTGACCACCATGGCCTAGAGCTTCCCCCTGCTGAACTGATGGCCCAATATATTAGTATCTTTCAGAGACCTATGAAAATTCTTCCTGAAACACTGCAGTATAATTCATTGTTCATTTTCAACCACTTTGAATTAAGGAAGTCCTTTTAGTACACTTGCTTGTGAAAAAACACATCTGTGACCACAGTGACATACTTTACTACATGAACAAAGTGTCAAGTAGAGATTATTCCTTGTGTTACTATCAGAAACCGAAAGGTAAGGTTCCTTGAAAAGAAATTCTATAACCACCTTTCATCTCCTATCATGTCTCAAATCCATGCTTTAGGAAATTGGGTTCTTTTGATTTTGTGTATGTAATAAGCAACAAAAATAATAAGGTAAACATTAAGATGACTTCTCCCAACTCACAAGTGCTAACCACGTGGTTCTGCAACTGGGAAATGTCCATAAACAATAACCCTCAAGAAGGAAGGTAACACAAGATGGAAAGGAAGACAATTGTAGGAAAGGCTCTGAGTCAACAAAGAGGCAATTATGTATGGAAATGGGTTGAGGTAACAGAACATGAATAAATTATGTAACAGAAGAGAAAATATTTAGATAGGAGAGGGAGGAAAGGGATAATTTTTATTCACTCATTTTGGAAACACTCCATTAATTTTAGCACTTTTTGACTGTAATGGTAGAGGAAGAAGTTCCATTTGCCGTTAATAGAAACAATACATTTTTTGACGTTTTCTGAAAAAGGGTACTCACTGCACAGTTTTGATCACAGGCGGGGTGGAGGGTATGTGGTCGATCCAACATGGCATGCCACTGAGAAACTGTAACCTCTCTAAGGAAGAAAGGTGAGATTAATGAGCCATTGTGAACATCCTAGAAAAATTTACAAAGTTCCTACTTTTGGCAGTAGTAATCAATTCTCAGTTGCCTAAGTGGAAGCAAAGCCACCAGCACATTCATGCCTTGCATAGAGTATTTTGAAATGCATGTGGGATTTGATGAGGCAGATGGAAAGATATCCATTCTACAGACATGATCCGCAGAGGTATTAAACCAGCAACCAAACTTACTACTGAATATGTACTGCTTGAAGGTGTATGGTTAACATGACAGGGATGCTGATATGGCAATACTCTAGATGAGGTGATGGTTTACTCCCCTCAAACCTACATGGGAGGACCTGACATCCCAGATTTGCCAGAATAGTCCCGGTTGTTCTATCATCTGTCTTGGCAGATTTCAATAAATTCAGCACATGTCCCGGTGTTTAAAGAGGGTGAACTGAATGCAGATGCAGGCAAGTCTTTGTGAGTTTGAATGCAGCATTAGTTTCAGAAATAAATTTACATAACGTAGATGATTCTGTGTTAAAATTGCATTCAAGTTAGTCCCCTTAGAGCCTCATTATCTGTGTTTCCTATGTTGGCGTGCCATGTCTTTTAAGTCATTCTGTGTCTCTTAGTCCATGTGAAATTGCAGTCCTATTTCTATGTTTGAGACAGGTTTTGTTTTTTTATTTTCAATCTAAGGTCACCGTACACTTACAGCCTCATTTATTCTTTCCATGCCACTCTACTGTTTTTCCATTCGTTATTTGCTCATTATCTGTGTTTTCTATGTTGGTGTGCGCTGTCTTCTAGTTTTCAGTCATTCTGTGTCTCTCAGTCAATGTGAAATTATAGTCCCATTTCTATGTTTGTGATGCCCTTTTTTTTATTTTCAACATCGGGCCATCCTTCACCTACAGTCTCATTTATTCTTTCCATGCCACACTGCTGTTTTTCCATTAATTATTAGCTCATTCCCAATTAACAAATCTGCGTGAGCGAATAATGGCTTTATGCACTATTTACAGAAAACCGCATCTTTTACTATGATGCGGTTCAGGGGCACAACTAGACAAACTTCAGGGGAGGGGGCTAGTAGTTAAAGTAATGGTGGTGCGGCTACCACTTCATGCACTGGGGCTAGAGGCTTCCTCCGAGCCAGTATGAGAACACACATTAGCAAAGCCAGGGGGTGTGCCTTTCATGTGCTAACGCATGCAAGCAGAATTTATTCATGCCTGTATTTTCTAGCTAGATCTATTGGCTTTGCCAGTGCTTTCCCCTGAGACACTATGCACCGCTGGAGCTTCAAGAGTGTCCACCAGTCCTGTGAGCATCAGATGTCTGCAAGATGGTACCAAGTGAGTCCTGTGTCTGGTCTTTGGGTTTTTCTTCATCTCTGAACACACAGAGAAGAAAGCACTGAAGCCCTATTCGAAGGTGTCTTTTCTTAGTAAAAGCAACATAAGCCACATAATAAACAAATGGTTCCAAGGAACAAGATGATGTTTGTGGGAAGATCTCCTAATGAGCACATCAATGTGCTCCCATAGACAAAGAGAAGTAGACTTATATGAATCCCATAAATGGCACGTACTGGGATTAAGAAAGTTATGGGGGGCTTATGTCTGTCTGTCACAAAATGAGGATGGCTCACTAAGAGCTCAAACGGTAGCGGCATTCACAAAGCGGAATAAGTGGAATACCTGTTCACAATGTAAAAACACATATATGTTGAAATTTATATTGCATAGTCCTAGCTGGTTAGCAACAGAGAACTGTACTATATGGGAAGTGATCTCAAGTGGGGGCTAAATCCTTTGGATAACATACATTACACTAGCATCTCACATATTTAAGGTTTAGGCACAGTGAGATGAAGGGATTTTGCCCAGAACTGCACAATCTTCATTTAAGTGCCAAGTTGAATTCAAAACCTGGTGCCTAGTTGTCAAGGTGCTGGTGTTCAAAATGTTACATTGGTACCTGCAGCATCCACTGCCAGGGCTGGCATCACCTACTGACAAGGCGACACCCACACGTATGGTGAAGAAGGGAACAAAAGGAATTGGTGACGTGTGCTGTATAGTTTGCCCTAGCATCATTGCTGTACTGCTTGTTCACAAATCACTCACTCTGCAATCTCTCATTTCCCATTCCTGGTATGGTGGAGACTAACCTGGGAGAGAGGTACTTCCACTGAATATGAGCTGGTGCCAAGTATCTCCACAGAGATCAGCTTTTACTTTGTTGAAATGAGTACTGAAATAGCTCACCTCGGGCTGTGAACTGGCTCTCTAGGTGTACCAAGGAATCAGGGTTAGTTCAGTGCTAAAAAGCAACTGTCTATCAATGAGCTCAACAATATATTTATATCACTCTGCTCCATCTGTGCTTGGACTCTGCTCTATCTGTACAGGTATTCGGCACTATGTATGCAGGGACGCAGCGGTATCTCTGTTGCAGCCAGCTCTACAAGAAGATGCGACCTGTTTGTGACAGAGTCCCACTCTTTACAAATGTGCAGCAACTGATTTTATCAGCACAGGAACTCATTTATGTCTACTAGATGTTCATTGCTAACTGGAGACGAGTAATTACCTTTAGTTTTTTTTTTTTAGTTTTTTTAACAGAGTTTTATATAGCGCGAACTTGACCCGAATCAGGTATCAGAGCGCTTTACATAGTACCAGTTGCATTACATGAGGACACATTCATTTTTGTTAGGCACGTGGAGATTAAGTGATTTGCCCAGAATCACAGGATGTTCAGCGTCATTGCTGAGACTCGAACCTAGTTCCCCAGATTAGAGGTCGACCGCCCAAGCCGTTAGGCCAACTTCTCTCCTCTCCTTAATAAAACAAATACTGAAACGTGCTTCTCATTCCCAAGCAGTCCTAACCCTTCCATTGGTACGTTGTGCAGCAACACACTAAACCTGTGATGTTTTGCTCTGCAGTTGAACCTCTCATCTATGTTTACCTCATCTTCTAATCCACTTTCTTCTGCCCACCTCTTTTCCTCCCCCATCTTCCTCACCATCTACATTTTGTTGTGATTGCTGTCTTGACAGTTGTTACTTTTAGGTCAATTTGATATTATTTTTGCCCTTCATTTGTGGTGAGGAAATTTAGATAGAGCAGGGAAGTAGAGGCAAGGGATGGAGAGAACAGTAAATAAACAAGCATTTGCAATGCAATAGGTCTCGCATTTATGCAAATTTGAGCTTTTAGTATTGTAAATGACAATGCCTTTCTTTCTGTTTTGGTTTTTCATACATAAATAAAAGGCATTGTCATTTACAATGCTAATACCTTAAACTCTCGCAAATGTGAGACCTATTGCATTCCAAATGCTTGTTTGTAAAGCCCCTCATGCCGCACTTTGACTTTAATGGCGGCCATGTCCCTTTCTTTAGCTCATGTAAAGAAAGGTGCGCTCCGCCATTAAAGTGAAAGCACGGTATGGGGGCTGTTACAAGAAAAACATTTGTTTGTCAAATTAACAAACATGTTTATTTTTTGTAAAAGCGCCCCATGCCACGCTTTCACTTTAATGTGGGCCATGCCCCTTTCTTTAAGACGTGGCTCGTGTTAGTTTAGATACAGACACCTCACACAGCAGGAACATGCATCCTTGCTACACAGTTGTGCATAAAGCGCCCTTTGTCAGACAGCTGAAGAAAGCAAGGACCAGCGTAAAAGTGGACTGGCTTGGATGTTGCGTAATGACCAAAGCTGCCAACTTTGGAGCTGAGGAATCAGGTTCGAATCTCGGCGTCGGCTCAAAATCCTGTGATTCTGAGCAAATCACTTAATCCCCCATGCCAACCCAAAAATATAATGTGTCCTTGTGTAAAGTAACTGCTGCTCAAATAAAGCGCTTAAATACCTTTCAAGTGCATCATGCAACAAAACTCTGAAAACACAAGAATAAATATATATATATATATATATATATCACAAATTCATTTCATTATTATCGGCAGTGAGGGATCAGAGGCCAGGCACTAACATGAGTTGCCACTAAGCAAAACATTCATACCGCAGAAAACTCTAAGGGAGTAGGATACTTGAGAAGTCTCAGGAGGCTGGCTTAACTGACTCATTACAACAAGCAGCGACTTTTAAAATTCTGTGTTTAGCCAGAACTTTTGGCTATGTTGTAGAGCATTGTGGCTGCTGTGCATTATGTTGAAAAGTTATAATAAAAAGTGTTAAGCATTCTTGTTACCTTTATATAAACGAAGACTGACATTATATACAACTGAAAAACCTGATTAAAAAAGATTTTAACATAAAAAATGTCTTCTAGTTTTTTTGTACTTGCACTGCTGGCAACTTCTTCCTGCCTGTTCTCATGCTTGTTTGTTATAATTTTTTTTGTTATGGGGGAGCGGGACATAAATAACGGGGAGTGGAGGTTGGAAAACAGTAATTTAATTAGAACACGAGCAGCGGACGGACACTAGGGGAGAATCAACAGATGCCAGATTCCAAGGCCAGATTGACGTGATGCTTAGGTGGTGCTCTGATGCAAAATGGTGGTGGTGAATGATGTTTGGTGCTCAGGTGGTGACACTATATGGTGTGGATTGGAGGTACGTTGTGGATTGTGGAGTTGAAATATGTTGTTTGGTGTGTAATTATGCGGTGTGTATTGGAAATGTGTGGAGTTGAATTGTGTGGCCTGGAACTGTGGTGGTGAGTGAAATTATGCTTAGTGAAATTGTGGCATGGTGTGGAGTGCATTTATGTTGATTGGTGGTATGTGGTATAGAGTGCATTTATGTGGCATGTATTTATGTTGCATTGAGTACAGTGCAATTATGTGGCGTGTAATTATGTGGCACTGAGTGGTATTATGTGGAGTGTATTTATGTTGCATTGAGTCGAGAGTAATTATGTGGCATGTAATTATGTGGTACTGAGTGGTATGTGGAGTGTATTTATGTTGCATTGAGTAGAGTGGAATTATGTGGCGTCTAATTATGTGCCACAGTGGTATTATGTGGAGTGTATTTATGTTGCATTGAATACAGTGTAATTATGTGACGTGTAATTATGTGGTACTGAGTGGTATTATGTTGAGTCTATTTATGTTGCATTGAGTAGAGTGTAAATATGTGTTATGTAATTATGTGGCACTGAGTGGTATTATATGGAGTGTATTTATGTTGTATTGAGTAGAGTGTTATTATGTGGCGTGTAATTATGTGGCACTGAGTGGTATTATGTGGAGTGTATTTATGTTGCATTGAGTAGAGTGTAATTATGTGGCGTGTAACTATGTCACATTGAGTGGTATTATGTGGAGTGCATTTATGTTGCATTCAGTACAGTGTAATTATGTGGTGTGTAATTATGTGGCACTGAGTGGTATTATGTGGAGTGTATTTATGTTGCATTGAATAGAGTGTAATTGTGACGTGTGATTATGTGGTACTGAGTGGTATTATGTGGAGTGTATATATGTTGCATTGAGTAGACTGTAATTATGTGGCGTGTAATTATGTGGCACTGAGTGGTATTATTTGGAGTGTATGTTGCATTGAGTGCAGTGTAATTATGTAGCATATAATTATGTGGCACTGAGTGGTATTTGGAGTGTATGTTGCATTGAGTGCAGTGTAATTATGTAGCATATAATTATGTGGCACTGAGTGGTATTGTGTGGAGTGTATGTTGCATTCAGTAGAGTGTAATTATGTGGCGTGTAATTATGTGGCACTGAGTGGTATTATTTGGAGTGTATGTTGCATTGAGTGCAGTGTAATTATGTAGTATATAATTATGTGGCACTGAGTGGTATTTGGAGTGTATGTTGCATTAAGTGCAGTGTAATTATGTAGCATATAATTATGTGGCACTGTGTGGTATTATGTGAAGTGTATTTATGTTGCATTGAGTAGAGTGTGAATATGTGGCATGTAATTATGTGGCACTGAGTGGTATTATATGGAGTGTATTTATGTTGCATTGAGTAGAGTGTTATTAAGTTTTGACATTAATACATTACATTATAGCAATGCACTGAGAAGTACTTTTAAAAAGTAATTTTTAAATATGACCAGTTAAAGTACACAAGGTCCTATTAATTGTTTATAGGCATGGGAGATTAAGTGACTTGCCCAGAATCACAGGATGTTGGGATAGTGCCGAGACTCAAACCTGATTCCCAGTTCCAAAGTCAGCAGCTCTGGTAGTAATGCCACATCCTTGGTAGAAGGAGGGTGGCAGGCAGAAGCCACATGAAAGCTTAGCTCTTTATGGCCTTGACGTTCCAACACGGCTTTGAGCTAAGTCAGAGGCAAGCTTCAGGCTCAAGCCTAGCTCGAGCTTTCTGTGGCTCGCTTATCTCTTTTTTTCCTCTCAATTCTTTATTAATATTTTTTCCAAAATTAAACATGCAATGATCAACAAAAGAAACACCAGTTAAACAATATTAGATGTGGGCAATGACATTGATCACAAAAAGAATTAATACCAAAAAATAATAAAATAATAATCAAGAAATAGTACAATACCTTGATTATGATAAATCAATACAACAGGAAGATGATGAAGTGTTTCGTACAACAAAAACTGTCATGCATACAATATATGAAAATCAATGGAGAACCTATGAATAGTAAATATGCATTATACAGTCAATTATCATCTTAAATGTATAAAAGGACCCCATATATGATCAAAAAGATGTAAATTGTCATTCAACTTATAAATCATTTTTTCTTTTTTTAAATTTCAAAATACTTTATTGATTTTTTTTTTTTTTAAAGCGAAAAAGAAAACACAAGCCTGTAACAGGGTTAACATAAAATATCTAAGGCAAAGTTATACATATACAATCATATAGTTTTAAGCTATTGTCAATGTGTTTTAGCCATGTGTTATGAGGTGGAATGGATGCATGTGGTGTGGATTGGAATTATGTACTTTGGATTGGAATTGTTTGTTGTGGAATTGTGTAGCGTGGAATGGTGTGGTGTTGAGTGGAGTTGTGTACTTAAATGATGTGGCATGGCGTGCAGTGGAATTATGTGGATAGGAATTATGTGGCATTGAGTGTACGAGGATTGTGTGCATGGAGCATAATTATGTGGAGTGGTATTGTGTGTCGTGTAGTGGCATGTAGTAGAGTGGAATTATGTGGCACGATGTGGAACTCTGTGTTGTGAATTGCGTATATGTGGCGTGTAGTGGAATTGTGTTGTGTAGTTGAATTATGTGGTTTGGTGTGGAATTATGTGGTGTGGAATGGCATTTTGTGGAGTTGAATTGTGTGGCACGGAACTGTGTGGCATTGAGTGAAATTATGTTGAGTGGAATTATGTGACATGGTGCGGAGTGTATTATGTGGCATGAGTAGATTTATGTGGTATCGAGTAGAGTGTAATTAGGTCGAGTTTAATTGTGTTGTTGAGTGGTATTATGTGGAGTGTAAATATGTTGCGTATTGTTATACAGTGGGCTGGTTGAATCATGGTTGTATTGTCGTGTCACCAGCACCTAAGTCAATACCACAGTGTTGAAGGCTGTAAGAAAGGTAGGAGTATGAGCTGCTCTGCATGTCCGCAGTACACAAGAGGTTGGCCACCATTTGTAGAGTCTAGCCACAGGAGGGTAATTTTGTTTTAAAGAGAAACACCTTCTTAACGCAAAGAGGAAAGTGAATTGTTTTAAATCATGACGGAAATGCAACGTGCTTTCAGTCATCAAACCGGATCTTATGAACTTTCCAAGCCAGAGCGGCTTGAGATTTCATTGACGGCATAAATGTGTAATATAGTTTACAGGATGTGTAACTACGAGGTAAAGACGATAAAACATACACTATCAAACCGAAGTAGCTATAATGGGCCGACAAATTGGCTCCATGTCATTGGGACCACTGTTTCATTGCTGGGCTTTAATTTGATAAATCTGTGCAGTCTAGGGGTTGTAGTCTTGATGCATTTTAATTGAGCCAATTGTATTAACACATGTGATAACAATAAAATTGTAAAACTATCTGTAAAAGCAAAGTCCAGAAATGGAAAACTGGTGTACTGGTGACATGGGACAAATCTCATCAAATTTGGGATCTCTTAAAACTCTTAATGACCATAGATGGTATGGCGTGATGTCATTGTATCCACGGAAGAGAGCACGCACCCTGTGTTCACATTACATTTAATTTTTGCCCATGCTTGATAGAGCTTTTCTGCTCGATCCAAAGTCCTGCCCTTAACTTTTTTACACCAGGGCTTCCCTAACATAATTTCACATACTTTTCCAGAAATGTCACAACAAAATTATGCCATCTCATATAACCCACTCATTATCCCATATATGCATGACCATAAACGGCAGACTCACCATTTTGTCTTCCACATAGTATCAAAGTGTTCCATTGGATCGAGGATGAAGGTTGACCGAGAAGGAGGGAACATAAGTACTTGGACGGGAAAGAGAATTGGATTAACAGCAGTCAGCACACTAATGATGCAAGTACAAACATAGGAGCAATGCATCTGAATAATAATAGTATGCTTGCGAGTGGAGGCTGGCTTGTTAGTAGAAAGTAGGGACGACCTTTCACCAAACGAAAAAAGGGTGTGAAAGGAGTCTCATTTGCCGATTAACCGATGGGAGTGGGGCCCATGCTACCTTTTGGCCCAACGAGGGCTGCTCACCACCACCCAGATGTCGCACCCACCGCTGAATTCCAAAGTGCTCCTCGGGATTTACAATGCACCTTATAAACTCGCCGAGTAAAATATTCCTGTAAGTACCACCCTCAAAATGAAACACAAGTCAGAAGTGCAGACGGGGCTTCTGGAGTATGCTGGAATTGGTGCTCGTATAAAAAAACAGAAGTAGCGCCCACAAATAAAACGC
Source organism: Calotriton arnoldi (assembly GCA_963921515.1). Classification (NCBI taxonomy): domain Eukaryota; kingdom Metazoa; phylum Chordata; class Amphibia; order Caudata; family Salamandridae; genus Calotriton; species Calotriton arnoldi. The sequence continues at coordinate 90,480 of CAWUFW010017402.1, forward strand.
ACTTTGTGCCAGACCGTCTGACATGTGTGAAAGCTCGTTTTTTTTTTTTTTTTAAAAGTTTGTGCAGGTGGGGGTCCATACAAAATGTTCAATTTTGCCCATGTGTGTAAGGTGCTCCACAGCACAAAGAAAACTGAGCAGACATCTGGCACAAACCTGAAACACACTAGCGCATGGGTGAAGTCCTCAAAAACAGCAACGGAGCTCGGAGCGACATCGGTCCCAGCAAATGTGATGATTAAACAGGAACGGAGCATACTGAATATCGTGCTGCAACCCTCAGCCCAGTGTCCAATGGGAATACTACTTGTCCTAGCATACACCTTTGAATTGACACAGTGGACCACACACAAACACAAGCGCCTGGCTTATGCTAGTTTGATTTCATTTGTTTAATTTTATCTTTAAACGTAGAGGCAAGGAGCAGCGGAGGGGCGGGCAAACAAGGCACAGGGAGACAATCCGAACATAAATTGAAGAACAGCGTCCGGACTGCGATTTTAGAAGGGTGTTGGGGGTGGGAAAACAAGGCACAGGAAATACGCCTAACATAAATTAAAGAACAGCGTCCCACGAACTGCAAGTGGCAGCGCTGCGCTGAAGCAAGCAGCACCACCCACCTCTCATTGCACACAGTTCACCTCCTTGGGCATCTCGGAGAGCCAGAAACGTCATGTTGCCACTGCTGCTTCCCATACCTCCTGCTTAGGAGCCTCGCTACAACCTGCGGGTGGAGAGAAAAAAGCAGCGATCTCGGAAGCGGAGGGGGCGGGCAAACAAGGCAGAGGGAGACAATCTGTACATAAATTAAAGAACAGCGTCCCGCGAGTGGTGTGCGGACGCTGGGAAGAGAAACCAGTGGTGCGCGCGCACCACAGCGGAGCGGGGGCTAGAGAGCGCGGCAGCAAAGCGAGACGAACGCGCGCTGCTGCGCGTTCTGGCCACCGTCGGGAATGGGCGCGGCAAAGGCGGGACATGCACCCGCCTTTGCCCAATCGCGTGCCGTTTTTCAAAAACAACGCACGCTACAGCCAATGAGGGCTTCTGAAAACAAAACCACATGCACGAGCGTGTGGGTCGTTTTCAGAAGCCCTTTCTAGAGGTCTCGCTGCGCGAGCAGTGCTACGCACTGCAACGCTAGGCGCGAGACCTAAAAAGAAGACAAAAGTGAAATGTAAGGAGTGGGAAGCGGCAGATGGAGGAAAAAATGAAAAGGGGGGATGACAGGTAGCAGGAGAGGAGGCAGCAGCATGAGGAGAGTGACTACAGGGATCGAGGGCAGGAAAGAGGGCAGAATGAACAGTGCTAAGGCCCAGGTGACAGCCTATGGATGACGCAATAGTAGCTGATTGTACAGCAGCCCATGGGAAGGAAAAAGCGGGCTTGGGCAGAAAAGCAAAAGGCAACTAATAAATGTATTAAATTTCAAGTTTTGCCCCAAGCTTGAGCTTTAAAATCCACTCTTCATGCAGACATTAAAAAAAGGCACAGTACCTAGACTGTGTCACAGCAGCAAGTGTGTTAACCCACAGAACCACACTTCTTGCTGGTTAGAAATTGGCATTGAGTTATAGAAGGTGAAGTAGGCACCAGCTGACTGCAAAAATGGATCAGCTTGAGGAACAGCAGCAAGGCCCAGCAACTGTACAGCCAATATGCATTTCAAATGAGCCTTAGAAATGTATGTGTGTCTCAGATCTAGAGCATGGCACTCTCCTTCTCCCTTTATCTCAAGGTTCTCCAAGCACCAGTGGTCACTTGCAGAGATGGGAAAGATGACCAAGAGATAGAGCCCACGATTGCCGAGCTATCTGGGGCATACCATGCTGCTGCAGCAGAAAGCTTCAGTAGGCTCAATGACAGGTCCTGTGCATGCAGTCTATTATGTGTTCGTCCAGCAAACACACAGGGACAGCCACACAAGGGCCTTCTGTGAAGTTGACTATGAGAGGTTACCACCCACTAGTCCTCAACAAGGCATAAGGGAATATTGCACCTCATGTGTGTCTTTTCTGTAGTTTGCATGTCCTGCTCTAGCCAAACTTAACCAAAGAGCATATATGAGGCAGAAGAGCACAGTGACGGACTGCTCTGCACCATTGACTGTGTATTGACTATTAGAGTAACTGTGTGACATGACGTTATTTTCAAGCCATCACCCTGAAGCCAATACTGCATGACAGTCTCCCAAGCAATATCAATGCTTGGGCCTTAGCTGGCCTACTGAGGTAGAAGAGAAAGCCAGGGATATTGTACTTAGAGGAAATGGACTGCTGCCTGTGGAACCATTTTTTAAAGGACTCTGTCCCCAATAATAAATAGTGCCACTGGAATTATGTAATTCTGCCGCCCCAGCCTTTTTTTGCATCATTATGAATTTGCATTTGCAATATATTGCAGATTTTAGCAGTAAAATGTGTTTCCAGCTCGAACAGATCAAAAGTTACTGAACTTGCAGCGAAACATGTTCCTGCACAGTGGAAGGCTTTTCGTAAAGGTTGACTGGCCATCATTAGTTGTTTATTCCTGTATTTGGGTGCTAGGTTAGTACTAGTGAAGCCAAACCTTAGCTCAGATGCATAAAAAACTTAAGAAGTAATGAAGCAATACTATCACAAAATGTGTCACATTACACAGCATAGTATCCCTATTCTTTCCGTATAATTTATTCAAACTTGCCACATAATTTGGTCATTTCATGTTTCATAATTCCAGTAGCCCTATTAATAAGTGCCAGCAACAACAGAAACAAAGTACTGCCCATAACCCTATTTGCCAATACCACTTTGCAGGTTCTTAGTTTTTAGCCACTACTTGGATTTTTAAACAAGAAAAACCCACAAGCCCCCTCTGCCCCAACAGAAAGCTAGATGTGATGCTATTGACAGAAAAGTCCAGACTGTCTGGTGGACACTGAACCATTGCAAGCCCATTTAAAAAGAAAAAGAATTATCCCCTTCATGAGAGAGAGAGAGAGCGAGAGAGAGAGAATGTGTGTGTGTGTGCGTGCGTGTGTGTGTGTGTGTGTGTATATATATATATATATATATATATATATATATATACAATTGCAATATCTGCAATTGCACTCAGTACAATTTGTCATTTTCTGCCTTGTTTTCTTAGAAGCATTCAAAAGGTATCAGTCAAGTTGGGGAGGGGGCAGAGATCACCTTTTACATTCAGGTGGCTTCTCTCATTCCAGTGCTAATAGGCAGTTATTAGCTCTCCTTTCAAACATTAGCGAAGGCTCAAACACGTTGCCCTGCACAGCGAGAGCCCCCACCATGAGGTCTTCATCCTAGGATATTGTGAATCACCATTAACCTCCACCTCTTCCTGAGAAAACATTTCGTAGCAGCAGGAGAAGCTGAACCTGTCTTTATTAAGAAAATTAAATGTCTTGTCCGACGCTGCTTTCCGAGCAGAGTCCCGAGCAGAGCTCTGCGCGGCCAGGCTTTCACTGAGACAAGTACCCTCGAAGATGCAGCCCGGGCTATGACCCACGATGGAGGGGCTGAATCCCTTATAGCCCAATGGGCATTGCGCGCCTGGTGCATTGTCTGGCGTTATAGATGGCTGCACTCTAATTAGAGTAGCCAGATTTTGAGATGCAAAAACCGGGACAGATCAGACATAAAAGTAGGACTAAAGTCTTTTGTGTTACTTTTATGACTGGCCTGTCCCGGTTTTTGCGTAGTCATGTAAATGCATGTGTGTGCCTATCTGTATGTATGTGTATATGTGTGTGTATATATATATATATATATATATATATATATATATATTCAAATGCATTTACAGGGCTATGTTATAAAAGATTAGCTGTGTGGCAGGACCTCCAACATGAGACCCCCGCCCTGCTCCCCACTCTGTCTTCCCTCTCTTCGCTCTGCTGCGAGCACACAGCCGACCTCCTCCTGTGCTGCCTGAAAGAGGCAGATAATAAATGTCATCACTTTGGAGGTGTCTCTTGAAAGGAGAGCATAGTTCTATTTCTGCTTTGCAAAATCACTTTATCTTTGTCCCAAAAACTAGGACATTTATTGAAAATTTGGAAAATTGTTGGTACGCTGGGACAGTCCTTTGAAAAGCTGGACTGTCCGGGGGAATCTGGGACATCTGGTCACCCTAACTGTAATGCGCTCAGCTTGCAGAGCGTGTTTGCGACTGGCGCTAAAAGCAGGAAATGTGAGTGCGCATACTCCTGTTTTCTGTTTTTTCCCCCCAGTGTTTGGTACGTAGGGCCAACAAAGGAAACTAAAGGGCAGTGTTATTAGATATTGCATTAGGGACTGCCTTGGTAGGTAAAATAAAAAGGGATAGAAAGGAAACGATAGGTATAATTGAAGTGCACTGGGTCCCTCACCCCACGAGACTTGGTGCCACTGCACTTGCTGCACAGCTGCCAGGTTTCCCAGGTTAATGCTGCAGCAATTAAAGGTACATCTCCGACCAGCAATTGAGTTCTTTATTCAGGTCTCCGCTGTATGATGCTGTTAGGCACAACCAGGATTAAGGCACAGTTCCAGAGGCAGGCTGGTGCAGCACGTATTCCAGTAATCACAAATTTCTGGGTTTCCCCTTCTCCTCCAAAACTGCCACCTTCAATCTTTGCAGTGGAGGGTTCTTCAGAGCTCTTTAGTCATATTATTTGGTCATCAGATCTTCCCCACACACACAATACCACCAGGGCTTTAAGTCGAATGAAAAAAGTGGGGGTCTCTAAAAGGGGCATGGCTTAAGATGCATAAATAGGAATGCTATCCAAAGGGCGTGACCTATGTAACCAGTGCTTGAAATGGAAAAATAGAAGTGCCGGTACTCTGTAGCAGAGTACCTGCTTGTTTCTGAGAAGTGCCGGTACTCTCCAATTAAAAGTATTACGTCGCTCTCGAGAAGTGCCGGTACTATCCCTCTCAAAATAAAAAAGTGCCGGTACTCTGTACCGGGCAGTACCGGCCCATTTAAAGCACTGTATGTAACTAATAACCTGTTTTAAAACATGTACATAAGATCCTGTGTTTCCCTAGTATCACCCGACCAGTATGTTGGTGCCTCTGGTTCTCTTTCATCAAAGACATATCACACAGTAACGGACATGCACCTAAAACAGGCCAGTGCTTGTTACCAGTGTTTGTTGTGAATAATTAGAATTGAAAAAATGTTTCAATTTTGTCAATTAAACTTTAGAAGGTCTGGGGAAGGGGCGGCAGTCTTCGTAGTGTCTCAGGCACTCCCGTTCCTCTAGTCTGTAGACTTTCTGTTAGACATCTATGCGCCTTTACTCCCCACCTCTGTCTGACATCCTCAATTTGAGGGAGAGGTGTAGCGTAGCAGCCGGAGCAGCTGACTCCGAGAGCAGGGTTCACGGTTCGATCACCGGCAGCAGCTCAGCTCAGCATCATGTGACTCTGAGCAATAGCTTACTTAATCTCCCCGATGGCCCCCAGCACCTTGAAACTTTAATGGATGATATGTGTGTACTTTACAAATATGGATTATTACATTTGCACTTTTCATCTCTTAAGCACCCTCTTTTCACTGCCTCCTACATAGAATTTCTTGCATCTCCTTCACTTCACTGCCCCTAAACACACAATGCACCCACTCACCGGTAAGCACTGCATTTTCTTATAGTTCCTCACTGTTATTATTTCAGTAGCTGTGTACCTCTTCATAAGCAAAAATGCTCTGTGCGATATGCAGAGAGGCCAAGGACTGGATGAACATATATTCTGAACCCTGTTGTGACCCACTGGCAGGCACTGCCTTGTCCTCAGCCTCAACTTCAGAGCTCTCAATTGTGGCCCATTATAAACACCGACCCACAACCTAAGCTCGCAAAGACACCTAAAGACGACTTCGTTCACATTAAGCACTACACAAGATTAATATGCAACACAAAAAAACCCTACAAAAACACAAGAGAGTTGAAACAGCAAACAGTCGTAGGGAATGCAAGATTGAGTAAAACAGGTCAAATGTAACCAGGAACTGCAATGATGACGTGGATTATTTTAACGTTTATACACTCATTGTTCACCCGATTAGTGTTTTGTTGCCTGTAAAGTTAAGGACATCATTATGGGACCCGATAAGGACTCGTTTCAATATCTATTTTTATTTACTGCCAGGTCTGAAACTTCTATGTACCAGGCCGCTTAAAGCCAAGGGTCTCGGGATACGGGCTCTGCTCACGTGGTTTCCAGGCGAAGACCAGATATCGCAGGGTAGGAGATAACATGAGCTGGAAACCACTGTGCAATGTGGGTTCCCATACCATGTTTGAAGGCTGGGCACTACTGATGTTCATGTTTTTTTTGCAAAGTTCCCCAGACATTAGCAGCAGCTTTAGAAGCTTTTGATTTGGGGTGGAGGGTCGGGGGTCATCTCACCAAAAAGCCTTCCCACGCTCCATAACCCCATACCTGCCAACTCACACGGGGCCACCGTGTGTCACGTGATTTCGGCTCCCTTCACACGGTCACACGGTGAGGAGCCAAAATCACACGGTGGCAGAGAAAACGAGCTGTAAACCACAGTAAACAGTGGGTTTCAAGACAGGGCCGTATTAACAGCATCATAGACCCTTGGGCAGCGCAGTGCACAGGGCCCTGCCTACACAACCACTCACAAGAATAACAAGCATTGGCATAGCCAATAGGTCTCGCTTTTGGGCCCTTATAAGTATTTAGTTTTGCAGCACAATATCCTTGGTGCAACAACATCAGCTGTTGCATGGCTAAACCTTGTACCTTATAAGTGTTTAGCCATGCAACACTTGATGTTGTTGCACCAAGGATATTGTGCTGAAGTTATCCAGCACAATATCCTTGGTGCAACAACATCAAGTGTTGCATGGCTAAACACTTATAAGGTCCCAAAGGCGAGACCTATTGGCTATGCCAATGCTTGTTAAAAATGTTATCTTTTAAACAGGTTTTGCTCATTTTCCACCTACTTTCCACTCCTTTGTCTGCAAATCCTATTGAAATATTTTACTATCTTCACACCGCTCGAAGTGTGACAATAGTCGTGAGAAAAAAAGTGTAGCTTACGCTGTAAATTGTGGGATACATTTATTCCATAAATGTGGACATTAGCAAACTGGTACATCCTTGTCCACTTATGTTTTTTTTTTGTATGAGCATTTTCATGCTCGTTGTGCGAACGCAGTGGAAGGAACAAGGAATGAAGAGTAAAGGGGGTGAAGGTGAGTGAAGGAAGGAATGGGCGTGGCTACGAAGGATGTGGTGAGGTGGTAAAGGAGGAGACGAGGAATGAGGGAGGCGAAGTATCACGGTGAGGATGGGGCGGGTAGTAAAAGGAGGGCATGAATGCACGAGGGAAGGAGCGTATGAGGAGCGTGGAAGTGAGATGGGGACCCACTGAGGGCTGTGGAGGCAAGATAGGACTCAAAGAATTTTGGTGTCGGAGACAAATGAGTACGGGAGGGCAGCGAAAGGGGGTGTGGGAGGGAAGATATGGAAGAGGGTTAGAATACATTTTCAGGGTGAGGGATAAACGGGTAGTGCGGAGCGGTTTCGGGGAAGTTAAGGGTTGTGAAGTGGGCGAGGAAAGAATCTATGGCTGTGGGGGTGAGAGAGACCTTAGGGGGTTGTAGGGAAGCCGAGATGGGTCAAGAGAGGAAAGGCAGGGCCGAGGTAGGAATTTGTGGGCGGAAGTAAAGACTGAGTTAACATGAGTGGGCAGGAGGAGTGAGGGTGAGGGGAAGGCGTATGGGGGCATTAATTGAAGATGTAAAGGGAAATCAAACCGAGAAAAGAGGTGGAAGTGAGAGAATACGGATGTGAAACTGCTGGAGAAGGTTTACGAGAAAGGAGGAGAGAGAATGCAGGCAAAGGAGGGAGTGCGACAAGAGGAAACCGGACAGGTGTAGGCTGTAAAAAGGGGAGCATGATGGGGCGTAAAGGGTGTTGGTGTAAAGAGCAGGGCACACAGGCGGAGAAGGCTAGAGAGCGAGAAAGAAATAAAGTGGGATAAACACAGAGGAGGTGGTAACAGAATGGGTGGTGGAGGGAGAGCCACAGAGAGCTAAAGAAGAGAGGGGGGTATAGAGGAGGGTACAGAGATATAGAAAAGAGCTGAGAAGCTGAGTGAGGAGGCAAAGAGTGTGGGTGGGGGGACTCAAGGATAGACGCAAATAAAGGCAAAGATTGAGGAGGGAATGGTACAAAATGTGGAGGAATGAGAGGGAAGGTACAACGGGAGATGAAGGCAGTGGGGACGGTAAGGGGTCGGGAGGAGTGAGTTAAGAGACAATGGAGACATTATTGAAAGAGGGGAGGAATGGTAAAAATCGAGGAGAGAAGAAAAGTGAGAGGAGCAAAGAGACAGAGATAACAAGAGACAGAGATAACAAAAGACAGGTGCATGTAAAGAAATCAGGAGGGAGCTAAATTGGTGAAGGGGACAGATGGGAGGGAGAGAAAAGGGGAAGAATGAAAATAAAATGGGACAGAAAATATTCGGGGGAATCCACCCCTGAATGCGAGTGTCCAAAAGAGTAGGGGGCTGAAGAAATGGAGTGGAGGAGGGCACGACAGGTGTCAAAGAGGCTAGGGGTAAAGAGGGCCACAAGGGTCTGGTGGAGGAGACCAGGGGAGAGACTACTGGTAAAACGATGAAAATGAACACCTGGTTATAGAGTGAAGGGCGTGAAGGTGAGGGCGTGTTGAGGTGGGCGGAGTTAGCAAATAGATGGTTCTACCACGGGGAACGTGACGGAGGCAAGGGAGAGGGGGCACATGAGAGAGCAGGTGGAGGGCAGGAGGTCCTAACGAAGTTTGTGAGGGAGAGCGGTTTGAGGCGAGAGATAAAGATGGGTACTGACACGGTCTGGTCAGGAGGGGTGCTAGGGGGAGCCACAAAGGGGAGAGTGCACAAGAGGCGGGGTGGAGGTTAAAGTAAACGGCTGGGGAGGGGGAGATACGGGGAGGTCTGGGTTGGTGCAAAAGGAGGGATCCGGGAAAAGGCTACTGAAGAAAACCAGTGGACGAGGTAAATGGAAAAGGAGCTAGTGAGGGAGAGCAGTGGGAGGAAAGAGTACGACATGGGAGAGGATGGTGAGAGCGGGGGGTTGCATAGGAGGAGGCTAGCGAGGCACAGGGGGAGTGAGCGCTGGGGAAAGGAGGAGGCTGGTAGAGAGGACACTGCAGGGGGGGGCAAAGGCTTGTGACAGAGCATGGGGAAGGAGAGGAGGCATTTCAAGCAGCTCGAGCGAGACGGCGGGGGTAGAGGGCACGGGAGGAGGCAGGTGAGGGAGAGCTAATGAGGGCAGAGGAAGACGCATGCGGAGGCTGGCAAGAGAAGAAAGGGGCAAACAAGGAGGCTTTGGGGAGAGAACGGAGATCAACGCACCAGAGGGGGCTGGCGAGGGAGGGCACGTGAGTGGGTGGTGTGGAAGAGCAACGTGGGAGGGTGCAAACGAGGTGGCACTGAGGGACAGCAAGAAGATTAAGGTACAGGAGTGAGCTTGCGACGGAGGGCAGAGAGGAGAGCACGGAGGTGGCTGGTGTGAAAGAGCCGCAGGGGAGGGGGCGGAGAGGAGGCTCTGAGGGAGAGCGACGGCTAAAGGCCGAGAGGAAAGCCAGATGAAAGCGCGAGCAAGACGGAGAGGCGGGGCGAGGCGCGCACGAGAGGAAAGCCAGATGGCGCCTCTGCACGTAACTGTGTGCGTAACCACACGCTCTAGGCCTCACAAAAAGCTGTGGTCGACTTTTTGAAGCCCACTCACTAAATGTCTCGCCAGAGCAGCGCATGCGCTGGCTCAGGCGAGACCTAAAAATGTTTAATAGAAAATTAGCGTTAAATTTTGGTCTGCATGGGGCCCCTATGCTCATGGGGCCCCCAGGCAACTGCCCAGCATGCCCATGCGTTAAGACTGCACTGTTTCCAGCTCCTTTCCAGAGGCTGTAAGCAGCCAATGTCCATTAAAAGGTGTTAAAACACCCCAGGACTTCAGCGACAGCCTCGATGACCCTTTGTTTTTGGTTTTTGGGAGGGGGTTGGGTAGCTTGGTGAGGGGCAGAGTGCCTCTTGATAGCTCTCGGCACCAGGCCCCCCCCCTTCCAAGGCCCTGCTCCCTCCTCACAGTAAAGTTATTTTGTAAGTTGGCAGGTATGCAACCCTGATGCCCTCATGTCTTCTAAAAGCAATGAACTTAGGGCCCAGACCATTCCACAGACCCCACCTCTTTAAGCACCCACCTCCTCTCACACAGTGAGATTTATCTGAAATGTGTCAGGCCTGGGTCATGTTCATACATGTCCAGCCATGCACGTCTGCTCTAGTCATGGTAAAGAATGGAGCAGGCGACCTGGGTAGCTCTTTGTTACGGGGCGGGGCCGGTGAGTGAGAGACATGAATCCAATACAGACTGGTGGACTGCAGTGTCTCTCTCTCCCCCTCTTGTCTCCCCCCAGCAGGACGACTGGAAAACACAAACTGCATCTATAGTGGATCCAACAGAGGAAAACGACGTCGGCTCCTTTAACTGGGGATTCCAGGATGACGGGCCTCCCCCTCCTGACGTCAACACGTTCATGACGATAAAGACGGAGGAATCCAGGAAGCGGGGGGTGCGTTGCCACCGGAGCGGAGGAGGAAGATTCGGGAGAAGGAGCGTGTGTGGTGAGCCGAGGAGAGAGTGAGGACAGCATCGCAGACCGAGGGACGAGACCATCAGGATCCCGGGCTGAGCCAGGAGGCCAACGTCCCCACGTTTCGCCGAGCCACGCTCCAGGAGGAGCGTGGCTTACCCAGGTACGGGAGAGGTTCTCGGGGTGGGTTGGGAGGAGGGACGACCCGAAGAGTTAACCGGGAGCTCTAGGACCCTCGCAAGTTTCCCTACCTGTTTTCCCGCACAACCGAGCACTGATCACGCCTTCCTTGTCACTTTTGTTTTAAAAGAGCACAAGAGTGTGTGGTGCCCTTTCACTCCCTGGCCCCTTGTTTGCCGATCTCCCGGGATAACATCCTGACACCATTGTTTTCCGTCTCTTTTTCACGCACCATCATCACGGAGGGACGACCGAATCTACGCACCGGAGCCTGGGAGCTGAGACCGAAGACCGGAGAAGGAAGCCGAAGGGCCCCAGGCACGACGGATCCCGCCGCTTTTGCCACAGAAAGACTGACAAGCAGGCACAAACGGACACTCGGAAAAATAAAGCCTTATTTGAACCGACCTGGCCTCCGATCTATTACTTCAACCCCGCCACAACTGGTGTCAGAAGTGGGATCAACATCCCAGTCCGTCAGTAAACCTGTGATGGACGCGGTGATTCAACATCTCATCAAAGGCCAGGAACAACTCGAATGGGCGATAGAGAGACAGATGATGTCCACCCAGGCTGACCGGGAGGTGTTCCAGAACACCATCACAGCACAGATGGGGAGCCTACAGAAGGTGATACAAGACCCTGGGAACCCTGCACCCGGGGAGAGGCGCGCCCCCATCTCGGGTCCCTCAGGGGTATCCCTCCAGAAGTACGTGTCCGGGGAAGATCCGGATGCGTTCTTGCTGAATTTTGAACGGGCAGCCAGAGCGTGTGGGTGGCCCGAGGAGAAGTGGCCCTTCTTTTTAGCGCCTCTCCTGACTGGAGAGGCCCAATCGGCCTATCAAGTAGCCAATGCCAACGGGGAAACACCTTACCAGGAGGTCAAAGACGTAATCCTGGATCACCTAGGTCTGGATGCAGAGGCCTATAGAGTGCGATTCCGCAAGGAAAGGGGGGTGCCGGGTGAAAACCCAAAGACTTTGTTTCTGCGGCTGAAAATGGCAGCAGATAAATGGCTAAAACCAGCCACTAGTACGAAAGACGACATCATGAACCGCGTGTACCTCGAACAGTTCATGGAGGCCCTCCCCTATGGCACATAGAGATGGCTCAAACAGCACTCTAATCTTACCGGTGAACAGGCCATCGAAATGGCCACTAACTATTCGCGAGCACAACCTCGAACATTACTGTGGCACAACGAGAAACCAAATAAAGGCGCAGCACCCTCGAAGACTGAAAGAAAACCTAAGTCGTGGGTAGACGTTCCAAAACCCAAAAACACCAGGTCAGAGATGCCTACGTTCCGGGGCCCACAGTGTTTCGAATGTGGCGACTGGGGCCACATCGCCCGCCTATGTCCTAGAAGGAAACCAGCGGATGAACCGATGGAGGTCGGGTACATCCCGAAGGCCGTGCTGTACTCTGCCGAAATGGGGTCCTCCTTTTATGTACGTGTACAGGTGAATGGGAGGTGGGTGAAGGCATTGTTAGATTCCGGGTGTAGGCAGTCTGTAGTTCAGAAAAACCTCATCCTCCCCTCCCAATACATCCCCAACACGTTAGTACACATCAGCTGTGTACACGGAGATGTGAATCCCTACCCCCTTGCTGTGGTTACCATGGTTCCAATAGCCAGGCCCTCTTGTACAGTGCGGGTGGGGGTGGTTGATACCCTACCCGAAGACCTTATCATAGGCATCGATAACCCCGACTTCCTATCCCTGTTCCGAGGCCTGGTAGAAAGCAAAGCAGGAAACCAGGAAAAACCCATTCCGGCCCTCACTACCCCAGAGCCATGGTTATTAGACCGGAGTTTTCGCTTTGCCCAAGCCGATGATACTACTTTGTTCAATGCCTGGGAATCAGCACATGTCAACCAGGGTAACCCATCCCCTCCTTATCCCCGTTTTGTGATCAAGGACGACCTCTTATATCGCCAAGGAGGCCCGGAAGAACCAACACAGCTCCTCGTCCCTGTACCCTTCCGAGAACAAATACTTTTCTTCTCTCACGCCCACCTCACGGCAAGACACTCAGGCTCGGAGAAAACCACACAGAACGTGTTACGTCATTTTTTTTGGCCTGGTATCTACAAAGACATTAAAACGCATTGTCAAACATGTGAGGTGTGCCAGAAGAAGAACATACAACGTCCGCCTGCAGTACCCCTTCAACCCATGCCGATCATAGGACAACCATTCGAGAGAGTCGGTATGGACTTGATAGGACCTTTGACCAAGACCCCTAAAGGCAACCTCTACGCCCTGGTGATCGTGGACTATGCCACAAGATTCCCGGAAGCATTTCCACTACGAGCACCCACTACTAAAAACATTGCCGAAAAAGTTCTCGAACTGTTCTCAAGGGTAGGATTCCCCAAAGAAATATTAACGGACCAGGGGACGCCTTTCGTGTCCAGACTGATGAAGGAGGTGTGTCGTTCCCTAGATCTCCATCACCTGCGCACGTCAGTGTACCATCCCCAGACCGACGGCCTCGTTGAGAGGTACAACAGGTCCCTTAAAACGACCCTGAAGAAGATGTTGACCGTCGAGGGTAGAGACTGGGACCGTCTCTTACCTTTGGCCTTGTACGTGCTACGGGCTCAAGTACAGAGCAGCTTGGGTTGTTCGGCGTTCGAGATGCTATACGGACGGCAACCCAGATCGCTCCTTGAGATAACCAAAGACGCCTGGGAGACGGAAGGGGAGAACGACAGAAGGTCCCTTCTGGAATACACGCAACAACTAAGGTCCAAGCTGGGGAAGCTGAGAGACTTGGCCTACTCCAACTTGGAGAGGAGCAGGGAGAAACAGAAGAAACACTACGATAAAGGAAAGAAATGGAGGAAGCTGTCGGTCGGTGATTGGGTATTAGTCCTGCTCCCTTCCTCAACCCGGAAGTTTCAAAGTGAATGGCTGGGCCCGTATAAAGTATTAGAAGCCCTAGGAAACACCACGTACCGGGTCCAGATCACCGCTACCCGAAAGCAATGTTATCATATCAACCTGTTAAAAAAGTGGTTGGGGCCCTTACCCGAAACCGCCCACCTGACACTGCCTACTTCTTCATCGGGAACTACCACACTCAATCAGCTCGTAGTTAACAAAGAACTCACTGAAGACCAGAAGAAAGCCCTCTACCACACATTGAACCCTTTTTCGGCCATTTTTTCCGACACGCCAGGGAAAACCTCGCTGGCCGAACACAGGATCGAAACACAGGAAGGGAAAACTGTAAAACAGAGGCCTTACAGAGTGCCTGCTGCAAGGAGGACAGCAGTAAGAAAGGAAGTGCAGGAGATGCTCCGCCTCGGTGTTATACGTCCATCCAAAAGTGACTGGTCTTCACCTATCGTGATGGTTCCCAAGCCGGACGGATCCATACGGATCTGCATGGACTTCCGCGCCCTGAATGCGATATCGGCCTTTGACGCGTACCCAATCCCGAGAGTCGACGAGCTTATTGAGAAGTTAGGCGATTCCAAGTATATTACAACATTTGACTTAACGAAAGGGTACTGGCAGGTACCCCTCCGAGAAAAAGATCGGAAGAAAACCGCTTTTGCAACCGAAGAAGGTCTGATCGAATTTAACGTTCTTCCTTTCGGCCTCCATGGGGCACCTGCCACTTTTCAAAGACTTATGAATACCATCCTCCAGGCGTACCCTTCGTTTTGTTCGGCGTACCTAGACGACATCGTTGTATTCAGTACAACCTGGGAAGAACACTTACAACACCTAAGAATCATCCTACAGACCTTAGAACATGCCAGGCTCCATATCAATTCAAAAAAATCTCGAGCGGCCTATCAGAGGGTGAAGTATCTGGGTTACGTTCTGGGGCACGGGGCGATCGCCCCACAGGCTGAAAAAGTAAGAGCAATAGCAGAGACTCCTTTTCCTTCCACCAAGAGAGAGCTACGGGCGTTTCTAGGGCTGGTCGGATATTACCGACGATTTGTCCCACAGTTCTCGGATGTAGCAGCCCCTTTGACGGATGTCCTTCGAAAAGAAGCCCGGCAGCAACAATTGCTGCACCCCACTGAAGAGATGCTTGACGCCTTCCAGGGTCTGAAAAAGACCATTACTACGTGTCCTGTACTAGTTTCCCCGGACTTTGACAAGACCTTCATTTTGTCCACTGACGCTTCCAACTTCGGGGTGGGTGCAGTGTTGTCCCAGATGGGGGGGGATGGACTAGAACACCCTGTCTTATACATTAGCAGGAAGTTATTCCCCAGGGAATGCAAGTACCCGACAATCGAAAGGGAATGCCTAGCGGTTAAGTGGGATATTGATAAGTTACGTTACTACCTGGAAGGGCGTCCATTCATTCTGTACACGGACCATGCCCCCTTGCAGTGGATGTGCCGGAACAAAGCCCAAAACCCCAGGGTACTCCGCTGGTTTTTGGCATTGCAGCCTTTTTCCTTTGAAGTACGCCATCGGAAAGGAAAAGAGAACGGGAACGCGGACTATCTGTCCCGGGTGTTTCCTCTCCCCGATCGGGAGAATCCAGGGGGGGAGGTGTGTGACGGGGCGTGGCCGGTGAGTGAGAGACATGAATCCAATACAGACTGGTGGACTGCAGTGTCTCTCTCTCCCCCTCTTGTCTCCCCCCAGCAGGACGACTGGAAAACACAAAGCGCATCTATAGTGGATCCAACAGAGAAAAACGACGTCGGCTCCTTTAACTGGGGATTCCAGGACGACGGGCCTCCCCCTCCTGACGTCAACACGTTCATGACTATAAAGACGGAGGAATCCAGGAAGCGGGGGTGCGTTGCCACCGGAGCGGAGGAGGAAGATTCGGGAGAAGGAGCGTGTGTGGTGAGCCGAGGAGAGAGTGAGGACAGCATCGCAGACCGAGGGACAAGACCATCAGGATCCTGGGCTGAGCCAGGAGGCCAACGTCCCCACGTTTCGCCGAGCCACCCAGGTACGGGAGAGGTTCTCGGGGTGGGTTGGGAGGAGGGACGACCCGAAGAGTTAACCGGGAGCTCTAGGACCCTCGCAAGTTTCCCTACCTGTTTTCCCGCACAACCGAGCACTGATCACGCCTTCCTTGTCACTTTTGTTTTAAAAGAGCACAAGAGTGTGTGGTGCCCTTTCACTCCCTGGCCCCTTGTTTGCCGTTCTCCCGGGATAACATCCTGACACCATTGTTTTCCGTCTCTTTTTCACGCACCATCATCACGGAGGGACGACCGAATCTACGCACCGGAGCCTGGGAGCTGAGACCGAAGACCGGAGAAGGAAGCCGAAGGGCCCCAGGCACGACGGATCCCGCCGCTTTTGCCACAGAAAGACTGACAAGCAGGCACAAACGGACACTCGGAAAAATAAAGCCTTATTTGAACCGACCTGGCCTCCGATCTATTACTTCAACCCCGCCACACTCTTCAATAAGACATTCGTCCACCGATCTCTGAGGGCAAAGGGCTAAGCCAAACCCAGCAGGATTTGAATCTGTACCCCACAGGTTGCACACACATCTCTGCAGCAGGTGCAGTAACCCACTCATGTTATTTACTGCTTTTCGCTGAGTGGATTCTGATCATTGCGTGGAGGCCTAGCAACCAAAGGGAACCTCGTGCAACTTCTATGGCACACTTCAGGGACATTTTTCTAATAAATCAACTTCAATGCAACATAAAAGTACAACATTTCAACACCTCAACCTTTAAAAACCATAAAACGCTACTTTTATATGTCAGATATGATTAAAAACACCACCTCAGCGCGAGCTGAATTTCAGTGGCTATCCCTGCCATCCGGTTACAACTTCCTGCAACCATAAATTGTAGGTTGGAGGGAAATAGGCGTATGTACAGCAGATAGAACAAGCATTAGCAAAGCCAATAAGTCTCACCGTTGGGACCAAGTAGGTGTGATGGAGGGACTCGACCTATGATGAAAGTATGTACACAAGGCCGAGTGTTGCGGCGGTGTCCTGTACAGTCTGGAGTTTGCAGAGCACAGACCTGTCTATGTGGGCATATAGTGCATTTCTGTAGTCCAGTCTGATGGTAATGACTGCATGGGTGACTGTCTTCCCTGAATGGGGGAGGATCCATTTGAAGGTCTCATGGAGGATGCAGAGGGTGGGGAAGCAGCAGGAGGCCACGGTGTAGACCTGTTGGTTCATGGAGAGGGAGGAGTCGAGTACAATGCCTAGGTACCTGGGGTTGTCGATGGGGGGGGCTGCCATAGGCCGTGGCACACCAGGTGTTGTCACATGCTGATGGTGTGGTTACGAGGATGAGGACTTATGTCTCCTCTGTGTAGAGTACCAGGCAGCTGTTGATCATCCATGTTGCAACTTCCTGCAATCCTTCCTGGAAGCACAGTCTGGTGTGTGTGGGCGCCTTGATGGGGGATAGTATGAGCTGGGTGTCCTTGTAGGTGGTGATGTCTAATGGGTGTCTTGATGATGCTCCAGTTCTTCTCCAGGCGTCTGCAGATGTATCTGTCAGCTTGTAGGTCGGTGGTGACCGAGTTGGCTTTTCCTGCACGCTGTATGTTGGAGTTGCATAGTGGGGCAAGTATGTATGCGTACTTGGAGATCCATGTGTGGAAATCCCTGGCAGTGCCGTTGGTGTTGGCTGCAGTGGTGTGGGTGTTGCCGTTGATGGTGGAGTGTAGCAGCTCCTCGGTGTCTCAGCTCCAGTACCTTTGAGTGGCGCGGGCTGTGGTTTAGGGTGGCTTGGGGTTTCTCAATGAGGAAGTGTACACAGTGGTGGTCACTCCATGGGTGTTGAGTGGTGTGGATGAAGTGGACGCAGTTTCCACATGCGAAGATGGGGTCAAGGGAGTGCCCTGCCTTGTGGGTCAGTGTGGTGAAGAGTTGGGTCAGTCCGATGTTAGCAAGCTTATTCCAGAGGGTAAAGGATTTGGAGTTGTTGTGGTTTGAGAGGTGGAGGCTCAGGTCTGAAATGAGTATGTAGTCCATGGAGTAGATGGCTTGGTGTGTGATGATGTTGAAGGTGTGGGCGAAGCCTTCCCGGCCTCTGTGGGCTCTGCAGGCGAGGGTGCCCCGGAGTGTTGGTTTGTGGCAGGTCTGGATCTGAAAGTGCAGGTGTTGGGCGGTGGTGAAGGTCTGGCGGCAGGGGCAGCAGCAGAACTGGACGCGAGTTGTGTCTGGTGTGGCCTTTTGGCAGTTGTACGTTAGCGTTGACTGCGAGGAGGGCGGGTGAGTTGTAGCGCTAGATGGTAGGAGATCCAGGGTCCCTGATGCTGTTTGTGTTTGGCTTGCGGACAGACGCAGACGGGCTTGCCTTTGGCGCGCCGTAGGAGTGTCAGTGATGCAACCGCGCAGGCACACATAAAGATAGGCTAGGGGGGAAGGAGGAGCAGCTGTGAG
This sequence comes from Calotriton arnoldi, assembly GCA_963921515.1. Taxonomy (NCBI): domain Eukaryota; kingdom Metazoa; phylum Chordata; class Amphibia; order Caudata; family Salamandridae; genus Calotriton; species Calotriton arnoldi. The sequence continues at coordinate 108,653 of CAWUFW010017402.1, forward strand.
GCAATGTAATTTGCATTGATGCTGGTCAATTGTCAGAAGCTACACATGGCTAACCTGAAATCCAAAGTTGCACAAATCACACACCAGAAAATATAAACACTGCAAACATAGCATGCACAACTACTAATGGACACATCTCTCCATTACATGTTTCAGGTGATCAAGGATATGCACTCTCCCCATGGCTGATGACATCCCTCCGAGCCACTAACACCCAGGCCCAGAGGCAGTATAATTTGTCCCTTGGATGCACCAGGGCCATTGTGGAGGGCACTTTTGGCGTGCTAAAGTCACGTTTCCGGTGCCTTGACATCACAGGTGGCAGACTGTTGTACAGCCCAGAAATAGTGTTCAAGATAATCATAGCATGTTGTGTGTTGCACAATATATGTGTACGCACCAATGCCCCATGGATTCAAGTGCCAGATGCACCGGACGATGCTGAGGATGATGAAGAAGATGAGGCTGGTGCAGCACACCCCACAGTTTCTGCTGCAGGAACTGCCCGAAGGAACCGAATAATAAACAATTTCTTCACCTGACCACGTCACAATGTGACAGTCCTTTCCCATTTATCTGTCCAAAATGCACCAAACACAGTTTGTGCAATAAAACCACACAACACACATACCCTGTGTGCATGTTTATCCTCTGCATAAGTACATCTCTCTGACAAGTGAAAGTCAAACATTTTGTGGTAAGAATAGTACAATTGTAATTGGATGGTGGGTATGTCTCATGTGTTCAGAGATGCTTTCAGGGTGTCATTTGGGGTAAATTATTAATTTTAGGGTGTCATTTGGGGTCATTTATGTATTTTAGTGTGTCATTTGGGGTCATTTATGAAATTTAGGGTGTCATTTGGGGTAAATTATAAACTTTAGGGTGTCATTTGGTGTAAATTATGAATTTTAGGGTGTCATTTGGGGTAAAATCTGAATTTTAGGGTGTCATTTGGGGTCATTAATGAATTTTAGGGTGTCATGTGGGGTAAAATAAGAATTTTAGGGTGTAATTTGGGTTCTGAAATGAAATTACATCTAAGACTGTTCATCTGTGTAACAACTTGCACGTAGTGTTCAAAATCTGGCCGCATTTACGTTAACGCGATGTTTTTTTAATACTCGCGATGGAAAATCTATCGCTATACACATTGAACCACACGGAATATTAGCCCTAAGCCAATTTGCGTGCAGAATCTCACCGCGTAGTCAAAAAACGGACCGCAAACAAACAGGAAATGAAGTCTGCATGCTTCCTGTTTACTGGAGGAGTGCTGTGCACTTTCACTTTCTCTTTGGAGCACATTGCTGGTGATTGTGGAGAGTGTTGGAGGTGTTTGGTGGTGTGTGCTGCAGATTTGTGATTGAGAGTGTGTTGCTGTGTCCTGTTGATAGTGTCTCCGTGAAGTGTTGTGTACTTGTTATTACGTGTTTTCTGTCTCTTGTCCTCAATCTTGTCGGGTGTTTGTCTAAGGGGTAGTTAACTTTCTTACTAGTTGTTGGGGCACATATTGGGGTTTTATTTTCTTTGTAGTGGGTTTAGGTGTGTGCAGGGAGATGGTGGGTGTGGGCAGGGAGGGCAGGATGTCAGAGGGGGCATTGGCTCATCAAATGTTACCTGCCCTTGATGGTGGAGAGGGGGGGTCGTATCCTTTCTGGATATGCCGTCCGTGTGCAGAAGGTCAGGTGGGAGCGTGTGAGGGCACAGATGCAGCGTGTCTTTGGTGTCGACAGGACTGTGCGCCAATGGAAGCACCGCTGGCAGGATTGCGTGGGCTGTGAGGGTGACCTGTCGGACCACCTGGGAGTCATCATTGGCCTACAGTGTGGTAAGTTCAACCTCTACATTAACATATGAACACTCTTACGAATAGCCAAAAATGCTGTGTGGGACACACTGGTGTGCATGTGCAAAAATGTGGCAGAGTGAGGCGTGAGACGTCATGCCTTCATGCCTAACGTTGCCACATCAGAAACACAACGCTGCATCATATTGACAAGCATAGGGTGCAGGTTTGTGTTTCCTACTGCGCGGGCGCAACACTTAGCACTGTAGTGCCAACGCTGGCACCCTTGCACCATACTGCGTGCAGGGCAAAGGTTGTTCATGTACAGGAGGGTGACTGTACATAAACAATCCAAGGCATTGTTTCTGGGACCTGTGTGCTGCACAAAAGGAAGAGTACAAATGCTTTCCTCCTTGTTTTGCTAAGTTAGGTACGATGCCCTTGTACATAGGCTCCGTGTGACAATGGGTGAGATAGGAACAATAGTTCAAAGGAAATAGGACATCTCCAGAGTGTCATACGCCACCAACATTTGTGAAACAGCCTTGTGCGATCTGCATCGATGCAATTGTACACAGAGCATGTATAACATCATGTTGCGTGTAGAAATGGGGCCTTTTGAATGTGTCCCACAACTAGTCTGTGCAAGTTTGCTTGCATTATTGTCTTGTTTGGCCCAACTCAGCATTCACAGATTTTGTGTCAATGGCAGGCAAAGTAGACCCAATCATGTAGGCAACATGAACTGCAACAGTACAGTTACGGAGCATTGTCAGTGATGGTGATGAATTGTATGATGAATAGGACACGTGTGATTTTACGTCTGATACCAACACACTTTTCTTTTCATGTTTCACTGCTGGAAGACCTCTCATCACACAGGGGGATATCGACACCTTCAAGGACCCACACGCCACTGGTGAGTTCAGCCATTAAATATTGGCATTGTGCAATGTTATGAATGTCTGGGTCAAATCATAGACGTAGTAGTATGCAGTATGGGAGTGTATCACATGTACCTTGCCTACAGTGTGATGATGTTTTGTGGAAGTGTGAAGTGTGTACAAATCAGGAAGAGAAGATGGAGCTATGCATTTGTCTTCCAGATGTAACTTTGCACATCCCCAGTCAGTGTTACACATGCAAGTAAAATCTATGGGTTCTGTCACTACAGCACATGCATGTGGATTACAGAGCGTACAGATAGGAGAGGAGACATGTGAGTGGTGTTGCTGATGAGTATGACCAGACATTGAATGCATGTACATCCTTGACTGAGATGACTGTGCAAGTGGGCCCAATCATGCACAAGGAGGCAGTGGTTTTCAGGCCGTGCGTGCTAAGACACAGGTCGGCACAGTAATATGGTAGGTATGCTGCATACCAGCTTCACAGAAGTAGCAGTGCGTAGCTCTGAGCCAAGCATATCAATGGCACGTTCCCCAAACACCGAGCAACGATGGACCTATGAATCTCATTGGCATGTTTGGCTACTGCAATGGTGTTGTCAAGCTGTCTCCTTGGGCTCATTCCCTGGTAGACTCAGGCTCAAGTGTACAAGCCCCTCTGTCTGAATTAGTGACATCACTCCGCATCCATTTACCCCGCATGCCTTTGCTCAGCATTTATTGCTGTGCCATATATTTTACAATGTTGGGCTCTACAACGCTATTCGTTAAAACGCATTCCCCATTACAACACAAATACCATTATGACTCCAGGGGGCCGTTACTATGGGGAATGCATTGTAACAGTTTGCGTTGTAAAGGCCTGTGTTGTTAAATTGTCAACTGAGTGATAATAGCGGATCGAAGACATGCATATTTGACAAATTTGAGTAAACAATGTTTACCCCTTTCGCCAGCAACGCGTTACCTATTGTAAAGTTGTGGTGGAGAGAGGGCCAGCACCTCATGTACAAGTCAGTGTTCAGCCACCTAACGTGTTTCCATGTGTGCTGCATGATGCAGCACAGATGAAAGTGTGAGTAGGGCTGTTCCTGGATTGCTCATGTGCAGGTAAGGTAACCTTCCTACACATTAACAAGCCTCCCCTGCCCACAGACACCCTTGCACTCTTCACGCTGTCGCTGGGGGACAGCAGGGCTGCACCTGATCATTGTACATATGATGCTGCACTGTGTTACAGAAGAGGATGAGGGAGGCGCTATACCCGGAGGGCTAATGCCTCCCTCCTCCGATTCCTTATACATGTCACCCTCAAGCAGGGTATGTCATAGCACCATTATTTGACACTGACAGTCTCATTTGGTTGTGACAGTACATGTCACATGCCATGCACTGTCATGTCAGTCTCCCCAGCATGTAGTCACTGATCCTGGATTCAACATATCATTGTCCAGGTCACTCTCTGACTTCACAATGTTAAAGTTAGAGTGTAGGCTCCCATGTTGCACTGACCTTGTGTTTCTGAGTTAAATGGAGAACATTGACATAGTCTACAGGACTCACATTTTGTCATTGCTCTTATTTTACAGACAACATGTCGCCAGAGGAGTCCCACGCCTTCCAGGTGAGGAAGGACCGGTACCTCCACATCTGCAAGGTCGCTAAGGGATTTCGCAACATGGCACAGAGGTACAAAGAAGACCGGGCAGCTGGGAGTTGGAAGTTGGTGCCCAAGGTGATGACACGCGGTAGCAAGAGTGGCACACAGGCCATCCCTGGCCCCTCTGGCGACAGGCGTGGCTCCCGGCGTGGACAGGCAGTAACCCATCCCCCTTCAACACCACACACCCAAGGGACAATGCCACCTGCACCAGAAGATCAGGTGGTGCCGTTCACTGTACGGGACTGGCGCACTATATTGGACAACAATGTTTTGCTGGCTGAAATACGGAGGGAAATGGCGGAGCATACCAGGCACCTGCAGGACATGAAGGCAGCCCTGGGTCTACCATAATGACTGGACATATTTTGAGCCCCATCCCCCTCTTCTCCCTTCCCCCAATGTTTTATCTTGTTCTTGTTAGTGTTAGGTAAGTATTTTAAGTGTTAGGTAGTGTAGTTGTAGTGTAGGTATAGTTAGTGTTAGATTTTAAGGTAGTTTTAGATATTATTATTCTATAGTATTTGGGGATAAGTTTCCTTTTCCTTTGGGTGGGGGGTTGATGTCTTTGTTGTTATTAAAAAAAATATATATATATATATATATATATTTGTGTAGGATAACTGTGTAGTTAGTTTATGTTTAGCTTAGATGTCTTTGTCCAGTCTCATGATGTGCCTTAAGGGTGGGAGGGGGTTGATGTCTTAGATATGTTGTTGCGTGTTTAGGATTAGTTATGGTAGATAGTTTAGGTTATCATTCACTTTGTTCCAGTTAATTTAGATTAGATTAGTTGTAGTAGTGATTAGTGTTAGTTTAGGGTAGTTTATTTTGTACTTTAATAAATAATGGTTACTACTTTAGAATTCTGGTTGCACTTATGTCAGGGGTGATGTGGTGCAGTGTGGCTTTTTACCTTGTATGCAACTTATACTATCACTGGACAATCCGTTGAATGTGTATGTGTGGTCATGACATGTTACTTAGCAGGATGGATTGTGTCAGGATACCTTAGATGTGAGCACAGTAAACTTGCATGGATAACAGGGTGGCAAGTAGGATTTACGGCCTTGTCTAGGGACACTCTTTTGTGAAGTTTAACATCTTGAGTGTGACTCACGGAGTTGGACAGCACATTGTTGCACATTTACAACACAACGTAGGGACATGGCCTTGAGCGGATATTGAAGTTGCAACTCTTAATCATCATGGAGATGGATGTATGCGCCGGGTAACACAGATTCCGTCCCCCCCTGCATATCACATGAGCCTGGCGCAGAGTCCATCTACCATGCACAGACCTTGGCACACTTGCTGCGTAGTGCAAGTGTGTCAGCATCATTTGAATTGTATGTTCCTGTGCATGGAGGCTCAACCTCCTGCCCATGCAGGATGTTGTCATTTTGCGGTTCTATATTAAACGGCATGTGGCAGAACTGTGGGCCCGATTCACAAAAGTGATCTATGAGTAAGTCCTAACTGTACGACTTTCAGTATTCACAAATGGCCTTTAGGAGTAGTAAAGTTAGGAATACTAACTTTACTACTCCTAATTGCCTTTGGTGAATACCGAAAGTCGTAACGTTAGGATTTTGTCTCTGGTCACTTTTGTGAATTGGGGCCACAGTTCTGCTGCACACAGAAGGGGAAATGTAGCATTGCTCCCTGTAGTGCCAGTGTCATAGCCACTTCTCCCAGCTGCTACTTTTGGCATTGGCTCATAGTGATGCCACCCTTGAAATGGTGGTACAGCATCTGACTATATGCTAATTGCAGTGCACTACACATCCCTAGACACATTGCCCTATCCGCTCACAGTGGTCACAGCATGAGAGGCTTCCTTATTGATAAGGCATTGTTAGTCCACAGGAAGGGGCTGACTGAGGACTTGCACTTTGGGAGAAGTCCCTATTGCCAACACCACTTCACTGAAGCAGACATTGTGGTTCCAATAGTGGCTGGTAGACATATGCCCTGATGATTCTTCAACTATGTGAATATGGTGTGCTCCATCTTGGAATGTGACATGCAATGTGCCCCATCACAACAAGCTTTGTCCACCCCGTAGAGCGTGAGTCGATCTGCCAAGTGAGACTTGGTAGCAAATGGTAAAGGGAGACACTACTTGTGGCATGCGACTGACTTGGACAAATTTGCACACATGCCTATTTCCATCTTGTACGTAGGGCTAAGTTGGGATCTTGCTAGAATGTTGTATTTGAGCAATGAGGGCACGGCTAGTTCACACATACCCGGTGATCTCACTGCCTATCTGGGACACAGTTAGACATGGACATTTCTCATATATCCCTTGGTGTACGTTTTGATGGATTCACTGGCCCAACATTGTTACAGACTTCTATACTTTAATGGTCATAGACAACACACACCTGTGTAACTTCAATAATTTTATTTTAATGCGCATTGTCTCTGTTGGGGACTGGGCCAGGACTTGGCTCAAACAAGCCCCACATTCCAGAGATGCCCAGTGGGGGCCTGACAGAGTACTTCAGGGGTGACATGTCCAGAGTTCAGTCAGCAGGCTGATTGCAGTGTCATTGGGAACAGCACAAATCATGGCAGTCCATACTGAGGTCCAAGGTGAGTGTCAAAGAGTGCATCTGGGGACAGTGGAAGCTGATGTTCCGGGGCATGATGCTAAGCACTGATCCAAGGCAAAACAGTCCATTTGGCACAGATGGATGCTACCCCTTTCTTCTTTGCAATAATGCAGATTTATCTACATCTTCGTCCTCGGATGTGTCATGTGCCTCACATGTGCGTGGTGGTAGATTGGCTGCAGCACTGTGAGCCACTGACACATCAGGGGGCGGAGATGTGGATGTAGAAGCAGCAGCAGCATTCATCTGTGCCAAACCTTGATGCAGCAATGCAGTGATGATCAGTGCAGGGCATGGAAGATTCCAGCTACATCTCGTTGGTGTGCAGCCGTGGCAGCCATTTGTTCCACTTGCATCTGCTCCATGTTCTCCATTGTCATTCGCATGCGGGCCAACTCCTGGCTGACATCGATGGAGCCACTCTGACTGGACAGTTATTCTTGTCTCTGAGTCATGACTCCAGCGATGTCAGCCATGGAATGTCAGAGAGCATGGAGCGGACTGTGGGTGTCTGTGATGTTCTGTAGGTGGTCCCGAATGGGACTCAGACACCCACGTATGGCATCGAGTTTGACCGCCAGGCTGGCAAAACCCACCCGCACCAGATCAGCCATCTCCTGCTGGACCTCTACCGCACGGCGTTGAAATGCCAGAAGTGGGTCCTCAAGGTCCTGGGAGACAGCTGTGGTGGTAGGTGCTTGCTGGTGTGTGGTTTGTGCAGGGGGTGGACTTACCACGACGCAGCTGGATGGCCCTGCTTCCGGAGGTGGTGTGCTAAATGAGTCTAGCAGCTGTTGGAGGGTGTCCTGGTTGATGATGGAAAATTCCTCATCTTCATCAGTGAAGAGTGGGACAGGCTGCTGTACAGGTGGTGATGTTTCAACCTCTGCAATGTAAAGGGAAGATGCTGTTAAATGTGTGTTTCAAGTATGGTCGTGCATTGGATGAGTTTACTAGCAGACTGCATGACAATGTCCATTCTGACTGTTTTGGAGGAGATGCCTATTAGATGCCTGATAGTGATTATTTGTACAACATCACGGATTGGACATTGTGGTTGTACTTTATCATCTCACAGTTTACAGCTATGCCAAATGTGAATGGCCCATTTCTATACACAAGAGGCACCAGTTGTGTCCTCGGCTCAGTAGTGGAAGTGATGCAGTTTGTACCACATTGTAGTCAATGTTGATTAGCTCAGATTTATGTGTCTGTGCTCTGCATTGTGGGAGAGTCACCCCTGCAGCTTTGGTTTTACTGCCCCTTATCCCTTTCAGCCAGTGAGCCTTTCACTTATGTGCATTTACAATGATGAGATGTTGCAAGCTGGAGTAAATATGGGTCTTGATCAGAGTTGGGACACTTGTGCATTGTTTGGCAGCAGAAGTCTTCTTTACATCAGGGGTTGTATGTACACGAGGAAGTGTCAGAGTGTGACCTGCTCCTTTAAGGATGACCTCTACACTGAGCCACTTCAATGACCGTGGCCTGCACCATGTTAAAATGTTTATGGTACAGGCATGCAATTCATCATGCACTGTCAATTGCCTTGTCAGTGTGGCTCACAGTCAGTCAGGTTTGCTGGGTAGTGCACATGTGCATGGGTTTGGTGCAAGAATGGTTATGTGTGATGAGGGAACCCTTTAGGCAGATTGGCAATGATGGGCTAATAGCTGTTTCTATGTGTGCTGCACAATGCAGTACACATGTACATCCAGGTATCTTTGGCTCTTGTGATTTCTCTTGTGTGCATGTCGTCAGTCATGGTTTTCCTTGCATGCATTGCTTACTGCCCTCCTGTTGGCTTTCCCATTGTGAGTATGGTGCAGCGTGAGTTTCTATTATTGTTGCAGGCTGAACAGACAGTGACAACACCCATTCCCCTCAATGTTGGCCCCACGTGTGGTGTGAAAGTGGGCCTAGATTTGATGGATGTGGATTCCCATAGGCGTATTTGTGGTGCTCAGGCCCTATCATCCCCCCCCCCTCCCATCAGATGCAAATGGCAGGCTGATGTGTGTTTGTGTATTTGCCACGCAGATGGTCACATGGATGATACATGCTGTCCTGGTTCAGATTATTGGATGACGGGGTTTGCGTGTGGATGATAAAAGACATGACTGCATATTTGTTCACTGACACAGTAGACTTACCAAGCAGACAGGTATACATGCACATCATGGTGTAATGGGCAACTCACACCAGGACTGATGTGGAATGCTGTTTTCTGTATGGCAGATGTGTACACTTGAGAGTGGAGGAGCGCATTTTGACATAAGGGGTTATGGTGCCATTTAGCTACTTGTCATTATTTGGTGCTACTTTGCTATTCTTGCTTGTTGTCATACTTAGGTTGTCATACTTCTTTACAGGGACATTGTAGTTCTGTGAGTATGGCACACAGACAAGTCATGTTGTACATATTTGGGTGACACATTCCTGATATGCATAGTCCAGGCACTGTAGTGTTGTGGCCATATCCCCCCTGCTCATAGTATGACATCACATTTGTACTCAAGTCTGCTGAATGTGTGCATTGTGGGATATGCACCTTTTAGACAGATGGCTACATGATCACTTTGTTGTGACAATGCATGTGTTCATGGTATGCAGACTCACTAGATGCTTTCTTACTTGGTGTACACAGGACTGCATCTCATGAACAGGCAAGGGGGCACATTGACTGGAGATGCGGTAGGATGTCAGAATGGCCCCCTTGCCTCATCACCACGCATATACAATTCATCTGCACAAGGCCGCATCTCTCTGATGCCAAAATGAGGATGCACTGTGAATGTGACTGATCATGTGCATGAGTAGGCATGACACCACCAATGTCAGCACGCATGCAACATTGTGCCCGTGTGTCTGAGTTGTGTGCAAGATTGTGTATGTGCAGTAAGGTCCCCCTTGATGCACATGCACATTCTTGCACACGACTCAGACACACGGGCACATGCAAATGCGTGGTGTTGAGGCAAGGGGGCCATTTTGACACCCTGCCGCATCTCCAGTTAATGGGCCCCTTTGCTATTTCCTGTGGCCCATATTTTGTAGTCTCTTGGACTATATTGGGGTTTCTTTTCCGTGCACATTTCCAAGTCTGTGTGCCCACCAATATGTGTCTTGCAATGTATTGGTTGAGTAGGGTGATATGTGTCTATGCCACCAGGGACAAGGGTATCCGGGACATGATCCACAGTCATTGTGGGTATGCACTGAGAGATATTTAATTGGGCATGAGTGCCATTGGGCCCATCCACCCCGTCCCCCCAGGCCTTGGTTGTTACTCACCCTGTTGCTGATGTGTCTGGTCCTGTTCAGCAGTATCCTGTCCCGGAACTCCAACCACCGTCTCCTCGCTGATGACAGCGGACACCTGTTCCTCCAACGCATCCAGCTCCTCCTGTGGCGCTGGACTCCCACCTCCAGTCTGCATTGCTGCTTTGAGATTGGCTGCAAGTTTCGCCTTGGTCTTGCGCTTAGCATCATGCCAGCGCTTCTTGCAGTCATCCACTGTCCTCCTCGCCCCTCCGACAGCATTCACCTTGGCTGCGATGGACTGCCATATTGCATTTTTTGTTGCCAATGACACTGTGGAGCTGACAAAAAGCTGTTGTTGTTTTTCTGTCACCTCCGCAATCAGGACCTGGTTTTCCTGCTGACTGAACCGGGTCTTCCTTTTCCTCTTCTCCTTGCCCTTCCCCTGGGTCTCTGACTGGTCCTCCTGGGTGTTTGGGGGGTTGTTGTTGGCTTCCGTACTGGTCCCAGCTTCCTCCATGGTTCTTCTGTATATTTCCCCGTTTTTTTTTTTTTGTGTGTTTGGGCTACAAAGCGGGTGTTTTATAGTGGTTTTTCCCACCTAACGTGAAAAAAAGTAGATACGCTAATTAGCGTGCAGTTTCTGGCCCCTAATTGGCCCATCGCCACTTTTTTCACGTTAGCGTCAGGATTTTTATCGCCGTGCCGCTATTCTTAACGCCGGAAAGTTCACCTGGTAAGGGAAACTATCGCCAGTTAGCGGCATGTTGTGAATACGCCGCTAACACAGTGATAGCTTTCGGCGGTACACAGCGATAAAAAAACTGCCGCTAACTGAGGTTAGCGATAGTTATCGCCAATCCTTGTCTTGTACATATGCCCCACAGAGCGCAGTGTGGTGAGGAAGAAGAATACAAGCGAGAACTTGCAACATGAGGGAGACAGCAACCCAGAGCGTTGAGGGCACGTATTTTGCAAGGGGAGAGGAGAAGCACACGAGTTAGAGAGCTGGAAAACACGTGCACTCTCATAGAGTACTTCAGCAAAAATAAAAAAGTAGTTCCTTAAAAGTGAGCTTTGGAAGGATAGAAGGCAAGCCAGCCTGAACTATCTGGTGCGTTCGACCTAAAAACGGCTGCTTTCATCCATATTTTGCTCGACGTCCGCGCACACTGTTAGCATTTTCTGGGCTGTTTGCCCCACCCTTTTCTCCACAGATGTGATCATAGTTATTATATGAAAAAAAGTGGAAGTGCAACAGCACTTTTTCCTCTTATTTGTCCATAGAGAATTGCATTTTCATCAGCTATAAATAAGGCTGATACGTGTTTCCCACCATTTTCTGTGATTAAAAGGGTCCTTATCCAGGCCAGTCAGATTCTTTTGTGGGGCCAAGGGCAAAAACTAGTTGTAGGTCCCTGAACGAGAGGACCTAGTTTCAATCTCGATCTTCCTGCTTGACCAATGTGTGACCCTTATCAATTACTTTTTTGACTGTGTCTCCTTGTCCATGATCATCACGTTTGAGAGCACTTTTAAATATTTCAGTTCAAGATGCTCAACGTGCAGAAATGTCTCTTACAGGTTAATAGACAATAATGTTGTTTTTACTATTACCATAAAGGCATATTTGCATGGCCACTGGAATTATGTGGCAGGAAAGGACCAAATTATGTGGCAGGAATGACTAAATTATCCGGCAAGAAAATCAAAATCAAATCGTGCAGCATAATGGGACATATTTTGTCATAGTAGAACTTCATAATTTTGTCATTTTTACACACGGATGTCTACGAAAATATTTCACCTCTATAGTACCAATTTAACACCCAAATACAGCAATAAGTAAATGAAAGACTACCAGTCAACCTTCGTCAAGGGCCTTCCAATTCGCAGGGTCACATGTCACCACATTTTTAGTAATTTTTGATCTATTTGAGCTAGAAACACATGTTTTTGTTAACATCTGCAGATTATGCAGTAGCAGATGGATTAATCTGCAAATGCTGCAAACCCATATTTATGTAGCAAACGCTTCTGCTGCAGAATTGTATCATTTCAATTGCCCTGCCTATATGGGACTGATAAGAAGGGACCCCTATATACCATCAATTTGCATTATTTAGAGACAAGACCCAAAGATGCAGTTCAGTGTAAAGAAGAAATTACTCATGAAATTACTTCAATATTTGACTTGTTCTGAGCACTATAGACCACCTGAAGTCTGCTCCTAAACACTGTGATGAATTTGCTCTATGGTCTGGGAATTACTCGGCCCGCCGACACTGTGAGCGGAGCAAGAGTGGCGTATGAAGCAATCACAGGTAGATTGTTCATGCTGTAGCTGCTGTAGGACTTTGACAAGGATCTACTCTCTCCCCAAGGATTGAACATGAGTTCTTGCAGCATGAACTAACAGATTCCCCTTCAGAGGAGAGAGAGAGAGTTGCTTTCTACCAATCCCCAGCGCTTCACAATGAATGACTAATTTGAAGAAGAACTAATAGGTGTCCAATCAATTAAATAGGATAGTGCCCTGAGGAAGACCTCTTCTTCAAAGCATGTTTCGTTAATATGGCGGTCCAAACGTGTTGGTGATACATCTTAAAAGTTGAGGAGTAATATAGTACCTAAGGGAACTCCCTCATTGAGTAAAAGACTATTAAACACAAGAACTTCGTAGATATTGTGGGCCCTAGGAATAAATACACCTTTCCTAGGAATTCATTTCATGGCAACAAGACAGACTTTAAAAAGGATCACCAAACCTTGTATATAAACTGCCTAGACAATAATCCATTTGATGATTTTAGATTTAACTTATGTGACTTACTCTTTGGACTATTTTTGTCTCACTGTGGATTTATATTTTGTACTATTTATTAATCTGACTGTCACATTTTCTGTATGCCTCATATTCTTGTATATTTATGTAACTAAGATGTGCGTTGATCTATGTGCTCATAGTAAATCAATTATTTGAGTAATTGCATGAGAAATTTATTTTGCACATTAAACTGCATCTTTTTCTAAATAATGAAAGATTATAGTACATAGGGATCCATTGTTATCAGTTATGTTTTTTTATCCTTTATCCCAGGTGCCTTTTTAGGAGCACACCCCATTTTTGTTTAGGTTTCCTGCTTATATGGAAGGCACAAAAGCATCAGGGCAGAAGGGATGTGGTTCACTATTTCCAATGAAGGCCAAACAGTGCAGTGATATAATCTAAAGTGTAAAGTCAAACAATCCAAAATACACTTTTCCAATTTAAAAGTTCATCCCACCGCTATAAATAAATCAGTGATGCTTGCCTCAGGGTAGGAGGTCCAGGCAGAGTTAAGAGCTGGTCTCCTCAGCCTCCATGGCACTGTTCTTACAATTCCAGAAAGGATGCAACACAGGTGGGGCCGCGGAGAATTATGAATCGGATCTTCACTGCCCAATTGCTAATGCCCTATTGGCACTGGTAGCGAAGCGGGAGATCTGTGGGTGTTGGGTGTGCAGCCTATGCGTTCCCATAGCCAATACACAGTCCACCGCGAGCACAGCTTGTCTGCGTGGGCACAGACTGCATCTCCGCATGTGCTATGATAACAGTGAACCATGGTGTGAAACATGCCCCACTCGCTGATGACCTCGCCCATAGTGAGCCACAGCACCTGGGGAAAATTGCCACCTCTTTTGATGATAGGATCTTCTCCATCTGAGAGTAGCATGAATATACTGCATTTTCGGTCGATTTGAGAGTCATGTGGTGGGTGCTCATTGAAGATCCCGGTTTGCTTGTTTATGTATCCAATGCAGTAGTGTAGCCGAACATCAGTGGGACGGAATGTGGAATCAAGGTGCTATTCATCACACCCCATAAATAACAATCCCATAGGGTTAGTTATTCATCAATTGGATACATATGTTATTGGGAAATAACATGAGGACTTTGGTCCACATGGTACAGTAAATATATTATATTTTTCCACTGTAAATTCCGGCAAGTTTGACCTGCTGAAATGTAACAAAGGATAAAATATCTGACACACCCGGTAATTACTGGGCATGTTAAATAACATGAATACACAAAAGTGGGCTGCCCCTTGAATCAATTCCTATGTTTATCTACAGAGTTCTATAGAGATGCACTACCAGTGGGGGCATCTCATAAAAAGTTACGGACTGGCCTCACACACCGGGGGGTGTCATGCTTCATCATCGGCAGTCCTCGCCCTCTAAAAACTTGGTTTGATAGAGGGCGGGCATACACCTGGAGACAGGGATGCACTTCTAAATCTAAGTGATGGCCGTGGGGGAGTGATAAGTGATTTAAAAACCATTACATTAGTCCATGTGCTATGCTTTATTCAAATGGTAAATGTATGGTGGTTAAAAACTAAGTGAACGGTGGTATGGGATATTATTCTCCCTTCACCTTATAAAATGCGGTCGACATGTTTCTGCTGAGGTGTCCCCGAAGGGTACGTAGCATTCTTCAGGACCTAAAAAAGGGGGGGGGGGAAAGGGGGGGGTTAAATCCCCTATGTATTCACTTCCTTTTAACCAGTGAAAAATGGAAGGAAAATCCTGTCGCTAGATCAGGGGAGGGGTTAAAAAAAACAATATGTAGGTGGATACTTCCCTCTTGGTATAGTACCACTGAGAGTAACTCTGTAGAGAAAGGAAAAACAAAAACAAAACATACAAACCAAACCGTGTGAGTATGTAAACAAATAGTTTATAAACATCATCCATCCCGCGTCATACCAATAGCGCGCGTGGTGGTGTGAAGTGGTCTTTATGAGACACGTGGCAGGTGCAACATGTACTCACACCGTTAAAAGTGGTTGTAAACCAACTCTTACCCTGTATTTCTACCCTAAACGCTCCATGGGAGGGCTGAGGTGGAAGGACCTACTTAGACTTTCTGTAGGGAAAAAAACACATAAAATCACTACTGGTAGTTAAGGGTTAGTCACCAGTATTCAGAAAGAACCAGGACCAAGGTTCCTAGTTAAAGCAAACATAACAAGGTGAAATCCAGAACTAATGGACCACCTATTCATTCAAGTTCACACCAGCATTCCTTCAGGCATACTCTTACTGTCTAGTTTCAGTGCTTCCAGCCGTTCTTTCCGGAGGCGTCCTCTCTGTCTCCCCGCTGATGGTAAATGGTGAGATTCAGAGGGTTTTTATACTAAAGAGCTGTGACTAATTAGTGAGCTAATCAGTGTTAATTGGGCCTGTTAAGTGAGTTTCCTGTGTCCCTCTACGGGACTGCCTGACCGCCTGGTGGGAGGCGTAACTGTAAATCGCCCCACCCGATTGGTCAAAACATGCCTCCAACACTACCAAGGCCATTAAGATAGTAAACAATGGGCTTGGGAGGTTTGTTTCCTGTGTCCCTCTTGCGTGAGCCTGACCGACTGGTTGAGGGTGTGTATTCAATGAAGGTTTCGTTCGGCATTGGTCAAAACATGCCTCCAACACTATCAAGGCCATTTTAGATAGTTAAAAATGGGCTTGTGAGGTTTGTTTCCTGTGTCCCTCTTGCGTGAGCCTGACCGCCTGGTAGAGGGTGTGTATTCAAAAAAGGTTACGTTCGGCATTGGTCAAACGGCGCCGATACCGATGTTATGGTCCTTCCCCTTCCTGCGGGAAAACAAATGCAGTTAGGAGGTCATTAGCTCCCATGTTTGTGAGGACGCCCATGTTCATTACCGGGTCTGATCAGTCTCCCGGTATTTGAGCATGCGCTGAAGTAGTGGGAAACCCGCTACCGCGCATGCGCCTAGGTGTATTCCGTGAGACGCTTGCCCTGCTATGGCTCTTATGCTTACGCACTGATAACTACCAGCGTGGATTACAGCAGGGGCCGCTCGAGATCCCCGTAAAGTGAGGGGATACCCCAAGAGTTCTAAACACTGTGAGAAAAATAAAGCAACATTACTCTGTTCATAATGGGATTACGGGCCATCATCAGCACAGCCAGACAACTAGCAGATGCTCTGCTAGTTGAGATACAGCAGAGTGAGAGTAATTTGAAAACATCAGTTCACATTACCGTCTCCAAAAAAAAGCTTGAAGAGATAAACAGTGACCAGTCAGCATACAGGGAATATCTTACCCAATCTAAAATAACCAAACTACAGAAGGATGTCCAGAAGTTCAAGCGGGAGACGGTGTACCCCTACACAACGGACGAATACTATGACAAACCCCAACAAACACCTGCACCTAGACTTCAGCCACGCTTCAGACCTACACCTCAAAACTGGACTTACAACTCAGGGGAAGAGAGAAGCGACAGCAGCAGCGATGAGAGCACAGGAGGGCAGCAGACACGGAGATACCGGAACTCCAACTTACCTATGTTTGCGCCACCGATGCAGCCATTCGGCTTCTGGCCACAGCAATTTTACCCCCGCAGGGTTCGGGCCCCACCAAGGACAGCAGCCTTTTTTATTCCGAGGCAGAGGAAGAGGCAGACAGAAACCGAGGAGGACAACGAGGATCCAATGGGAAGACGAAGCGTCAACCAGCGGCGCAGTGACACAGAGCAGGGGCAGAGGCTCAACAATAACAACGACCAGGGAATAACCAATGTTGTAAACCTGAGTACGCATAGCCTCAGCATAGAAGAAGAAGCGGTTCTAGCGAAAGGCTTGGAGTTTGTCCCCACCCCAAATAACGACCCTTTCTTCCTCATCACTGAATTAGCGCAGTTCTTCAGAAAGATCAAGCTGAAAGATTATTTTGGCGAAAACGAAACACTGGACAGTGACCGGACCAGCACTGGACTACGGAAGAAGTCCACTTTCTCTCCCCCGAACCAGAACATATCCTGCAATGTCCTGGAATTTGAACAAGCGGTCCTCACAGAAGTGGAAAGAATCGACTTCAACAATATGAGGGGATTCCAGAATATGACCAAAGGAGAGAGAACGGCTCTGGAGCAATTGAAGAACAACCATGACATAATCATCAAACCGGCAGATAAGGGGGGTGCCATAGTCCTGATGGACTATACTATGTACAAAGAGGAATGCTTACGCCTGCTATCCTACACCTCGAGCTATGAGCTACACCAGGAAGATCCAACACCCCGCATCATGACCAGCATCAAGAACATGGTCAACGAAGCAGAAACCCAGGACTGGATTACCAAGCATGAGGCTGAGTTTTTAGTGAATTTGGAACCAAGGACTCCTAGGTTCTATACCCTTCCTAAAATTCACAAAAACAAAACACCCCCACCGGGCAGACCGATAGTGTTGGGTATTGGGTCAGCTCTGGAACCACTTTCCCAGTTCTGCGACTGGTTCTTGAAGCCGATTGTACAGAAATCTCGATCTTACCTTAGAGACACCAAAGATGTACTTTGCCATCTTCGAGACCTGGACATAGATGCAAGCGAAGACATGTTCATAACCATGGACATTGAAGCGCTCTATACGAGCATCCCCCAGAGGCGTACTCTGGAGGTGGTGGAACAGATTCTACTGGACCAGGATTGGACATATGTGACACCCACTCATTTCATCATGGAGTGTGCGGAACTAGCACTTACGGAGAATTTCTTCGAGTTTGAGGACACCCTGTACCATCAAGTGGGCGGCACATCCATGGGCAGCACCTTCGCGACGAGCATGGCGTGTCTGTACGTACACCGCTTTGAGGAGGACCACATCTTTAACCCCTCGAACCCCTTCACACCTCGAATGAAGACATGGAAACGGTACATAGATGACATTTTTGTCATCTGGCGAGGTACCAAGGATGAGGCAACACGCTTCGTGGAGTGGGTCAACGGCATTGACCCCCACCTCAGGTTCACACATACCATCGACAAAAATCAAAGCGATACAAAAGGGGATGATGGACGGAACATTTGAGCCAATCAAACACTCACCCCCAGTCAACTGATCTGGGTTTAATCCATCATCATTCTTTAGCTCACTCCACCACCCCAGTTCAGACATGGCCATATGCAAATCAGTCTGACCCTGTGCCTCATGGGAACAGTCCAGCCCGAACTGCCAAGCCATGTCTTCCCTGGACCGGAAACAAGCATCCTAGGACCGGTTTCTGGCATTCCAGCCGTCATCAGCCAGGCTTGCTTGAATCCAGTGGCAAAGTGAGCAAGGGACCCACGTCTGGGCATACCCCCGCCAACTTAGGGCGAACAAAGCGATACAAAAGGGGATGATGGACGGAACGTTTGAGCCAATCAAACACTCACCCCCAGTCAACTGATCTGGGTTTAATCCATCATCATTCTTTAGCTCACTCCACCACCCCAGTTCAGACATGGCCATATGCAAATCAGTCTGACCCTGTGCCTCATGGGAACAGTCCAGCCCGAACTGCCAAGCCATGTCTTCCCTGGACCGGAAACAAGCATCCTAGGACCGGTTTCTGGCATTCCAGCCGTCATCAGCCAGGCTTGCTTGAATCCAGTGGCAAAGTGAGCAAGGGACCCACGTCTGGGCATACCCCCGCCAACTTAGGGCGAACAAAGCGATACAAAAGGGGATGATGGACGGAACGTTTGAGCCAATCAAACACTCACCCCCAGTCAACTGATCTGGGTTTAATCCATCATCATTCTTTAGCTCACTCCACCACCCCAGTTCAGACATGGCCATATGCAAATCAGTCTGACCCTGTGCCTCATGGGAACAGTCCAGCCCGAACTGCCAAGCCATGTCTTCCCTGGACCGGAAACAAGCATCCTAGGACCGGTTTCTGGCATTCCAGCCGTCATCAGCCAGGCTTGCTTGAATCCAGTGGCAAAGTGAGCAAGGGACCCACGTCTGGGCATACCCCGCCAACTTAGGGCGAACAAAGCGATACAAAAGGGGATGATGGACGGAACGTTTGAGCCAATCAAACACTCACCCCCAGTCAACTGATCTGGGTTTAATCCATCATCATTCTTTAGCTCACTCCACCACCCCAGTTCAGACATGGCCATATGCAAATCAGTCTGACCCTGTGCCTCATGGGAACAGTCCAGCCCGAACTGCCAAGCCATGTCTTCCTGGACCGGAAACAAGCATCCTAGGACCGGTTTCTGGCATTCCAGCCGTCATCAGCTAGGCTTGCTTGAATCCAGTGGCAAAGTGAGCAAGGGACCCACGTCTGGGCATACCCCCGCCAACTTAGGGCGAACAAAGCGATACAAAAGGGGATGATGGACGGAACGTTTGAGCCAATCAAACACTCACCCCCAGTCAACTGATCTGGGTTTAATCCATCATCATTCTTTAGCTCACTCCACCACCCCAGTTCAGACATGGCCATATGCAAATCAGTCTGACCCTGTGCCTCATGGGAACAGTCCAGCCCGAACTGCCAAGCCATGTCTTCCCTGGACCGGAAACAAGCATCCTAGGACCGGTTTCTGGCATTCCAGCCGTCATCAGCCAGGCTTGCTTGAATCCAGTGGCAAAGTGAGCAAGGGACCCACGTCTGGGCATACCCCCGCCAACTTAGGGCGAACAAAGCGATACAAAAGGGGATGATGGACGGAACGTTTGAGCCAATCAAACACTCACCCCCAGTCAACTGATCTGGGTTTAATCCATCATCATTCTTTAGCTCACTCCACCACCCCAGTTCAGACATGGCCATATGCAAATCAGTCTGACCCTGTGCCTCATGGGAACAGTCCAGCCCGAACTGCCAAGCCATGTCTTCCCTGGACCGGAAACAAGCATCCTAGGACCGGTTTCTGGCATTCCAGCCGTCATCAGCCAGGCTTGCTTGAATCCAGTGGCAAAGTGAGCAAGGGACCCACGTCTGGGCATACCCCCGCCAACTTAGGGCGAACAAAGCGATACAAAAGGGGATGATGGACGGAACGTTTGAGCCAATCAAACACTCACCCCCAGTCAACTGATCTGGGTTTAATCCATCATCATTCTTTAGCTCACTCCACCACCCCAGTTCAGACATGGCCATATGCAAATCAGTCTGACCCTGTGCCTCATGGGAACAGTCCAGCCCGAACTGCCAAGCCATGTCTTCCCTGGACCGGAAACAAGCATCCTAGGACCGGTTTCTGGCATTCCAGCCGTCATCAGCCAGGCTTGCTTGAATCCAGTGGCAAAGTGAGCAAGGGACCCACGTCTGGGCATACCCCCGCCAACTTAGGGCGAACAAAGCGATACAAAAGGGGATGATGGACGGAACGTTTGAGCCAATCAAACACTCACCCCCAGTCAACTGATCTGGGTTTAATCCATCATCATTCTTTAGCTCACTCCACCACCCCAGTTCAGACATGGCCATATGCAAATCAGTCTGACCCTGTGCCTCATGGGAACAGTCCAGCCCGAACTGCCAAGCCATGTCTTCCCTGGACCGGAAACAAGCATCCTAGGACCGGTTTCTGGCATTCCAGCCGTCATCAGCCAGGCTTGCTTGAATCCAGTGGCAAAGTGAGCAAGGGACCCACGTCTGGGCATACCCCCGCCAACTTAGGGCGAACAAAGCGATACAAAAGGGATGATGGACGGAACGTTTGAGCCAATCAAACACTCACCCCCAGTCAACTGATCTGGGTTTAATCCATCATCATTCTTTAGCTCACTCCACCACCCCAGTTCAGACATGGCCATATGCAAATCAGTCTGACCCTGTGCCTCATGGGAACAGTCCAGCCCGAACTGCCAAGCCATGTCTTCCCTGGACCGGAAACAAGCATCCTAGGACCGGTTTCTGGCATTCCAGCCGTCATCAGCCAGGCTTGCTTGAATCCAGTGGCAAAGTGAGCAAGGGACCCACGTCTGGGCATACCCCCGCCAACTTAGGGCGAACAAAGCGATACAAAAGGGGATGATGGACGGAACGTTTGAGCCAATCAAACACTCACCCCCAGTCAACTGATCTGGGTTTAATCCATCATCATTCTTTAGCTCACTCCACCACCCCCGCTCAGACATGGCCATATGCAAATCAGTCTGACCCTGTGCCTCATGGGAACAGTCCAGCCCGAACTGCCAAGCCATGTCTTCCCTGGACCGGAAACAAGCATCCTAGGACCGGTTTCTGGCATTCCAGCCGTCATCAGCCAGGCTTGCTTGAATCCAGTGGCAAAGTGAGCAAGGGACCCACGTCTGGGCATACCCCCGCCAACTTAGGGCGAACAAAGCGATACAAAAGGGGATGATGGACGGAACGTTTGAGCCAATCAAACACTCACCCCCAGTCAACTGATCTGGGTTTAATCCATCATCATTCTTTAGCTCACTCCACCACCCCCGTTCAGACATGGCCATATGCAAATCAGTCTGACCCTGTGCCTCATGGGAACAGTCCAGCCCGAACTGCCAAGCCATGTCTTCCCTGGACCGGAAACAAGCATCATAGGACCGGTTTCTGGCATTCCAGCCGTCATCAGCCAGGCTTGCTTGAATCCAGTGGCAAAGTGAGCAAGGGACCCACGTCTGGGCATACCCCCGCCAACTTAGGGCGAACAAAGCGATACAAAAGGGGATGATGGACGGAACGTTTGAGCCAATCAAACACTCACCCCCAGTCAACTGATCTGGGTTTAATCCATCATCATTCTTTAGCTCACTCCACCACCCCCGTTCAGACATGGCCATATGCAAATCAGTCTGACCCTGTGCCTCATGGGAACAGTCCAGCCCGAACTGCCAAGCCATGTCTTCCCTGGACCGGAAACAAGCATCCTAGGACCGGTTTCTGGCATTCCAGCCGTCATCAGCCAGGCTTGCTTGAATCCAGTGGCAAAGTGAGCAAGGGACCCACGTCTGGGCATACCCCCGCCAACTTAGGGCGAACAAAGCGATACAAAAGGGGATGATGGACGGAACGTTTGAGCCAATCAAACACTCACCCCCAGTCAACTGATCTGGGTTTAATCCATCATCATTCTTTAGCTCACTCCACCACCCCCGTTCAGACATGGCCATATGCAAATCAGTCTGACCCTGTGCCTCATGGGAACAGTCCAGCCCGAACTGCCAAGCCATGTCTTCCCTGGACCGGAAACAAGCATCCTAGGACCGGTTTCTGGCATTCCAGCCGTCATCAGCCAGGCTTGCTTGAATCCAGTGGCAAAGTGAGCAAGGGACCCACGTCTGGGTATACCCCCGCCAACTTAGGGCGAACAAAGCGATACAAAAGGGGATGATGGACGGAACGTTTGAGCCAATCAAACACTCACCCCCAGTCAACTGATCTGGGTTTAATCCATCATCATTCTTTAGCTCACTCCACCACCCCCGTTCAGACATGGCCATATGCAAATCAGTCTGACCCTGTGCCTCATGGGAACAGTCCAGCCCGAACTGCCAAGCCATGTCTTCCCTGGACCGGAAACAAGCATCCTAGGACCGGTTTCTGGCATTCCAGCCGTCATCAGCCAGGCTTGCTTGAATCCAGTGGCAAAGTGAGCAAGGGACCCACGTCTGGGCATAGCCCCGCCAACTTAGGGCGAACAAAGCGATACAAAAGGGGATGATGGACGGAACATTTGAGCCAATCAAACACTCACCCCCAGTCAACTGATCTGGGTTTAATCCATCATCATTCTTTAGCTCACTCCACCACCCCCGTTCAGACATGGCCATATGCAAATCAGTCTGACCCTGTGCCTCATGGGAACAGTCCAGCCCGAACTGCCAAGCCATGTCTTCCCTGGACCGGAAACAAGCATCCTAGGACCGGTTTCTGGCATTCCAGCCGTCATCAGCCAGGCTTGCTTGAATCCAGTGGCAAAGTGAGCAAGGGACCCACGTCTGGGCATACCCCCGCCAACTTAGGGCGAACAAAGCGATACAAAAGGGGATGATGGACGGAACGTTTGAGCCAATCAAACACTCACCCCCAGTCAACTGATCTGGGTTTAATCCATCATCATTCTTTAGCTCACTCCACCACCCCCGTTCAGACATGGCCATATGCAAATCAGTCTGACCCTGTGCCTCATGGGAACAGTCCAGCCCGAACTGCCAAGCCATGTCTTCCCTGGACCGGAAACAAGCATCCTAGGACCGGTTTCTGGCATTCCAGCCGTCATCAGCCAGGCTTGCTTGAATCCAGTGGCAAAGTGAGCAAGGGACCCACGTCTGGGCATACCCCCGCCAACTTAGGGCGAACAAAGCGATACAAAAGGGGATGATGGACGGAACGTTTGAGCCAATCAAACACTCACCCCCAGTCAACTGATCTGGGTTTAATCCATCATCATTCTTTAGCTCACTCCACCACCCCCGTTCAGACATGGCCATATGCAAATCAGTCTGACCCTGTGCCTCATGGGAACAGTCCAGCCCGAACTGCCAAGCCATGTCTTCCCTGGACCGGAAACAAGCATCCTAGGACCGGTTTCTGGCATTCCAGCCGTCATCAGCCAGGCTTGCTTGAATCCAGTGGCAAAGTGAGCAAGGGACCCACGTCTGGGCATACCCCCGCCAACTTAGGGCGAACAAAGCGATACAAAAGGGGATGATGGACGGAACGCTTGAGCCAATCAAACACTCACCCCCAGTCAACTGATCTGGGTTTAATCCATCATCATTCTTTAGCTCACTCCACCACCTCCGTTCAGACATGGCCATATGCAAATCAGTCTGACCCTGTGCCTCATGGGAACAGTCCAGCCCGAACTGCCAAGCCATGTCTTCCCTGGACCGGAAACAAGCATCCTAGGACCGGTTTCTGGCATTCCAGCCGTCATCAGCCAGGCTTGCTTGAATCCAGTGGCAAAGTGAGCAAGGGACCCACGTCTGGGCATACCCCCGCCAACTTAGGGCGAACAAAGCGATACAAAAGGGGATGATGGACGGAACGTTTGAGCCAATCAAACACTCACCCCCAGTCAACTGATCTGGGTTTAATCCATCATCATTCTTTAGCTCACTCCACCACCCCCGTTCAGACATGGCCATATGCAAATCAGTCTGACCCTGTGCCTCATGGGAACAGTCCAGCCCGAACTGCCAAGCCATGTCTTCCCTGGACCGGAAACAAGCATCCTAGGACCGGTTTCTGGCATTCCAGCCGTCATCAGCCAGGCTTGCTTGAATCCAGTGGCAAAGTGAGCAAGGGACCCACGTCTGGGCATAGCCCCGCCAACTTAGGGCGAACAAAGCGATACAAAAGGGGATGATGGACGGAACATTTGAGCCAATCAAACACTCACCCCCAGTCAACTGATCTGGGTTTAATCCATCATCATTCTTTAGCTCACTCCACCACCCTCGTTCAGACATGGCCATATGCAAATCAGTCTGACCCTGTGCCTCATGGGAACAGTCCAGCCCGAACTGCCAAGCCATGTCTTCCCTGGACCGGAAACAAGCATCCTAGGACCGGTTTCTGGCATTCCAGCCGTCATCAGCCAGGCTTGCTTGAATCCAGTGGCAAAGTGAGCAAGGGACCCACGTCTGGGCATACCCCCGCCAACTTAGGGCGAACAAAGCGATACAAAAGGGGATGATGGACGGAACGCTTGAGCCAATCAAACACTCACCCCCAGTCAACTGATCTGGGTTTAATCCATCATCATTCTTTAGCTCACTCCACCACCCCCGTTCAGACATGGCCATATGCAAATCAGTCTGACCCTGTGCCTCATGGGAACAGTCCAGCCCGAACTGCCAAGCCATGTCTTCCCTGGACCGGAAACAAGCATCCTAGGACCGGTTTCTGGCATTCCAGCCGTCATCAGCCAGGCTTGCTTGAATCCAGTGGCAAAGTGAGCAAGGGACCCACGTCTGGGCATACCCCCGCCAACTTAGGGCGAACAAAGCGATACAAAAGGGGATGATGGACGGAACGTTTGAGCCAATCAAACACTCACCCCCAGTCAACTGATCTGGGTTTAATCCATCATCATTCTTTAGCTCACTCCACCACCCCCGTTCAGACATGGCCATATGCAAATCAGTCTGACCCTGTGCCTCATGGGAACAGTCCAGCCCGAACTGCCAAGCCATGTCTTCCCTGGACCGGAAACAAGCATCCTAGGACCGGTTTCTGGCATTCCAGCCGTCATCAGCCAGGCTTGCTTGAATCCAGTGGCAAAGTGAGCAAGGGACCCACGTCTGGGCATACCCCCGCCAACTTAGGGCGAACAAAGCGATACAAAAGGGGATGATGGACGGAACGTTTGAGCCAATCAAACACTCACCCCCAGTCAACTGATCTGGGTTTAATCCATCATCATTCTTTAGCTCACTCCACCACCCCCGTTCAGACATGGCCATATGCAAATCAGTCTGACCCTGTGCCTCATGGGAACAGTCCAGCCCGAACTGCCAAGCCATGTCTTCCCTGGACCGGAAACAAGCATCCTAGGACCGGTTTCTGGCATTCCAGCCGTCATCAGCCAGGCTTGCTTGAATCCAGTGGCAAAGTGAGCAAGGGACCCACGTCTGGGCATACCCCCGCCAACTTAGGGCGAACAAAGCGATACAAAAGGGGATGATGGACGGAACGTTTGAGCCAATCAAACACTCACCCCCAGTCAACTGATCTGGGTTTAATCCATCATCATTCTTTAGCTCACTCCACCACCCCGTTCAGACATGGCCATATGCAAATCAGTCTGACCCTGTGCCTCATGGGAACAGTCCAGCCCGAACTGCCAAGCCATGTCTTCCCTGGACCGGAAACAAGCATCCTAGGACCGGTTTCTGGCATTCCAGCCGTCATCAGCCAGGCTTGCTTGAATCCAGTGGCAAAGTGAGCAAGGGACCCACGTCTGGGCATACCCCCACCAACTTAGGGCGAACAAAGCGATACAAAAGGGGATGATGGACGGAACGTTTGAGCCAATCAAACACTCACCCCCAGTCAACTGATCTGGGTTTAATCCATCATCATTCTTTAGCTCACTCCACCACCCCCGTTCAGACATGGCCATATGCAAATCAGTCTGACCCTGTGCCTCTTGGGAACAGTCCAGCCCGAACTGCCAAGCCATGTCTTCTGTCCTGTAGGCCAATTCCTGAGGATTCGAAGGAACTGTTCTGAGATAGATACATTCCAGATACAGGCAGAACAACTAGAGGCAAAACTCCTGGAGAGACATTACCCCAAGAAGATGGTTAAACGGGCAAGGAAAAGGGCGAGGAATAATAACCGGGATGCCCTTTTGGAGACAACACATAAAGAAAAGAAAGACCGCCTGGTCTGCGTTACAACATACACGCCCGTGTCGAACAGAATCCAGAACATTATAAAGAAAAAATGGGCCATCTTAAACAGCGGGAACAAGAAGTGGGAACCCCCACTATTCGCATACAAACGGAGTAGGAACTTGAAGGACACCTTGGTACACTCCAAAACTCCCAATGATCAAATTGAGAATCAGATGACTCTGTGGAGCCAACCGAGACCAACAGGCCACTACCCATGCGGCAACTGTGTGTGCTGCCGGCTGACCACCACAACAAAAGAAGTCGACATAGGTACAGAGAGACCCTGGAAGCTAAAACATTTCAGCAACTGTAATACAGAAGGTGTGGTGTACCTCCTATACTGTCCATGTAACCTGAAGTATGTCGGGATGACCACCAGGAAGGTGAAGACGCGGATCAGCGAACACCGGAGTACGATTAGGTGCAGGAAGACCAACACCAAACTGACGAAACATTTCACGGAGAAAGGCCACAACGACCTGGACCTCAGATGGGTGGTGCTTGAGGTTATGAATAAACAAAAGACTGATATCTCTAGACAACTCCATATCCGAGAACAGCGCTGGGTATACAGGCTTCGCAGCGATGATAAAGGCTTAAATGATGAGATACCATGGCTGCAACTTGCGAAATTGAAAATGTATAGAATTGACCATGCACACCTTCTTTAGTCAACAACCAACTCCAAGAAAGCTGGCCTAATAGAGTAGGGACTATTCTCTACTGCTACCCCTCTACTTTATTTTAAGTAGTTCACTAAGAGTGGGCCCATTGTTATGCTCGCAAATTCAAACAGATCAAGCTGGCATGGAGAACACATTGGTTTGTGTAAACCCATGTTATCAAACAGAGATACCAGCTGTAGCAATTACCACCACTGACTATCATTAGTGTGTACTTCACACATATAACAAGTGAGGTACCATTGGCCCGTAATCCCATTATGAACAGAGTAATGTTGCTTTATTGTTCTCACAGTGTTTAGAACTCTTGGGGTATCCCCTCACTTTACGGGGATCTTGAGCGGCCCCTGCTGTAATCCACGCTGGTAGTTATCAGTGCGCAAGCATAGGAGCCATAGCAGGGCAAGCGTCTCACGGAATACACCTAGGCGCATGCGCGGTAGCGGGTTTCCCACTACTTCAGCGCATGCTCAAATACCGGGAGACTGATCAGACCCGGTAATGAACATGGGCGTCCTCACAAACATGGGAGCTAATGACCTCCTAACTGCATTTGTTTTCCCGCAGGAAGAGGAAGGACCATAACATCGGTATCGGCGCCGTTTGACCAATGCCGAACGTAACCTTTTTTGAATACACACCCTCTACCAGGCGGTCAGGCTCACGCAAGAGGGACACAGGAATCAAACCTCACAAGCCCATTTTTAACTATCTAAAATGGCCTTGATAGTGTTGGAGGCATGTTTTGACCAATGCCGAACGAAACCTTCATTGAATACACACCCTCAACCAGGCGGTCAGGCTCACGCAAGAGGGACACAGGAAACAAACCTCACAAGCCCATTGTTTACTATCTTAATGGCCTTGGTAGTGTTGGAGGCATGTTTTGACCAATCGGGTGGGGCGATTTACAGTTACGCCTCCCACCAGGCGGTCAGGCAGTCCCATAGAGGGACACAGGAAACTCACTTAACGGGCCCAATTAACACTGATTAGCTCACTAATTAGTCACAGCTCTTTAGTATAAAAACCCTCTGAATCTCACCATTTACCATCAGCGGGGAGACAGAGAGGACGCCTCCGGGAAGAACGGCTGGAAGCACTGAAACTAGACAGTAAGAGTATGCCTGAAGGAATGCTGGTGTGAACTTGAATGAATAGGTGGTCCATTAGTTCTGGATTTCACCTTGTTATGTTTGCTTTAACTAGGAACCTTGGTCCTGGTTCTTTCTGAATACTGGTGACTAACCCTTAACTACCAGTAGTGATTTTATGTGTTTTTTTCCCTACAGAAAGTCTAAGTAGGTCCTTCCACCTCAGCCCTCCCATGGAGCGTTTAGGGTAGAAATACAGGGTAAGAGTTGGTTTACAACCACTTTTAACGGTGTGAGTACACGTTGCACCTGCCACGTGTCTCATAAAGACCACTTCACACCACCACGCGCGCTATTGGTATGACGCGTGATGGATGATGTTTATAAACTATTTGTTTACATACTCACACGGTTTGGTTTGTATGTTTTGTATTTCTTTTTCCTTTCTCTACAGAGTTACTCTCAGTGGTACTATACCAAGAGGGAAGTATCCACCTACATAGTGTTTTTTTTAACCCCTCCCCTGATCTAGCGACAGGATTTTCCTTCCATTTTTCACTAGTTAAAAGGAAGTGAATACATAGGGTATATAACCCCCCTTTCCCCCACCCCTTTTTAGGTCCTGAAGAATGCTACGTACCCTTCGGGGACACCTCAGCAGAAACATGTCGACCGCATTTTATAAGGTGAAGGGAGAATAATATCCCATACCACCGTTCACTTAGTTTTTAACCACCATACATTTACCATTTGAATAAAGCATAGCACATGGACTAATGTAATGGTTTTTAAATCACTTATCACTCCCCCACGGCCATCACTTAGATTTAGAAGTGCATCCCTGTCTCCAGGTGTATGCCCGCCCTCTATCAAACCAAGTTTTTAGAGGGCGAGGACAGCCCCGGTGTGTGAGGCCAGTCCGTAACTTTTTATGAGATGCCCCCACTAGTAGTGCATCTCTATAGAACTCTGTAGATAAACATAGGAATTGATTCAAGGGGCAGCCCACTTTTGTGTATTCATGAGATAGTGGAGGCTGGCTCGCCCTTTGGCCCCGTGCCTCTGGTTCCCACCCTCAGCAACATTGCTGGGGTTAGTGTGTGTGGCATGTTAAATAACACCCAACTCGTAATTCCGACCCCTGCGTAAAAAGGAGTTTGCTCAGGGGTCAGAAAACACTGACTCACTCATGACAAGGGCTTTAGAGTTTTCGAGAATTTGGTCCCAGCTCAGCTAACCACGTCTATGTACTATTTAACTTCAAGACAGGAAACACAGATTTGGCAATTACAATTTACGAATGTGAATGAAAGCTTGCTTGCATACCTGGAAAACAGACACTCTTTCTAGAATGTGGGTTCTGCTTGTTGGTAGTAGGGCAGAGGTAGATCATCCAATGAGAAGGAGAGATTAGTCCCCTAGCCTCTTTCTACTTTCTGGTTGGGTTGATGCCTAGTCTCTGGTCCTCATTACACCAGTCATCCAAGCGTTCTGATTGGCACTGACAAGAGTCGGTGCAGAAGGTGCACATTTATGATTCTTATGACTTAGATGTGGGCACATAGGATGCTTGTTTTGGAGGGTTGGAGTACATCTACATCTACACAATATGTCGCTCTTGCACTGAAGTGGGTGCAAACTGCAAAACTTAAAACACGTTCTTTATAGCTGGTAATATGTAAAAGATCACGGGCAGCCTGCGATACTCATGCTCCTGATCAAAGACTTAAAACGGTATTATTATTACTAAATATTATTACTATTGTTGTTGCTGTTGTTGTTTTATGTTGGTATTGATAGTACTACTACTACTAATTATAATAACGTGTTTGATATGTAGCACTTAATACCTGAGCGCTGCTGTTTCTAAGCACTATAACCTGCACATTCATTTCAGATAGTTACCATAAATACAAGAAACACTGTAATTAAATAGCAGACCCTATAGTTTATTTTTGTGACTGTCCAAAGAAAAAAGGGGCAAGAAAATATTTGGCAGACAAACAAATCTTATTTTCTAAGAAAGGCTTTAAAGAACTTCACTTGAACACACTCATATTACAAAAGCAAGGATCACATTTATAACAGATCACAATCTTTTGCTTAAATGTGTTTAAATGAAAAATATTTGTGTAACTGACAAACAATTGGCCTATAATGGGTATCCTGTATAGTAGTGTGCTACCTAAGTTAAACAATAGCTAGCATTGCACCTACTTAACTCAAACACTATGGCAGCTTAAATCTATTTCCTGCTGGGGCTAACCATAAAACATGGTTAGAATACCAACTGGTTTGTTAGGTTATGTAAAGTTATATATACATCAGGATCACCAATGGCTTCTTGGTGCCAGAGTTCTAAAAATACATGGACATGTTATATAAGATCTAGAAAGGCCCAACTAAAGAGTCAAATCTTCAGCAAGCATCTAAAGAGGATAAGATTGTTTATGGCAGGCACTTCATTGGGTAGAGAGTTCCAATATTTGGCACAGAATACTGAAAAGCTTCTGCTACCCTGTCTCATTCTGTTAAATTTAGGAACAGTTAACAAATGTGCTGTAGCCAAAGGTTTGGAGTGTAGTGCTGAAAAAACAAGTGACATGCCATGAATTGCTCGACGGACTGTAGAGAGTCTCTTAAACTGCAGTCACTCCTGTAAAGGGAGCCAGCTCAATTGGAAAAGAAGGGGGCGAGCAGGAGAGAATTTGGAGGAACCAAGCATCAAGGGGGCAGCATTGTTTTTAAAAAACAGTAGTTTTTGTAGTAGGTGATTCGGGGCACCTACATACTGCGTGATGTCATTGTGCACATGAGCCAAATAAAGCCAAGCCTGTACTGCACATCTTTTCTGGACAATATTTAGATAAGGGATGATATTACTTAAGACTTTCAGAAAATATTAACATTTCGATACAACTGTGGTGATTTGCTTTATCATTGAAAGATTAGAATCAAATTTCAGTTCAAACCTCTTTGCTGTGGAAACAGGAATGTGGAGTGTAAGAAACTGGGTTATTGGTTGAGGAGGGTGGAAGCCCCATTCAGGCAACAACCACAATCTTTGTTAGGGAGAACCACAAAAATGCTTAGCCCTCTGAAAGCCTGGCGCAAAGCAGTCAGGCTTAACTTAGAGGCAAAGTGTAAAGTATTTATGCAGCACTCACATGGTAATAAAGTGAAAACACAACACAAGAAAAATTCCAGACTGTAAATAAAATGATACCAGAAGGACAAAAATCCAATCAGTAGAACTGAAGGTATGCAGTTCTAATGTTTTAGGTAAGAATAGCACCTAAAAGCACAAAGCACCACTTGCAGACATCTGGTCACGATAGACCGGGGGAAAGCTACAAGTTCAGTCCGACCGCGATGGAGTGTGGGTCGAATACAGGGACCAGGTTAGAAAAATGTTACCTTCTCAAAGTTCAACTCGGAGGGTTCCATTCACGGTGGAGGAGGCCGCAAGAAGATCACAGATGGTTGTTGCTGTAGCATGAAGAGAAGGCCGGGAATCCTGGATGGTCGTTGCTGTAGCACAAAGATCCGGACGGGGGTAGTGGACGTTCGTTGCTGGAGCTTCGCGTTGGCGGTCACCGTGGGTTGTCATTGCTGTTGTACTTAGTGCAGATCTTGCGTTGCCTGTCGTCGCTGGTGGTTGCTATCGCACAAAGAGTCAGATTCACCAGAGCTTTACGTTGGCAATTATTGTGGGCAGCAGAGTGCACCCAGCCAGCCAAAAAGACATGCGAACTTTAAACAGTGCAATACCAACCCACCCTCCTCCCTGCTGCTGTCACTTAGCCCCTGTCCTGACACTCTGTTCGGGGCGAGGATAAAAAATAAAATGGTCATTAATTGCCATTTTATTTTTCATCTCTGGGGCTTTGGGGGGGATTTTTAAGTGGGGCGACGCTCCTCTGCTCAAACAAAGGAGGTGCCCCTGTGTGGAGGCACCTCCTGGGGTTCAGGAACACACTACAGCAGAGGCCAGCAAGGCTTAAGCAGGTCCAGTGGAAGGTTGAGGCCATTCCAGTGCAGCCGGTCCGCTGGGAAGTTGCAAAGAGGCCTCTGGAGCTTTTTGTGTCCCTGTAGCTCAGGCAGGAGGACAGCCAACTGGCCATTGGAGTCACTCAGGTAGCCTGGAATAAAGAAAGCTGGTCCAGTCTTCCTTCTCACAGAGCAAGGCGGCCCTCAAGCAGCAGAGCAGCTCTCTGGGAGTCAAAGCAGTCCTCAAGTAGCAGGGCAGCCCCCAGGTAGCAGCAAGACAGTCCTGTGGGGAGGAAGGCTGGCCTCAAGCAGCAGGGCAGTCCTCTGGGGGTCAAGGCATTTTCTATTCTGTGATGTCCACAGATCCAGGAGTGTACTGAAGAGTTGTTCTGAGGGTTGAATATTCATACCTGGTACCAGCCTTTATGTGTGTGGGGGGGCAAACACCCTGTCCTAACCCCACATCTGGTTCTGGAAAGTATTTCCCTTCTCCTATCAAGGCTCCAGGAAGTCTGGGGTGACAAAAGACTGGAATCAGGTTGTGTGTTTTGGCAGCAAGCCCTTTGAAGTGCAAGTGGAGCAGGACACAGCTTCACCCCAGCCATTCTGGCAAGATGCCCTCTCCCAGCTACACCCAGGTCCTATTGTTCAGTGACTGGGCCCAATACATTCCTGATGGGAGAGCAATCAACAGGCTAGGTAGCTAGAAACTCCTTGAAGCCCTCAGAAAGTTTAGGGAAGGAAAATGCCAATTTTCTAAAGATGGCATTTTGAAAATTCTAATCTAAAATCTGACTTTACTATTAAAGAGGATTTTAAATGACAGTTCATTCATTTACAAACAGCATACTTCAACCTGCTCCCAATCCAAAGTTAGCCCTTATTAATTATAATAAGGTAACCCAGGGTTAGTCAATGGGAGGGATAAGCCTTACTGTAGCGAAAAACAACTTTGGGAGTTTTGACTGCCAGGACATGTAAAACGTAAGCACACGTCCTACTTTTTAAATACAATGCACCCTTCCCTAAGAACCTTTAGAGCCTACATTAGCGTTGACTTACATGTAATAAAACGGAAGGTGTAGGCCTCGCAAAAGGTATATTTTGCCAGGTGGAGATAGTGGTTTAAAAATGCACTATAGGCTGAAGTGGCAGGCCTGAGACATGTTTTAAAAGGCTTCTTTAGTGGGTGGCACAATGAGTGTTGCTGCCCACTAGTAGCATTTAATTAATAGTCCCGGGGTACACGTAGGACCATTTACTGTATTATTATAAGCAAATTAAATGTACCAATCAGGTTTGTGCCAATTTTAGCATGTTTAGCACAAGCATTTTAGCACAGGTTAGCAGTGATAAAGTACACAGAGTCCTAAAAGCCAACAAAAAGAGGTTTAACGAAGGAAGGGAGTGAAGTCAAAAGGTTGAGGTGACCATGCAGAGAGGGACGGGTCCAACATGGAGACTGCCCATTTCATGAGGCAAATAAATATAAATAGCTCTGCTTTGTCAGCATTTAACTTTAACCAAGTACTGCCCATACAGTTATGTTATGTTAAATGTATTTATTCAATAAAGTAGTTCCCTGAGAGCAAGAGAACTAAAGTCTAGGAATCCTTCCTCTTCAATTGACATTATTTAATTCAAATAGTCTAACATCCAATTTCAAATATTCAGTTCCAAAATCTTTCTGTAATTCAGATCTAACTTTAGTAGCCAATGAATTTAAATATCCCACGGACAGTCAACTTGTGTAGCACCTTGTATCAGGAGGAGTTGGACCCTTCAGCGGATACTATTAAGCAGTATCTGGATCAAGCAGTTTTCGAGGCGCTAAGAGCAGTGGCGTAACAAAATTTGAGGTGGCCCCCCTGCAAGGTGCAAAGAGGGGCCCCCGCACCGGATTTTATCAGGAGCTCTGGGGCGAGAGTACGGTGTTGAGGGGGCCCCCTGCAGCTCAGGGGCCCCCCGCACCGCGGGGGCCTGTGTTACGCCACTGGCTAGGAGAAGAGTATAGGACTGATCTCGACTCACCACTTGTGATGGATAAGTTAAAAGAAGCACTGACCTCTGGCACGCGGGAAGGCAGCTGGGCTGGAAAAAATCCCATTAGAATCTATTGTACTTTTTTATCGGCCCTGTCATCTGATATGCTTAGCAATTTTTGGGATGCACAGAGGGGACAGTCTGCTCCAGAATCATGTTTAAGCACTAACATAGTTGTGTTTTAAAAAGGGGGAAACCCCCTTGAATCCTGGATCATATAGGCCAATTTTGCTAATTGACAGTGATGTTAAAATCTGTTCAAAGGTGTTAGCAACCCGGTTAGGCAGGGTCATTGCTAGATTGGTCTCTCCATGCCAACATTGTTTTATTCTAGGTCGTGGCATGACAGACCACATTAGATATAGGGTAGGAGTAGGGCCTGGCTATCAGGCAGCTATACAGATCCTGTATAAAAACCCAACAACTAAAATACAACTGATGGGTAGAGAATCCAACAGAATCAAGATTACAAGGGGAACAAGGCTGGGTTGTCCATGTTCTCCTCTCCTGTTTCCCCTGTACATTAATCCATTTTTTGGCTAAACTTAATAAACTGTTGGCATACACCAATGAAGTGGCCATTGTAACCACAGAGATGAATGGAACTTTTCGGGAGGTCGAGTGGGAAGCAGCTAGGTTTGGGCAGATATCCGGATACTTTCTTAAAAAGGGAAAGCCCCTAAGGATTTGTAATGATGAAACTCCCATCAACGATAGCTGAAAGACTGATATGCGACTTATTTGGGAGTGAATATAACCCCCACGAAGTATAACATTATTCCATCTAATTATGACCCTTCTTGCCAACAATTAAGAAGGATTTATCACACATAAATAATCTTCATCTGGCGATGATAGGTCGATGCAATGTTATAAAAATGCTGGTTCTTCCTAAAGTTCTTTATTTATTTAGAACAATCCACTGGGTGTAAGGAATGACTAGCTAATGAAGCTGGATGTCATATGTAATAATTTCATATGGGAGTACAAAAGGTGAGAAGGGCCCTGAAGTTTCTAGTCCTCCCATTGGACAGTGGTGGCTGGGCTGTACTTTGCTTCAACTTTTCTCACTGGGCTGCCATGCTGCAATTTGTAGAACTGCTGATACCGGATGTATTATGTGCCAGGGTGTATGCTGAATATCTATGAATTTACCCTTGGGAAGGATGCAAGAGGATGCTTCCTAAGAATTTTGAAACCAACTATTTAAAAAAAGTCAGGTTTAAAGTTGTTGAGGCTGCTTATAAAATCTGGGCATCCTTGAAGGGCCAACTGGGTATTGTCCGGTACAGCTTCAACAGTCCATTTTGGGATTCCCCTTAGTTTCCATTAGTCTTTCATGGTGAATATTGCCTGGTATGGAAGAAGCTGGGTATATGGAAACTAGGTAATGTTTTTTTCTGAGGATCAGATCTTTTCCTTTGGGGATTTGCAGTTTAAAAATGGATTGCAGCAGCAAAGGTTTTTTAAATACTTACAAATGAGAGATTTTATTCAAAAACCGAAAAAGGATATGATATGATTTGATAAGACAACAGTCATTGAGGCTTTGAATGCTGAAAGCGGCACAAAAATTTAAACCGTGTATAAGTTACTCATGGAACTCAACCCAGACGATTTAGGTGTTCCTCAAGGGAAATGGGGCTGAATTTTGGATCTAGCTTTCGATCATATATGTTTTCAGAAATCTCTAAATCAGGAGATATTGTTAAGCACCAGGTTGAAAAGTCAACATTGTAAGACACTGTATAATTTATATTATAGCCCCTGGAAATTGTGTAGCTGGGGTAAAAGAACAAATTCAAACGGTCCGCGATGTGGGGATAGCGATGCAGACATTGTCTATGTTTTTTATTTCCTGTGTGAAATTAGGAGAGTTTAGCAATGAAAAATGCAAATTCATAAGCAATATTTTAAACACTCAGGTTAATATAACACCCCAGCAGATATTATTAGGGAAAGATTTCCAGTATATGGAGGATAGACGTAAAGCGTATCCTATCTTTGTTGCCACTGCTGTTGCGTGATCTCTATTGCAGCAGCGTGGCTGATCCCGAAACCTTCTGTTTTTTCAGCAGTGGATATCTAGATTGCTGGCAACGTTTCATCTAGCTTATATCATTGCACAGACAGCAAGGGCTAGAGGGGCTGTTGTTTGGTTACCAGTAGCTAGATGGCTAGACACTATGTAATGTCTTTAGGCATTGGAGGGAGTTTTGGGTAGGAAGGGTTGAGATTGTTACATGAAGGTGCTATCTCGCTTAGTATCTCTAGGCTAATCATAAAATTTTAGGATAGTTACATTAAGTTTGGGGGCAAAAAATGAATGAATTAAGTATTATCATGTATGCCTTGTAAGTGGGATATCGCTGAGTTATGAATTAGGGGAATTTGATTGATTTGGATTTATTTGGATGAAGTATATATAGAAAATGATCTAGTCGACATGTTGATATGATGTTCTTGCATTTTCACTGGTTTCTTCTTTTTTTTCCTCAATTGAAAAAAAGGAATGACAGCCAACACGTGTTTTACGATACAGTCGCTTCTTCAGGGCGGTCAAATGGCTTAAGAAAGAAATGTAACACTATTATAATCAAGATGTTTATATATATATATATATATATATATATATATATATATATATATATATATATATATATATATGTAAGTAGTAGTAACAAGCTTTATTCGATTTCTGTTATATATATATTCACTGAAAAAACCATAGGTTTCAGGGACGTTATAGTTAGAAATTGGCATTTAAAAAAACCTTAGAAATTCACTGAAAAAAACACAGGTTTCAGGGACGTTATAGTTAGTTGGACATTTCACTCGTACAAAACCAGAGAAATTCGTCCGTTATAGTTAGTTGAGCGCCCCCGCAATGCACTGCTGATGAAGTCACATATTACATCACTCATGACATGGTCAGTGACATCACTGATGACATCTCAAATGACATCACTGATGACATCACTGATGACATCATCCACGTGATAATCTGATGCGCCTCCTCACATTCTAATATAACCTTTGATACAGCCACTCTAAAATACAGACTACCATTTTCGAAGCCATAAACACACCGATACCAGTTACTACATACCCACTCACTGATTCCTAGGTCTACACACACATCCACTCATTCATCCATACAGTCACTCATACATGCAGTCACCCATCAATACAGCACTATCATATGCACTCATACACCTATACAGACACTCACATACCGCCACTCATCCATAGAGTTACTCACACACCTAGTCAGTCATGCAAAGAATCAATCACACTCCCATTTACTCACCTATACAGTTATACACACACCTTCTCACTTATTCATACAGATACCAACACATACTTACTCTCTTATACAATCACTGACACAAGCACACACTCATCCATACAGCCACTCTCACAATCACTCACTCTCACATTTAGTCATTTATATACTCCAGCACTCACATATACTGCCTTTCATATATGTAGTTACTCACACATGTACCACTGACACATCCATTCACTCACCAACACACCCATACACACACTCACTGTCCAGGTCCTTGTCCTCGGGATTGGGGTGATGCTGATAAGGGTCCACCTCTCAATAGCTTCAAGTCTGACTTGCTATTGTAGCACAGACGATTGAAGTGATTAAGCGGGGGAAGGAAAGGCAGAGTTCAGCAGGGAGGGAGATCTGCAACAAAAAAAGACACAATCTAATACTCAGTATTAAGCTTCCCACGAAATACAAGGTCTTGAACAAACATACACAAAATGTACCTGTAAACTAAACTACGTTTCCACTTTATGAGCAAGAGTTGTAAAGCTTTTTGTATAGGAGGCTATTGAAAGCTGTGAGGAGAGAAAGAATCATTAGTATTAACCAAGCTAATTACTCTAAACACTCTTTCTTATCTCTCTCTACTTCCTACCTACCCTTGGTTCTGTAAAGTCTATCGTCACAGGGGAGGTAGAGCAAAGCTCACTCATAATCTGTACACAACCGCCTGTTAGAAGGCAAAAGAAACAACAAAACGTGCTCAATACAATGAGGTGAATCGGTATTTACTTATTTCTCTTCATAAGTATCATTAATGCCAGTAATAATGCAGCCAAATGAACGTTCTGGCTAATCAGCAGTGGAATTCCCAAGTAATAACTGCTCCATTACCATCCTGTAAATAAACCACCTCTGGAAACTTGGAACGATAAATCCCTATCCCGCATGAGCTACAGGATGCAACTCACCAACGGGAAGGGCATGCAAAGGCAAAACGAAGTGTCTACTCGTTTATCGAGTCCAATACAAAATGCAGCGGTTTTGGACTACAAATCCGGAAAGTTCAAGCCGCACTATAAAGGAAGCGAGGAAGACTATTGCGGTTCTACTAGCACCCTTACCACTCCGGAACAGGAGTTCTCCCTCGTTTGTTCGCCGCCTCGGAACAAGGAATAATCGGCAGCATCTTCTGATCCGGAAGGGATTATGAACCCTTCAGGACGACGCTTGAACGCCCCTGCGTCACTTCCGGTGCTCGAGGGCTGATGGGAATTGTAGTTCATTCCCTCTTATGCACGCGTTTACAGTACAGCGCGTGACAGTGTTCAAGAACGGGGCTTCCTCTGATGGGACTTGACACTCACCCACCCATACAGCCCTTCACAGATGCACTCTTGAACCCATACACCCAGTGAATCACCCACTCACACATCCATGCACGGAGTCACATACCCCCCACCCACCCACACAGACACTCAGGCACCCATACAGATACTCAGACAACCAATCAATAACCCATATAGACACTCATGTAGCTACTCACCAACCCATGCAGCCGCTTACACACCAACTGACAGACTGATACAGATATTCACACAGTTTAGTCACTAACCCATGCATTCAGTAAGACACGTTTAATCACTCACTTATACACTCAGTCACGCACCTACTAAATCATCCATTCAGACACTCATACACCCACCCATTCTTCAATACACCTTGGCATATATATATAAAACATATTTAAACTTTACAGAAACACACAGTCACTGGATGATGTCATCAGTGATGTCACTGACCATGTCATAAGTGATGTAATATGTGACATCATCATCAGTGCATTGCGGGGGCGCGAGTTATAGTTAGCTCAACTAACTATAACGGCAGAATTTCTCTGGTTTTGTATGAGTGAAATGTCCAACTAACTATAACGTCCCTGAAACCTGTGGTTTTTTCAGTGAATTTCTAAGGTTTTTTAAATGCTAATTTCTAACTATAACGTTCCTGAAACCAATGGTTTTTTCAGTGAATTTCAAAGGTTTTTTAAATGCTAATTTCTAACTATAATGTCCCTGAAAACTTTGTTTTTGTCAGTGATTTTCTAAGGTTTTTTAAATGCTAATTTCTAACTATGCCTACATAGGTAGAACATATGCAGAAAGAAGCAAGAGAAGTGCAGAAAGAGGGAAGAGAGGTACAGAAAGAGGAAGAAAGGTGCAGCAAGAGGGAAGACGAGTGCAGAAAGAGGAAAGAGAAGTGCAGAAAGAAGCAAGAGAGGTGCAGAAAGAGGGAAGACGAGTGCAGAAAGAGACAACAGGGGTGCATAAAGAAGCAAGAGAGGTGCAGAAAAAAGCAAAATAAGTGCAGAAAGAAGCAACAGAGGTGCAGAAAGAGGCAAGAGGGCTGCAGAAAGAAGAGACAGAAGTGCAGAAAGAAGCAAAAGAGGCAAGAGGGGTACAGAAAGAGGCAAGAGATGTGCAGAAAAAGGGAAGAAGGGTGCAGAAAGAAGCAAGAGAAGTGCAGAAAGAGGCATGTGAGGTGCAGAAGGAGGCAAGAGAACTGCAGAAAGAGGCAAGAGAGCTGCAGAAACAGGCAAAGGGGGTGCAGGAAAAGGGAACAGGTGTGCAGCTAGAGGCAAGAGAGGTGCAGAAAGAGGGAAGAGGAGTACAGAAAGAGGCAAGAGGGAAGCAGAAATTTGCAACAGAGGTGCAGAAAGAAGCAAGAGCAGTGCAGAAAGAACCAACAGAGGTGCAGAAAGAGGCAAGAGGGGTACAGAACGAGGCAAGAAAAGTGCAGAAAGAAGGAAAAGAGGTGCAGAAAGAGGTAAGAGAACTGCAGAAAAAGGCAAGAGAGGTGCAGAAAGAGGCAGGAGAGGTGCACAAAGTGGCAAAAGGGGTACAGAAAAAGGCAAGAGGGGTGCAGAAAGAAGCAAGAGAAGTGCAGAAAGAAGCAACAGAGGTGCTGAAAGAGGCAAGAGGGGTGCAGAAAGAGGCAAGAGAAATGCAGAAAGAAGCAACAGAGGTGCTGAAAGAGGCAAGAGAGGTGCAGAAACAGGCAAGAAAGGTGCAGAGAGAGAGAACAGGGGTGCAGAAATTTACAAGAGAGGTGCAGAAAGAAACAAGAGCAGTGCAAAAGAACCAACAGAAGTGCAGAAAGAGGCAAGAGGGGTGCAGAAAGAGGCAAGAGAGGTAGAGAAATAGGGAAGAGGGGTGCAGAAAGAGGCAAGAGGGATACAGAAATTTTCAAAAGAGGTGCAGAAAGAAGCAAGAGCAGTGCAGAAAGAAGCAACAGAGGTGCAAAAAGAGGCAAGCGGGGTACAGAAAGAAGGAAGAGAAGTGCAGAAAGAACAACAGAGGTGCTGAAAGAGGCGCAAAGGGTGCAAAAAGAGGCAAGAGCAGTGCAGAAAGAAGCAACAGAGGTACAGAAAGAGGCAAGAGAGGTGCTGAAACAGGCAGGAAAGGTGCAGAAAGAGGGAACAGGGGTGCAGAAAGAGGCAAAAGAGGTGCAGAAAGAGGGAAGAGGGGTGCAGAAAGAGGCAAGAGGGGTGCAGAAAGAAGCAAGTGAGGTGCAGAAAGAGGCAACAGAGGTGCAGAAAGATGCAAGAGAGGTGCAGAAACAAGCAAGAGAAGTGCAGAAAGAGGAAAGAGAATTGCTGAAAGAAGCAACAGAGGTGTAGAAAGAAGCAAGAGACGTGCAGAAAGAGGCAAGTGAGGTGCAGAAAGAGGCAAGAGAGGTGCAGAAAATGGCAAGAGAACAGCAGAAACAGGCAAGAGGGATGCAAAAAAGGGAAGAAGGGTGCAGAAAGAAGCAAGAGAGGTGCAGAAAGAAGCAAGAGAAGTACAGAAATAAGCAAGAGATGTGCAGAAAGAGGGAAGACGAGTGCAGAAAGAGACAACAGGGGTGTAGAAAGAAGCAAGAGAGGTGCAGAAAGAGGCAAAAGCAGTGCAGAAAGAAGCAACAGAGGTGCAGAAAGAGGCAAGAGGGGTGCAGAAAGAGGAAAGAGGGGTGCAGAAAGAGGCAAGAGATGTGCAGAAAAAGGGAAGAAGGGTGCAGAAAGAAGCAAGAGAAGTGCAGAAAGAGGCAAGTGAGGTGCAGAAGGAGGCAAGCGAACTGCAGAAAGAGGCAAGAGAGTTGCAGAAACAGGCAAAAGGGGTGCGGAAAGAGGGAACATATGTGCAGAAAGAGGCAAGAGGCAAGAGAGGTGCAGAAAGAGGGAGGAGGGGTACAGAAAGAGGCAAGAGGGAAGCAGAAATTTGCAACAGAGGTGCAGAAAGAAGCAAGAGCAGTGCAGAAAGAACCAACAGAAGTGCAGAAAGAGGCAATGGGGGTGCAGAAAGAAGAGAGAAAAGTGCAGAAAAAAGCAAAAGAGGTGCAGAAAGTGGCAAGAAGGGTGCAGAAAGAGGCAAGAGCAGTGCAGAAAGAACCAAGAGAGGTGTAGAAAGAGGCAAGAGAGGTGTAGAAAGAGGCAAGAGAGGTGTAGAAAGAGGCAAGAGATGTGCAGAAAAAGGGAAGAAGGGTGCAGAAAGAAGCAAGAGAAGTACAGAAAGAGGCAAGTGAGGTGCAGAAGGAGGCAAGAGAGTTGCAGAAACAGGCAAAAGGGGTGCGGAAAGAGGGAACAGATGTGCAGAAAGAGGCAAGAGAGGTGCAGAAAGAGGGAGGAGGGGTACAGAAAGAAGCAAGAGGGAAGCAGAAATTTGCAACAGAGGTGCAGAAAGAAGCAAGAGCAGTGCAGAAAGAACCAACAGAGGTGCAGAAAGAGGCAAGAGGGGTACAGAAAGAGGCAAGAAAAGTGCAGAAAGAAGCAAAAGAGGTACAGAAAGAGGCAAGAGAACTGCAGAAAAAGACAAGAGAGATGCAGAAAGAGGCAGGAGTGGTGCACAAAGAAGCAAAAGGGGTACAGAAAGAGGCAAGAGGGGTGCAGAAAGAAGCAAGAGAAGTGCAGAAAGAAGCAATAGAGGTGCAGAAATTTACAAGAGAGGTGCAGAAAGAAGCAAGAGCAGTGCAAAAGATCCAACAGAAGTGCAGAAAGAGGCAAGAGGGGTGCAGAAAGAGGCAAGAGAAGTGCAGAAAGAAGGAACAGAGGTGCACAAAGAGGCAAAAGGGGTGCAGAAAGAGGGAAGAGAGGTGTAGAAAGAGGCAAGAGAGT
Source organism: Calotriton arnoldi (assembly GCA_963921515.1). Taxonomy (NCBI): domain Eukaryota; kingdom Metazoa; phylum Chordata; class Amphibia; order Caudata; family Salamandridae; genus Calotriton; species Calotriton arnoldi. The sequence continues at coordinate 151,306 of CAWUFW010017402.1, forward strand.
TATACAAAGAGGGAAGAAGGGTGCAGAAAGAGGCAAGAGGGGTGCAGAAAGAAGCAACAGAGGTGCAGAAAGAAGCAAGAGAACTGCAGAAAGAGGCAAGAGAGGTACAGAAACAGGCAGGAGAGGTGCAGAAAGAGGGAACAGGGGTACAGAAAGAGGTAAAAGAGGTGCAGAAAGAGGAAAGAAGGGTGCAGAAAGAGGCAAGAGGGGTACAGAAAGAAGCAAGTGAGGTGCAGAAAGAGGCAACAGAGGTGCAGAAAGTGGAAGAGATGAGTAGAAAGAGGCAAAAGAAGTGCAGAAAAAGAAAGAAAGGTGCAGAAAGAAGCAGCAGAAAGAGGCAAGAGAGGCGCAGAAAGAAGCAAGAGTGGTTTGCACACCATTAGTACCAATTTAATACCCACATTTAGCAATAAGTAACCAGTGACCATTCTAGGTATGCAAAGGGCCTTCCACCACGCTGTAACACTTGTCGCTGCATTTTTGGTAACGTTTGAGCCGCTTGAGCTAGAAACAAGGTTTTTTTGTGAAATCTGCAGATTATGCAGCAGATGATGGATTATGTGGCAAATGCGGAAAATGTATAATTGTGCAAAAGTCGGTGCAGCCAAACAGTCGCATAAATTCAGTGGCCCTGCTCATACCTCTGACTAGGTCCAGAAGTGCTCCTCAGTGGTTCCTACTTTTTTTGTCTCATTGAGTTTATAGTTTAGCTTCTATGGAAACAAGGAAGACTAAACCTGAGGTTAACACTCCACAACACAGACTACCATACCATACAATTACTCTCCATAACACATAATCCCGCTCTCCATAATTCCTATACACTAAATACCACATACTTTCTATCAACATCAAAGTCTATCCACATAATTTCACTGCACATCATACCACATAATTCCACTACACACAACCTTCATCCACTCCACTCCAAGAAACATTAGTAAAACACTTTTACATTTACAACGCCAATAGCTCTAACTCTTGCAAATGTGAAACCTATTACATTGCAAATGCTTCTTTAACTAGTAGTCGCGTTTGCAGAGAGGTGGAGAAAAGGGGCTGGGCCTCCGACCAGCGCTCAGGAATTCCGCTGCGTAGGACTTACAGAAGGTACCAGGAGGGCTTCTTGGCCCCCAAAGTCCCTCGGGAGTAAAGTGGACTTCATCCCCCAACCAGTACTGTGCCAGGAGGTGCGTTTGCAGAGTGTTGGAGAAAGGTGAGCGTGGCCTCTGAAGACCTCTTAGCAATCCCACTGTGTGGGACTTAGTGGAGGTAACATGAGGGGTAGTTGGCCCCCAAAGACAACCTTGGGGGCCAACTACCCCTCCTATTACCTCCACTAAGTTCCACACAGCAGGATTGCTAAGTTCTCATAGCAGGCCACGCCCCCTTTCCCCACCACTCTGTAAACACGCTCCCTGGCGCGCTCTTGGATGGGGATTAAAGTCCACTTTGCTGCTGGGGGTCCTTAGGGGCCAACTAGCCTACCTGATACCTCCAGTATGCCTCATATAGTGGGATTGCTGACAGGTGGACACAGGCCACGCCCCCTTTCTCCACCACTCTGCAAATGCGCCTCTTGGCGCACTCTTGGTTAGGGGATGAAGTCCCCTTGCCTCCTGAGGGTCCCTGGGGGCCAACTAGCCCACCAGGTACCTCCAGTAAGCCCTTACACAGCTGGATTGCTGAGAGTGGTCCGAGGCCATGCCCCCTTTTTACACCACTCTGCAAACGCGCCTCCTGGCACACTGCTGCTCGGGGGATGAAGTCTACTTGTGCCCTGAGGTCCTCAGGACACAAGAGGACCTCATCGCCCCATCAGCAGTGCGCCAAGAGGCGCGTTTGCAGAGTGGTGTAAAAAGGGGCATGGCCTCGGACCACCTCTCAGCAAGCCCACTGTGTAGGGCTTACTGGAGGTAAGAGATGGGCTAGTTGGCCCTTAAGGACCATCAGTAGGTTAGGGGACTTCATACCCCAACATAGAACGTGCCAGGAGACGCGTTTGCAGAGTAGTAGTGAAAGGGGGCGGGCCTTCCGCGAGTTGCGGGGCTTTCGTTATTATTTATTTTTTTAGGATGGGGGCCATGTGACCCCCTTCCCCTGACCCTTTTGGGCCCCGGGGACCCCATCCCCCGGGGCCTGGCCAGCCTTCCCTTTTTTTTATTATGGAGGGGGGCCATGTGGCCCCCCTCCTGAGGCCAATTATAGCCCCGGGGACCCCATTCCCCAGGGCCTGGCCTGCCTTCATTTTTTATTTTTTTTATTTTGGAGGGGGACCACGTGGCCCCCCTCCTGAGGCCAATTATGGCCCCGGGGACCCCATCCCCCGGGGCCTGGCCAGCCTTCATTTTTTATTTTGGAGGGGGGCCGCGTGGCCCCCCTCCTGAGGCCATTTATGGCCCCGGGGACCCATCCCCTGAGGCCTGGCCAGCCTTCATTTAAAAAAAATATATATTTTGGAGGGGGGCCACCCCTTTATTCTCGGCCCCCGCCTGACGAATCACCCCGAAACTTTCAAGACAGGAGCTGACCGGAGCGCCCCATTAGTTTTGATAATTTCGCGAAGATTCGTCAAACGGCCCTAAGATAATGGCAAATCAAAACACGCTTTTCCTATGGAAACTAGGTCCTAACTATAACTACCTATACATATATATATATATATATATATATATATATATATATATATATATATATATATATATATATATATATGCAAATGCAGAGGATATCAATCTCACCAAACCAGGTCATAGTCCGTTTAAGCCATCATCTACATTTGTACCAGCCATGCCTCGTGATGCGATCGACATTTTCCATGACCGCATAATAGAAGAACTCAAAAACTTTACCGCAAGACTAATGCATATACAAAAAACCCCAATTTTCATACCAGAGAGTTTTTCAAACTTATGAAAAAATTGAAAAACAATTCAGCGATAGTCATCAACAAGTCGGATAAGAGGGGAAATGTGGTCATATGGAATAAGAGCGACTACAAAAGAGAAGCATAAAGGCATCTTAGTGCAACAGAATGCTATAAAACAACTAACATGGCACAAGTCAAAAAGATTGGTAAAAACTATAAGGACGAACTGACCATGTGGAAAAGAGATGGGCTCATAACTAGAGAAGAATATGCATTTCTTAATAATGAATTTCCTATTATGCCTACCATATATTTTGTACCTAAAGTGCACAAAAAAGAGACACCAGTGCCTGGAAGACCGATTATCTCTGCTAAGAAAAGCCTATTTGAGAGCATATCTAGATATGTGGAGTATTATTTATAAGATTTTGTGATTACCCTCCCCACTTACATACGTGACACCACAGATTTTTTGCACAAATTAAGTGAACAAGATTGGTCCAGTGATTTTATTTTTTTAACTATGGACATTTCTGCCCTATATTCAAGTATTGTGCACAGCGACGGACTTAAAGCTGTAGAGTATTACTTGGGCCAACGACCAATAGAAATGTACAGCCATAACCAGATGCTACTTAATATGATACATTGGTGTTTGAACAATAATGTATTTATGTTTGACAACATCATCTTTCAACAATTGCGTTGAGTAGCAATGGGGGCATGCTTCTCCCCCAGCTATGCATGTCCTCAAAACAAAACATCATGAGGATTGGGCTAATCATATAGTGCAATGGTGGTGGTACATCGACGATGTATTTGTGATATGGAGGGGTACACCACAACAGGCACGAGATTTTGTCAATAACATCAATGTTAATGGCTTGAATTTGCAATTTACTGCACATATAGATGCGTACACAACTGACTTTCTTGACATTAAGGTTAGCATTGAGGATCATAAAATGTAAACATGCCTATTTAGGAAATCTACTGCCAGCAATGCTATTTTGCACACTAAAAGCTTTCATCCCAAACATACTATTGCCAGTATACCTTACGGAGAATTTCTCCGGATACATAGGGCATGTAGCTCAGAAAGGGCCCAGATGACATATCAGCAAGAGGCCAAAGCAAGATTCATAGAGAGAGGATATGATCCCAAAAAGCTAGCCACTGCTATGAAAAAAGCCAACAGTAAGGACAGGAACTGGTTACTCAATCCATTAAGAAATATGATGCCAGAGGTCAATACAGTTGCTACCTCTATAGTTGACACCTCTGAAATAGCACATACTAGACTTATCACTACATATAGTAAGCAGTCAAACAGCATTAGGACCATAATAAATAAACAATGGCCAATTATATTAACTGATGCTACTATGAAACAAATACTGCCTACCAAACCTATACTTACGTTTCGCAAAGCTTATTCAATGCGAAACGATTTAGTGAAAACCAGTCCTGAGATTGACAACAAAATTAGTTGGTTGGTACCGCAGCAGGGTTTCTTCAAATGCAGCACATGTCGTGCATGCAAATTTGGAACCAACACTACCTCCTACCACACGGCCTTTTCTGCTGCCAACATTGAGCTACGGGGTCATTATACATGTAGAACTGACTATGCTGTTTACGTACTGCAATGCAGCTGTGGCCTACGCTACATAGGCAGCACCAAGTTGCAAGTACACGCCAGAATCTTACAGCATCTCTGGGCCATAGTTAATTCTGACCCATCATACCCCATGGCTAGGCACTTCAAAATCCATCATAACAACAATTTGAATTGCCTTAGATATTTTGTTATTGATGCAGTATACATTAACAAAAGAGGAGGTAACAGAGAGAAACTGCTTAGGCAGATGGAGTCCAAATATATCCTGGAATTAGATACTAAGGCCCCGGCTGGGTTAAACCTTAGTGAAGATCTCTATAATTATCTATGAGCTTCACATGGTAATATCTCATTGCTGCTAGGCTATATATATATATATATATATATATATATATATATATATATCAATAATGCCGTAAGAATCATTCTTGTAGTAGTCTCTTCTTGTATATACAAATTTAATCATGCTCTGATGATCCACATATGGTTATATGATATGAGTTTGCTGTTTAAGAACATAGGGTCCCCTAGTCTAGTCGTATTGAATAGGGCCATAATGTGACATATACCCTCTTCAGCTGCTATATATATTCATTCATTTATTATCATTTTAGCACGTTATTTATTTTGAAAATCGATTAAGTTCTATTCGATTGCACATAGCTTTTTAGCCTGTAGAACAGTTTAGCACTAGTGCTTTATATAGTGTTTCCAACACAATGCACTTCAGTTACTCAAACATACCTATGGTCGTATCAATATTATAGTACTGTAATATCAAGTGAATGTAATAATTAATACAAGGCAAAGATGACCAATTTGATTTGCACATATTTGGTATAAATGTATTTGTACATAAAATAATTTTATTGATAAATATATATTGTTTATAAATTGTGTATTTTATATTGGTTTTAGCTTTTGCCTATACCATATTGTATAGAGCCACATATTTATAGTATTTATACATGGTTTTAAAATATTATGTCTATTTATATACCAGCATTTCTGTAGCTTTTAAATGTACTTTTATATATATTTACCCAATATATTCTCGGTAAATGCGATTTACGACCCTGATAATGCCTTTCTGCATATCTGTTTGAGTCTGTTTTCCATGGCTACAATGACGTCGTCTATCACATGGTAGACAAGTTACCTATGAATACCTGTACAAATCGTAGCGTGATCATGTGATCAAGGCCACAGTCGTGGCCGAAACGCGTCATGATGGACAGCACTTTGTGATGAAATAAACTCAAGTTTTTGGCACCAGCAATTTATGAGTCCGTACCTGTTCTGTACAAGCAAACGGGACCAGGATTGTTATATATATATATATATATATATATATATATATCCCAGACCACTTCTGGCGCTCCAAGTCGCTTGACCAGAAAACGACACCGCAGTCCAAAGTTATATTTCTCTTCTTTTATTTGTTCATTTCCAGGCTATGATGCGTTTCAGCAGGATCCCCTGCCTTGATCACACACCGAGCCATAATGCATACTCTTTTTATCTCGAATGTTACCATCACGTGATAACATGAACATAGACAACATACTGTAGTTACACTTCTTTTTCTACCAGTTACATTCCAGTTACATAACCATTTACTTTTTCTATGCATTTTTGCAGTATTACTACTGAATTTTCCTCTTTTTTTATTTGTTTTCTTTACTTTTATACTTGGCTTACTGATTTGTGTATTTTTTTCAAAAAAACTTTATTGTACCACAGAATTCAATTTTTTGAAGGGATGTCGGGTTTAACTAACTCTTCCGCTCAGTGCGTGAACTGGCATTTAGAACTCATAGCTTAATTCCATGCTACCGGCAGCGAGACAGTCTCACAGGTATTTAGGCAACATAGAAGCGAACCACAGTAAGCCTTTCATTTTGTCAAAATCTGCTGATGAAAGTGCAAGTGCTCATATTTTACGCTCTTTATCTCGGAACAGCGAAAGCCATCATTGTTCAATAAACTGTTAGGCAATAAAGTGAAAATTGCAGATATCACGCATTCTTCATTCTAAAGTGCCAGTGCTTGGTTATAGACTCCATGTTATGTCTGTGGCCTTTTCATTAGATTTTGGTGCATGGTAATTAATATGCATATTTTCTACGTGCAAACCAGACAGTACTGTCCATCTATCCTCCTAGAGTTTAGTTATAGGGAGAAAGTGCTAGTGCCTAGTGCAAATTACTGTTATATAAAGTGTCAGTGCATTATCGGACAATGTCCTCTATATTAGCAGCATCACAATACCCTGAGTCAATAATATCATGGATATTTGTGCAAATTTACGCAATATAGCTTTTTGATACAGTAAAGTGCAAGTGCTCCTAGTGCAGAACTCTTCCCTCACTAACTCTTTCAGTGTGATAAAACATATACTGACAAAGTTTCAGTATTAAAATTCATGTAAAAAAGCTAAAACATTTTTTCCTTCTTACCACCAGTTATCCTGAGGCGAATTTGCCCTCAGGTCCTATGTCAACCCCAAATCATGTTTCCATTCTGTTGGTACAAATCGCTGTCTAATTAAAATATACAGATCTCAAGAAAGCCATAAAAAATGTGGACTACATCCTAAATTTCTCCTTATAAAGGTGTGTACTTATTACCATTCTTGTGGGATCTATTCTCGACGAGATTGAGTTCTAATCATAGTTCATATGTTTATGTTTCTTAAATCAGATGGACATATAATTCTTCATCAGAGTTCAACCCGTTAGGAGTTTTGCAATCAAACATCAGTATGTAGCGGGATTCAAGTTTTCTCAAGCTAGCCTCACGGTTCCCACCCCGTCTTCTTTTGGGTACTGAGTCCACTACAAAGTATGACAAGTCTTCAACTCTGCCTCCATGAATGTCATTAATATGTCGGGCCACTGGGTAAGACTGATCTTTATTTTTAACAGCCCTTAAGTGCTGGAGGATTCCGATGTGGGCCATGTGGATAGTACTGCCCACATAAATCAAAGGACACATGCATTGTAGCACGTACACCACATGGTCACTCTTGCAATTAAAAAACTGCGGGATCCGCCAAGGTTTTTTCATGAAAGGCAGCTGGACTTCTTTCTTATTTACTCCATGTTTACAGGCCTTGCACTTGATACACTTATTAAAACCCAGGTTCGCTTTCAGCCATTTCCTACTCTCAGTTACCTCAGGGCTACTGTTTACCAGTTCCCGTCTCATGGATTTGGCTCTCCTGTAGGTGACTAAAGGTTTACGAGAGACTAGACTGCTAAGAGTGGTATCCCCCCTAACCAGGTGCCAGTGCCTATACATGCAGTCTCTCACCCTTGCATGATAGGCACTGTACCCGGTTATCATTCTTACGTCTTGTTTGGAGGCATCACTCTTTTTTTTCTCTTTCTTCTTGTCAAAAAGGATTTGTTGTCAGGGTAGTTTATCCACCTTCTCCAAAGCTTGACTGAGTACTGCCTGGCTGTAGCCCCTTTCCCTTAATCTCTCTGTCAGGTCTGTTTGTGCTAGGACTACTGAGCTTACTTCACTACAGTTTCTTTTCATACAAAGTTGCTCAGCATACGGGATGCTCTGCTTTAATTCTTCGGGTGGAAGCTATCTGAATGCAGTATAGAATTGCCTGCATTGGGTTTTCTAAAAGTTTGTGTGTGTAAAGTGTCATTTCTAATAAAAACGTCTAAGTCTAAAAAGTGTATATTAGAATCACTGATAGTTCTTGTAAAAAACAAATTAAGTGAATTGTCATTAAGGGCTGTTATAAATGCATCTGCACTGTCAATTGGGCCCCTCCATATGATGAATAAATCATCAATGAATCTATACCAGACCCTGATGTTCTCCTTCCATTCTTTGTGAAAGTTGACCCTGAGCACCTGCTCCTCCCACCAGCCCATGTGAAGATTTGCATAGCTGGGGGCGAAGCAGGTGCCCATGGCCGTCCCTCTGAGCTGTCTGTAGGTGTCCATACCAAAGATAAAGAAATTATTTTCCAAACACAGTTTAGCCATCTGTAATAACATTTCGGAGTGTTGGTATACATTCAATGCTCTGCTGCTTAAAAAATGTCTAAGAGCCCTTAGTCCATCTGTATGTGCAATGCTCGTGTACAGCGAGGCTACATCAAGGGTTATTAATAGTTTTCCCTCTTCCCACTGTATATTCTGCAGTTTCCTCAAGAAGTCCCCAGTATCCTGAATATAAGATGGCAGGGCTTTCACAAATTCTTGCAGGAAATGATCCAAAAACCTAGAGGTAGTCTCGAAAAGGCTTCCAATAGCCGAGGTTATTGGCCTGCAGGGAGGGGATAATACATCCTTATGTACTTTTGGTATTAGGTACAATATTGGGGTAACTGTATTGTTAATTTTCAGGTACTGATGTTCTGAATCTGATAAGAGCCCCATACTTCTCCACCTTGCCAATTCTTTGAAATATTTAGTTTGTACCTCCAGGAGATTGCTATGCGGAACTCGCTGGTAACATTCCGCATCATTCAACTGTAGTCTCGCTTCTGCATTGTATTTGCACAACGGCCATAGGACAACATTGCCCCCCTTATCAGATTGCCTTATTACTATGTCTGGTCTTGATTTGATCTTGTCGATGATTTTTCCATAATTTCTCTCTTCCTCCTTAGTGTCTTTATTACAATTCATACTGGATTCCTTGGCAAGTTCCTTCAAATCCTTAATCACTCTATCGTAGAAAAGATCAATTGAGTCTTTCGGTTGGACTGGTATGAAAGTCGATTTTTTTCTTGAATTCAGTTATGCTAGTTCCGTATATATTCAAACCCAATCTGTCAGCAATATCTTTGCAAGATGGTTCCATGCCCAGATTGTCGTTTGTTCTCTCAAGTTCATCCAGGTCCCTAAGTAAATTCAAATCATCAACTACTAGATTACTTGCAGTTCCTTGTTCTAGATTTTCCATTGCTTTGTTCTTCCTGCTTGGTTGATTTTTGAAATATTTTCTCAATTTCAATTTTCTAACATAGTTGAAAAAATAAATCTGCGTCTGTGCGTAATTAAAGTTAGTTCGTCTGCAATATGATAGCCCTAACAACAAAATTTTTATTTCAGTTTCAGATAAGGTTAAATCTGATAGGTTGATCACAGTAATGGGTGTGGTATTCATTTTCATTTGTTCCATTTACTGTTCTTTGTCCTGCTTCCTGACCGCAGCTCCATATGTTGTTAACATAGCAATCATGATAATTTATCCTCATAATACCCATCATATCCAATAGGTTGATAAATAAATTGATAACAAATAGTTGGAAACTCGAGATACATTGATGCATTGAACCTTACTCAATTCTTCAGATTTAAGAGGTTTTTTTTCATTCCTCATAATATTAATAAACATCAGTTCTGATTATATGTGCACAAAATACATAATATATAGTCTTGAATTATGACACCCTTACAGACATTAAACTTCTTAATAGTAATTTACTTTCGTTGCATCCTTTACTTAAATCATTTATGTCATTTCAATAACACTTTCTATAGTAAAATGCATCATATATCTACTTACAATCCAAAGTGGTCCCAATTTACAAATAATATACTTGAGTCATAGATACTAATGTTCACTGCATTAGTTTCCTTTGGGACCTTATAACCTAAGGTTCAAAAAAACACTTTGACATCTTAAGTGTCGTAAATCCTACATATCCACAAAGTGGAAGTAAACTGAAAAATGATTCACCAAACTTGTTCTCTCACTCACCTGAGTAATTAGTCAAAGAAACAACAGTGGTTCAAATTCAAGAAAATGGATCTAGAGACTCAAAATCAAACTTCATCAGAAAGACTGAATAATGAATTTAACCTGAGCCTATTTTTACTCATTCACATGATCTCTTAAATATTTGAAACCGAATTATATAACACAAAGCAAAATTATGTCCATTATCACACCCATATGCTTAGTGTGCCATCATTTTTACAACTAGTATAAAACATAATTCTTAATATCTAATCAAAATTCTATCATCTGTGAGAAATATCACAAGCAAGCAAAACTTGTTAATTAGTTCTATCCCTGGAGACATATCAGACTAATTCTGAAAAGGTGCTCAAAGCAACCCCCATATCCTTTAAGGGACAATTGGTTTAATCTTAATCAAAACATGTTACTTTTTTCTCAAAATTTAATAATTTTTACTCCCAATTAGTTAACTGGTTACATCCACTTTTCTTAGAAGATGCTAAATATTCCCTAATTTATATAGGTTGATTGCCAACATTTTGGAGATAGTCCGCAATTAACAAAGTATCTACAATAGTCCAAAATGTAATGGGATACATTTTAAATCATTTGCTGCCATTTTCTAACAACAATAGCTAAAGAAAGAAGGAATCACTTATTCAAACAGATATTGTTAAAATGTTCCAAAGTTACTTAAAGTAATCAGAGTCAATTATCTCTCTTACAAATTATTTTTCCAAAAGCTTTATTTATAGAGCGCACGTACACCTAAGGTTTCATGGTGCTACTCAAGTGATTAAAAACATGAAACGGAACGATAAAGCAGAAACCAAGGGCTGAAATGAACAGATTTCATGCTCACTCAGCATGAGAAGGCTTGTTGGAATAGTCATGTTTTAATGATTTCCTGAAGGAGTTAAGATCAGGTTCAGAACGAAGATGTGTTGGTGGTGCTTCCACTTCTTCGGGCTATTACTGTAAAACCTACACCCTCCATATTCCTGTTTTTTATATCTGGGGTCTGCTAGCAGATTTGCTGTAAAGGATCGGAGAGCCTGTGTTTCAAATATACCTCATGGAGCAATTATGTTTTTGGCTGTGGATCAAGGAGCCACATAAGCAGATTACTATTTGTGTATCATCTGCACACCTACGTATATCTGGAGCCCCATTTTGGAGTGATTTTGCAACAGACATCACATACAAGCTGGACACATGGAGGGGTGAACACAGATTCCTTTGGCACACCATATTTTAGTGGGAGTTTTTAAGCAGTATATCAGGTAAGCTTTTGCCAATTGGAACGGGTCAGTCAAAAAATGATTCAAATAATCTTAAAACAATACCTCCCAGATCACTTGTTCCGGGAAATTCATGTGGAACCCCAATCGTTGTTTTGCTCTGATCTAGCTGTGTCCAATAGAAACCAGGTATTGAGCTCCTTAGATGGCAATGATTGACTTAGCTGCGGGGGGCAGATCGATACGAGGGCTGGAGATGTTAGCCCCGGGGAACACACTATGGTTGGTGATAGCAACCTGCATAGCAATGTCTCCCTAGGTATTTGAGGGATGGAAACGAGCTGTATAATGGATAACCAAGATCATACCGTTAACATCTCTGTTGGTACCACTAGTGAAAGATGTTTATACACCCATGCTATAACAAGGGTTGAAAATAGTTACACTAAGGTAGGGAATTTTTTATTTGCAACCAGGAATGTGTGTGGGCTAACGAATAAATTAGGAAATGATGATTGGGCTAATAGTATATGTAAGTTTTATATCATCTGCATACAAGAAACTTGGTGTACGACACGGACATTCGTAGAGGGGTTTTCCTCACATTTTTTGGGTGCCATAGCCTCTCAATCAGGGCGGGCGAAAGGGGGTCTACAGATCCTTATTTCTAATAAACTCTCTATAAAAATTAAGAAGAGTACATCGGTGGGGCCACATACTCAATTACTGTGGCTTAACAAGAAGGGGGAGGAGACCTGGTATTGGTGAATGTTTGCAATATTGTATTCGATATTACTCGTAGCAGAGTGGCCACCGCACTTGACCATGGCCTCAAGGCCTTCTTACACCCTATTCGCTCTAATTTTGTAGTATTATGGGCAGGTGATTTTAATATTCAGGCTTGTGCATTGTCAGCTACACGTGTTTGTGGATTTACCAATAAGGCAGGGAAGGGGAGTGCCCACTTTTGTCACAATGAATACGGGGAGGCATTAAACTCCATTATATTAAATATGATCTACAGTTACTGCGATGGGGCCGTGACGTTAATGGGGAATGAGCCCCATCATTTACGGGAAGAAATTCATCAACAGTTATTGATCACACATTAGTGTCGGGTTCTGTAAACCGCCATGTGCGATATCCCTATTATTGCCCCTTCCATATTGAGTGACTGTTAGATTTGGGGGTCTCTAGTTGGCAGAGGTAGGTACCTTTGTCCAAATAGGGACCCTTGCGTCTAGTCAGGGAAAGTAGGTACACTCCTGAAAGAACCCCTGCTCACCCTCTTGGTAGCTTGGCACGAGCAGACAGGCTTAGTTCAGAGGCAGTGTGTAAAGCATTTGTGAACACATACAGTAATCAAGTGACAACACTACAAATGGACACCACACAGGTTATATATTTATAAAAATAGGTATACTTTATATAGATTTATCACAAGACCATAAACGACAAAAATAATCCACAATACTGTTAAGAATACTTAGTTCTGATCAAAAAGGCTTAATTCAAGGTTCTGTGCGAGTCGGTAGCCTCCTCCGGCTACGGCGATGTCGAGAACAAACAGTCTAACAAATCCAGCTGACCGCGTCGAGACGGGCCAACACAGCGTAGACAGACTCGGTCACAGTACCTTTTTCTTGAAGCGGCAGGCACGGGCGTGCGAGCCGGATGGCTGTTCGTCGCGGTCGCGATGCAAAAATGGAAGCGTTGCAGGACGCGTTGTCCCTCGATGCGGTGCAGGCAGCGGCTCGTTGACGTCGTCGAGACGGAGTCGGTGAGACCAGGGCCGTGCGTTGCAGGGCGAGACGGTGCTTCGATGCGGTGCTGGCAGTTTGCGGTGCGGCGACGGAGCCGGATTCAGGAGCTGGCGTCGATCAGTCCGGACAGCGGTGCGTCGCAAAGCGTGCGAGAGGTGCCCAACTCCGGTGCGGTCACAGGACTCGAACTCAGCAGCAGTGACCGTGTCGGTCGGACCAGTTCGATTCAGCGTAGCGAAGCGTTGCAGGACGCGTTGTCCTCGATGCGGTGCAGGCAGCGGCTCGTTGACGGAGTCGGTGAGACCAGGGCCGTGCGTTGCAGGGCGAGACGGTGCTTCGAGGCGGTGCTTACAGGACACCGAGTCGGTCGTGAGAGTCGGTCACAGCTCCCTACCTCTGTAGCCACTGAAACAGAGTTTCCAGCAGCAATTCACAAAGGGGGTGAAGTCCAATGGTCCTGGGACTTCGGTCAGGGGGCAAGCTCTCTTCCAAGCCCTTGGAGATCCTTCACAAGTTGATGAAAGTCACAGCAAAGCAAAAGTTCCTTTCTCCTTTCTTTGGCAGTCAGGCAAACCACTGCAGGCCAATCCCCAAGCAGCACTTCAGGCTTAGGGATAGTTTCTCCTCAGTTTCTTCTTGGTTCCGCTCCTCAGCAAAGGTTTTTTCTTGTTCCCAAAAGTGATCTAATTTTCCTGGGGTCTGGGTGCCCCTCTTATACCCTGATTCTCTTTGTTCTCTGGAGGCAGAGAGGCCTCTGCCTAGTCCAAAACCAGTTCTGGTCAGTCCTGGAGCACTTTGTTTTTCTGACTCCTTCTTTCCTTTCAGAATGTGGGGCAGAGTGCTCAGCCGCCCGGCAGGAGGTGGAGCCAGCATTGTGGAAGGCAGGCACAGCCCTATTCAGACCCAGGTGCAACTCCTCCCTCCACTCTGGATGCAGATCTTTCTATTCAGCCCTGCGCTGACTCACCCTGTCTCCTGTAGCCACCCCCGGCCCCTGTCACTCAATCTCCAGACAAGGAATACACAACCTAGCAGAGGCAGGCTTGGATAGTTAGGCAAGAAAATACCCACTTTCTAAAAGTGGTATTTTCAAACACAGAATGTCAAAACCAACTTCACTAAAAGATGTATTTTATCATCCTGAGTTCAGGCATACTAAATTCGTTTTTCTACCATGTTCCCTGGGTCAGTTCTGACTATAAGGTGTAATAGTCCGTCTGCCCATTCTGGCCTATGGGGAGCAGGTAGCCTTGCAATAGTGAAAAACGAAAATGGCTGTAATTCACTATTAGGACATGTCACACACACCAGGGCATGTCCTACCTTATACTTACAATGCACCCTGCCCTAGGGCCTACTTTAGGGGTGACCAACATGCAGTAAAGGGAAGGTTTAGGGACTGGTAAGTGGGTGTACTCACCAAGTCGACATGGCAGCCCTAGGCTGCACACAGGCTCTGCGATGGCAGGCCTGAGACACATTTTACAAGCCGCTACTGTGGGTGGCACAACCAGTGCTGCAAGCCCACCAGCGGCATTGGATTTACAAGCCCTGGGCACAGTGAGTGCACTGTACTAGGGACTGACAAGTAAACCAATCATCCAATCATGGAGTCACTAATACATTCATCAATTTACGATAGGGAGCACTTGCACTTTGGCACTGATTAGCAGCGGCAAAGTGCCCATGAGCATCTAGTCCAGCAAAAACATATCGGCAACAGTGGAGGCATTACGAAAAAATGGAAGGGAGACCCACGCCAAGGATGCCAGGTCTAACACGTGTCCCCTCCAGCTGAAATGTGGGGAGAACTATCCTACCCCTAGGGAGTTCTCATCGCTAAGGCAGGAAAAATCTGGACAGTCCATCAGCATTGGCGTGTTCTGTACCAGGGCGGTGTTCCACCGTAAAGTCCATCCCCTGTAGGGAAATGGACCACCTCAACAGCTTTGGATTCTCACCCCTCATCTGCATCAACCATCTGAGGGGCCTGTGGTCTGTCTGAACCCGGAAGTGAGTCCCAAACAGGTATGGTCTCAGCTTCTTCAGTGCCCAGACCACAGCAAATGCCTCCCGCTCAATAGCACTCCATCTCTGTTCCCGGGGAAGTAACCTCCTACTGATGAAGGCTACAGGTTGGTCTAGGCCCTCCTCATTGATCTGTGATAGAACAGCCCCTACACCATGCTCTGAAGCGTCGGTCTGAACAATGAACTCATTGGAGAAGTTGGGTGCCTGGAGCACAGGCGCCGTGCACATGGCAGTCTTCAAGGTGTCAAAAGCTTTTTGACAGGCGTCAGTCCAAATCACTTTCCTGGGCTGCTTCTTGGAAGTCAGCTCTGTCAAGGGGGCAACAATGCTGCCATACCCCTTGACGAATCTCCGGTAATACCCGGTGAGTCCTAGGAAGGCTCTCACCTCTGTCTGGGTCTTGGGGGCTCCCAAGCCAGAATGGTATCAATTTTCGGTTGGAGGGGCGCCACCTGCCCGCTCCCAACTTGGTGTCCCAAGTACACCACAGAACCCTGCCCAATCTGGCACTTACTCGCCTTGATTGTGAGGCCTGCTCTCCGCAGCGCCATCAACACTTCCCAGAGGTGGCGCAGATGTTCTTCCCAACGGGCACTGAACACTGCGATGTCATCCAGGTAGGCGGCACTGAAATCCTCCAGTCCAACCAACACCTGGTTGACCAACCTCTGAAAGGTGGCAGGGGCATTCTTCATCCCAAAGGGCATCACCCGGAACTGGTAGTGCCCATCTGGTGTGGAGAATGCTGACCTCTCTTTGCCCCATCAGTCAAGGCGATCTGCCAGTACCCAGACGTTAAGTCAAACGTGCTGAGGTACCGCGCAGCCCCTAACCGATCTATGAGCTCATCAGCTCTGGGGATGGGGTGGGCGTCAGTCCTGGTGACGGAATTGAGTCCCCTGTAGTCCACACAGAACCGGAGTTCTGGTGTGGCACCAGGCGCGGCAGCCTTTGGAACCAAGACCACTGGGCTGGCCCATGGGCTGTTACAGGACTCAATCACCCCTAGCGCAAACATCTTGGAGACCTCCTCCTTGATGCAGGCTCTGACCCTGTCAGTCACCCTGTAAGCCTTGTGCTTCACAGGAAGACTGTCCCCAGTGTCCACATCATGGACGCACCAATGAGTGACACTGGGAACCAGGGAGAACAGGTCAGGGAACTGTCCCAACAGTTGGCGACAATCACCCTGCTGCTCAGGTGTCAGGGAGGTAGAGAGGTTTACTCCCTCCACTGATCCATCTTGCTCTCGGGCTGACAGGAGGTCAGGAAGAGGCTCGGTCTCCTCCTCCATTCCATCATCTGTAGCTAAGAGCATGCCCACTTGGGACCTCTCCAAGTGGGGCTTCAGGCGGTTGACATGCAGGACCCGCAAGGGGTTCCTGGGAGACTGCAAGTCCACCAAATAGGTAACTGGACTCTTGCGCTCCACCACCGTAAAAGGGCCGGTCCACCTGTCCTGGAGCGCACAGGGCTCCACAGGGGCCATGACCCACACTTTCTGACCAGGCTGAAGCTCTACCAGAGTGGCATTCTGGTCGTACCACCGCTTCATCTCCTCCTGGCTGGCTTCCAGATTTGCCTCAGCAAGCTCTCTGAAACGCCTAGTCTGGTTCCTGAAGGCCAGCATGTAACTGTATACATCCTGGGGAGGTTTCCTGGGAGATTGCTCCCAGCCTTCCTTGACCAAACTCAGAGGTCCTCGCACCGGGTGTCCATAGAGGAGCTCAAAGGGACTGAACCCTAGAGACTTCTGTGGCACCTCCCGGTATGCAAACAACAGGCATGGTAAGAGGACGTCCCATTTACGCCTCATGGGTTCTTCCAGACCCATAATCATGCCCTTGAGGGTCCGGTTGAATCTCTCAACCAGACCATTTCCTTGAGGGTGGTAAGGAGTGGTGAACTTGTAAGTTACACCGCACTCCTGCCACAGGGACTTCATGTACTTGGACACGAAGTTGGTACCTCTGTCAGACACCACCTCTTGAGGGAATCCCACACGTGAGAAAATTCCCATCAGTGCCCGTCCCACTACGGGGCCGTCACTGTCCTCAGAGGGATGGCTTCAGGGTACCGGGTGGCATGGTCCACCAAGACCAGGATAAACCTGTTGCCCATGGCTGTCTTGGGGTCCAGTGGCCCCACAATGTCAATACCCACCCGTTCAAAGGGGGTGCTGACCACAGGGAATGGCTGGAGAGGAGCCTTGTGCTTCCTCCCACTCTTTCCACTTGCCTGGCAAGTCTGGCATGTCCTGCAGTGAGTGGCGGCACTCCTGCGCATCTGGGGCCAATAGAAATGGGTAACAAGCCTGTCAAAGGTCTTGTCCTGCCCCAGATGTCCCGCTAACGGTACATCATGAGCCAACCCCAGTAGGAAGGCTCTGAAGCGCTGGGGTACCACCAGCACACGGGCTGACCCAGGCTCAGCAACCTTAGGCTCTGAATACAGGAGACCATTCTCCCAGTAAACCCAATGTGATCCAGACTGATCACCTGCTGCCTGGTCTGTGGCCTGTTGCCTCAGACCCACGAGAGAAGGGCATGTGTTCTGCTCCTTGCAGAACTCTTCCCTGGAGGGTCCTCCTTCTTGCTGCCAATGGGTCAGCTCAGGTAGGTCCCCCAGTTCAGCTACCTGTTCCCCTGTAGGCTCCAGGGCATCCCCCTCAGGGTCTGCCTCCTCCTGGACCGTGGGAACTTCGGGGCCGGTTTCCCGTGCCCCCTGCCTCCTTTCTCTCCGGCAGGCACCTGGGCCTCCCTCTCAGGCTCCAGGTCCTCTTGAACACCTTTAGCTGCCATTGACCGGGTGGTCACACATGCCCAATCAGGCAAGCCCAACATTTCTAAATGCGCACTCCGCTCCACCTTAGCCCAAGGTGAGCTCTCCAAATCGTTCCCTAACAAACAGTCAACAGGCATGGCTGGCCTCACAGCTACTTGAAGAGTACCCGAGACCCCCCACTCAAAGGGAACCTGAGCCACCTTGCAGTGACTCTCTGTGTTGTCAGCGGCAACAACCGGATAGAATGCATCAGGGATAACCTGCTCTTTAGACACCAGGTGACACTTGACAGCTGTCACACTGGCTCCTGTGTCTCTCAGAGCCTCCACCCTATGGCCATTGATGGTCACCCACTGCCTGTATTTCTTAGTGTTCTCAGGCAGCGGGGTCCTAGGGACCATCTCAGAGTCTCCTAATGAGACAAGGGAAAACACTGTGGGATCCCCCCACCTTGGGCACCCAACTCCTCTCCCAGGGCTACACTAGCCAACTGCCGGGGACTGCACTGGTGGGTGCTGGTTTTCCATGCAAAGGGCAACGAGGATCGTTTGCCTTGTGGCCAGGGGCGCCACACTTGTAACATACCAGTGGTCCCTGGGGAACAGGGGGCCTGTCAGGGCCACTGGCTTCTTCTCAGGGGAGGCTGAGAACCTTTCCCTTGGTTCCCTTGGGGTTTACTTTGGGGCCCTTTATGGAACTCCTTCTGTTTACCCTTGTCCCCCCACTCTTCTGCTGGGGACCCTGCCCACCCTTGGCGGAGTCTCCCACGTGACCCTTGTGGACCCGGGTACTCACCCAGCGGTCCGCCTCCTCAACAAGCTGCCTAGGGTTAGTCAGCTTACTATCAATCAGGTGCTGGCGTAGCTCAGGAAAACAATTACCGGACAAGTGCTCCCAGGCAATCAAATCAAAGAGCGCCTGAAAATCAGTCGCTTTGCTACCCTTTACCCAACCATCCAAGGCTCTGCAAAAGAAGGTCACATATTCAACCCAGGTACTGCTTTCAATCTTACTACAGTTCCTGAACCTTTGCCTATAAAGCTCAGGGGTCAAACCATACCTAGTCATTAAGGCATCCTTCATGTGGCTGTACGAATTATAGACTTCAGAGGGCAAATCCAACAAGGTATCCCGCCCTTCACTGAGGAACCGTCCCCACAACCCCGCTCCCCAATCCTTCTCAGGGACCCGGTGGGAAGACATGGCTACCTCATAGGCTTTGAACCACTGCCCTATGTCATCATTTTTAAAAACTCCTTCACCACATCTTTGGGAATATACACCCTAGCTTCAACAGGCACAGGCGGTACACTGCCACCAGAGGGAGTAATCTCTAAGCTCTTGGCCTTCAATTCCAACTCCTCAAAACTTTCTCATGTTCAAACTGCATTTTCTTTTCCTCTAGGGCCAATTTCCTAGTTTGCATTTCGAATTCTAACTGCCCATTCAGCTTGAGCTTGGTCAGCTCCATTTCGTGCATCCTACTCTCTTTCCTGTCCTCCAACTCCTCTGGAGACAGTCCTCTGGCAGAAACACTGCTACCTACTGGGGAAGGTGGTCTTCTAGCCCCTAGACCCAATAGCCCCTCCAGCTGCCCTTCTGCATTCTCAGCCCCCTCCACAGGGGCACTCCTTGATTCGACCCAGGCCCTCAGCGCCTTTTGAAGGTCCTCCTTCCTGGAGAGTCCGGTCATGGACACTTTAAATTTTTGCAGAATTGCTTGAGCTGTTTGAGGGTGTAGCACTCCAGCCTCTCTTCTTCCCAATCACACTCAACAGAGGCTACTGATGCTGGTTTCTCCATAGTGACTGAACTTGGCATTAGCAAAAATAGGAAATCCCAGAAAAAATGCTATAAAAGTATGTGGTTGCGTTTTGGTCTGCACTCACTAAGTAGTGTTCACCAATCACTGTACATGAGTCACAAATGCAAGTCCAGAATCCTCACCGCTGACCACCAATGTTAGATTTGGGGGTCTCTAGTTAGCAGAGGTAGGTACCTTTGTCCAAATAGGGACCCTTGCGTCTAGTCAGGGAAAGTAGGTACACTCCTGAAAGAACCCCTGCTCACCCTCTTGGTAGCTTGGCACGAGCAGACAGGCTTAGTTCAGAGGCAGTGTGTAAAGCATTTGTGAACACATACAGTAATCAAGTGACAACACTACAAATGGACACCACACAGGTTATATATTTATAAAAATAGGTATACTTTATATAGATTTATCACAAGACCATAAACGACAAAAATAATCCACAATACTGTTAAGAATACTTAGTTCTGATCAAAAAGGCTTAATTCAAGGTGCTGTGCGAGTCGGTAGCCTCCTCCGGCTACGGCGATGTCGAGAACAAACAGAGTCTAACAAATCCAGCTGACCGCGTCGAGACGGGCCAACACAGCGTAGACAGACTCGGTCACAGTACCTTTTACTTGAAGCGGCAGGCACGGGCGTGCGAGCCGGATGGCTGTTCGTCGCGGTCGCGATGCAAAAATGGAAGCGTTGCAGGACGCGTTGTCCCTCGATGCGGTGCAGGCAGCGGCTCGTTGACGTCGTCGAGACGGAGTCGGTGAGACCAGGGCCGTGCGTTGCAGGGCGAGACGGTGCTCGATGCGGTGCTGGCAGGTTGCGGTGCGGCGACGGAGCCGGATTCAGGAGCTGGCGTCGATCAGTCCGGACAGCGGTGCGAGTCGGGCAGTGCGTCGCAAAGCGTGCGAGCGGTGCCCAACTCCGGTGCGGTCACAGGACTCGAACTCAGCAGCAGTGACCGTGTCGGTCGGACCAGTTCGATTCGGCGTAGCGAGCGTTGCAGGACGCGTTGTCCCTCGATGCGGTGCAGGCAGCAGCTCGTTGACGGAGTCGGTGAGACCAGGGCCGTGCGTTGCAGGGCGAGACGGTGCTTCGAGGCGGTGCTTACAGGACACCGAGTCGGTCGTGAGAGTCGGTCACAGCTCCCTACCTCTGTAGCCACTGAAACAGAGTTTCCAGCAGCAATTCACAAAGGGGGTGAAGTCCAATGGTCCTGGGACTTCGGTCAGGGGGCAAGCTCTCTTCCAAGCCCTTGGAGATCCTTCACAAGTTGATGAAAGTCACAGCAAAGCAAAAGTTCCTTTCTCCTTTCTTTGGCAGTCAGGCAAACCACTGCAGGCCAATCCCCCAAGCAGCACTTCAGGCTTAGGGATAGTTTGTCCTCAGTTTCTTCTTGGTTCCGCTCCTCAGCAAAGGTTTCTTCTTGTTCCCAAAAGTGATCTAATTTTCCTGGGGTCTGGGTGCCCCTCTTATACCCTGATTCTCTTTGTTCTCTGGAGGCAGAGAGGCCTCTGCCTAGTCCAAAACCAGTTCTGGTCAGTCCTGGAGCACTTTGTTTTTCTGACTCCTTCTTTCCTTTCAGAATGTGGGGCAGAGTGCTCAGCCGCCCGGCAGGAGGTGGAGCCAGCATTGTGGAAGGCAGGCACAGCCCTATTCAGACCCAGGTGCAACTCCTCCTCCACTCTGGATGCAGATCTTTCTATTCAGCCCTGCGCTGACTCACCCTGTCTCCTGTAGCCACCCCCGGCCCCTGTCACTCAATCTCCAGACAAGGAATACACAACCTAGCAGAGGCAGGCTTGGATAGTTAGGCAAGAAAATACCCACTTTCTAAAAGTGGTATTTTCAAACACAGAATGTCAAAACCAACTTCACTAAAAGATGTATTTTATCATCCTGAGTTCAGGCATACTAAATTCGTTTTTCTACCATGTTTCCTGGGTCAGTTCTGACTATAAGGTGTAATAGTCCGTCTGCCCATTCTGGCCTATGGGGAGCAGGTAGCCTTGCAATAGTGAAAAACGAAAATGGCTGTAATTCACTATTAGGACATGTCACACACACCAGGGCATGTCCTACCTTATACCTACAATGCACCCTGCCCTAGGGCCTACTTTAGGGGTGACCAACATGCAGTAAAGGGAAGGTTTAGGGACTGGTAAGTGGGTGTACTCACCAAGTCGACATGGCAGCCCTAGGCTGCACACAGGCTCTGCGATGGCAGGCCTGAGACACATTTACAAGCCGCTACTGTGGGTGGCACAACCAGTGCTGCAAGCCCACCAGCGGCATTGGATTTACAAGCCCTGGGCACAGTGAGTGCACTGTACTAGGGACTGACAAGTAAACCAATCATCCAATCATGGAGTCACTAATACATTCATCAATTTACGATAGGGAGCACTTGCACTTTGGCACTGATTAGCAGCGGCAAAGTGCCCATGAGCATCTAGTCCAGCAAAAACATATCGGCAACAGTGGAGGCATTACGAAAAAATGGAAGGGAGACCCACGCCAAGGATGCCAGGTCTAACAGTGACCATAATCCCATTATTATGCCCTTCTTTTTTTGGGGTAAGAAATGTGAATCATTCACTATAGTAAATGATATTACCCCAAATAGGGCCAATGGAGTACGAATAAAGTGGGCTGGCATTGATCCCATCAGTAGGTTACATAAAATAGTAACAGCAAATTCCACTGAAATAAGTTATTATCTACAGGAGGATGTCTCTCTAACCCTGTTGGCAGATAATTTTAATCATATTATTAGCTCTATTAAAACGTATCTGACGTGCCCCCCAAATAATATACGGGATACTAATAGAGGATGGTTTGACCATACTTGTACCAATGCCTCCCCTCTATTAAAGCAGGCTTTATGTCATTCGCCACGAGATATTATGGTCATTAAATCCCTTCGTCAAAAATACAAACAGGCCCTGGCTGTAAGGAAGAATACCCTGCAGGTTGAAGCGTGGAACAAACTGGCTTATGCATCTGAAACTAAGGACATTAAGTTATTTTGGGATACAGTGACTGCACCGTTTTTAAAAAGTGAAAATATCCTGGAGCTTTGTTCCCTTGTGCCTTGCGACGCCTGGGTGCCACACTTCTCTGATATCTTTGGAAAATGCATTAATGATGCCAAAATGGAACTTAGTGAAGTGATTTCTCCATTGGAGATTACTAATGATGAGGTTACATTAGCTTTACAGGCTAGTGTTAGAGGACGGGCCCCTGAACCCGATTGGGTACCGGTAGGTGTTTTTTTAAATCGATTACAGAACTCTGGGGGCCTATCCTCATGCAGGTGTTTAATGCAGCTGTGGTAATAAGATTCCACCCTTATGGGGAGTTTCAAAAATTGTACCCATTTATAAAAAGGGTGACAAAGCAGACCTGAAAAATTATCATCCCAGTTCTCTCTTGGACTCATCAGTAAAGGTAATGAGCAGAGTTTTATTATAT
Organism: Calotriton arnoldi; assembly: GCA_963921515.1. Classification (NCBI taxonomy): domain Eukaryota; kingdom Metazoa; phylum Chordata; class Amphibia; order Caudata; family Salamandridae; genus Calotriton; species Calotriton arnoldi. The sequence goes on from CAWUFW010017402.1 coordinate 174,611, forward strand.
AGGCTGGAGTAATGGGTACAAGAACAATCTATTGTATTCCCAATGCAGTATGGTTTTAGAAAGCAGATGGGCACTATAGAACAATGTATAAATTTGGAGCTGCTAATTGGGAAATACACTAAGGCCAAGTCGGGAGTTTTATATCTTTGTTTTGCAGATTTAAGCAGCGCTTTTGTATTGGTTGACCATAATTTACTTTGGTCAACACTGATTTCCCTAGGTGCACCCAGGCCAATAATAGGGTTTCTCTCCCGTTTGCATGAGAATCTATCTAGCAATGTTTGCTTTGGGCCGCAAAGCGAGTGCTCACCTACGTTTAAAGTAGGGCGAGGCATTTGACAAGGTTGTGTGCTAGCCCCTCACTGTTTTCCCTATTTATTAATGGGGTGGATATCCATTTGTAGGCCGTGCAAGCCGATGCTCCCCGAGCTGACGGGTGTCCTATTCCAGTATTGTTATACGCTGACAATGCTGTTCTGCTGTCTAGGACCCCGGTTGGCCTACAAAGATTAATGAATGTTTTCGGGGAGTATATGTGTTCTAAGAAAATGGTGATTAATAAATCCAAAACATTCACTATGGTTTGTGGGCCTAAGCATAAACAACCTAGAACTTTTTATATTGATACTACTCCAATTGCTACAGTAAATTCCTTTTGCTATTTTATTTACAGGTAATGAATCTTGGGGTCAACATATCATAAATACTAGAGCTAAAATGAGCAGGGTTTCTCCGGGGATTTTTAATTTTCTTCTAAATTGGATAGCAGCTCCATTAAGGAAATGGCTGAAATGTATACGTCTAGAGGGGTGTCCACTGCTACTTATGGGACTGGTCTCTGGGGCTATGCTAATTGCACTGCCCTGCAAGTGGAGGAAAATACTTTTTTAAAACGGCTACTTTGCTTGCCTACTTCTGTCTCTACTACGATTGTTCATCAGGAGGAAGGCCTGCAGTACTTAAAAGATTTACTTCTTATAGGACCTTTATTATTATGGCTATCATTATGGGCTAAAGAGGATATTTGTTTTACTAGATCTATTATTTTAGATTGTTTAGCTTTGGATAAGGCATCATGGGGGAGATTTACTAAGATTTTGCACCATGTTTGCGTCATAAACGTGACGCAAATCAGAGCGAAATCTTTTTTCCCCTATTTACTTTCCAGCGCTAAACTTGTTTAGTGCTGGAAATAATGGAAAAGTAATGCGAAACAGCGCATAGAGCTGCTTCACATTAATTTGCGCCATGGGGCATACCATGGGTGGAGCATGGGCGTTCCCATGCAACCACCCAAGGTTTCTTACGTGAAACCCAATTTACTAAATAAAGTAGATTGGGTTTAGCGTGAGCAAACTGCGCCCTTTTCAAGTAGGCGCACGGAAGGAGAATTTCCTTTTCCAACTTTGCATGCGTGCTGCACTGTGCAGCACACGTACAAAATGGGAAAAGCTTTGCATTGTGTCTGGGCATCGTATTTTGTATAGGAAGGGTACCCTTCCTGTGCAAAACCTATGCTAGACTAATGCACACACCCTAGCGCTATGGCACTAAGGTGTATGCATAGCGCATGGCAGCTGTAATCAGCGCCGGCGCAAGGGAAAGGGGAGGAGAGAGTCCTATCTTTGAACATATGGCGCTCTCCTGCTCCCTCCCTGTCACGCAACGCAGCTCAGCCTCGCAGGGGCTGCGCTGCATGAATGTTTTGGAAATCTCCCCCCCCCCCCGAGTATCCCATGGTTATCATATATTCATTCCTATTATAGTATGTTGTTTAACTTGACCATATGGTCAGACCCTGTCCAGGTGCTATCATTGACTAAGAGGATGATTAAAGATACTTTTTTTCTGGACAGCGATTGGCTGCTAACAACACAAAATCCTTGGTCATCCTATATATGTCATATGAGATAGAGGAGGATGGTTACAATTATCTATCTGGTGTAACAAGTTTACAACACCGTTTCATTTTGCTACAACTGAGATGTGGCATTGTACATCACTTGGTGGCTTTTCCAACCATGAAGTCCTGTCCTTCTTTTCAGACTCCATGTCCATGTGGTGGACGAAGTAAGCAAAATACGATGCACCTTTTATTGTTTTGTAAATTTTATCAGAATTTAAGGAGTTTTTATCTAAAACCTATCTTTGTTAGACACAACATCCGATCATACAAAGCTGCTATGAAATATTTGTTTGCACTACGTGAACCCTTTGTGTATTACAATGTGGCCCTTTTTATTCTGAATGTCATCTATATAAGGAAAAGACTTTACAACAAGTGAATCAGCCACAGATTCAATCTACTGTTACAAGCTATACATTGCTTATCTGTTGACGAATATGCTGGCTAGGGCATATTATCTAGGACTTCTGGAAATTTCATTAAGATTGATTTCATTTCATTGTTGAATGTAGTTGTGCTTTTTCGCAAGATAGCTTTTGAATTTGATTTAGCTATTTGTAAGGAGAATTTGATATCAAGGTGATCTGACCATGACCAAGGGATAATCTCACTGTTCTCAGCTTCTAGTTTGTGTGAGTAGGATTTTTGATGCTGTGAAAAAAATTCAAAGTGGTTATAAGTTCACAGAACTCTCTGTTTTTTGTTTCTGACAGGTCATTAGCCCACTAGTTAAAGTCTCCGTTAATAAGTAGTTTGGAATAGGTTGTAGAGTAAACTAATTCAAAATAGTCAGTAGGCAAGGTTCTCATAGAGTGAGGGGGTGATAATTTAAGAGTATGGCAAGGGAGGCAGAGCCTGACGCCTGAGCAAGATGGAGGCTCACAAGTGGAGCTCCTGCCGATGCCATGTCAACAGGCTATCTTCCAGCTCACCAGAGGGGTATCCATGAATCACCAAGGTGGGGTGCCCACTTGAATCCCCTCTCAATGCTGTGGGATGCTCCCTCAGTGATGATCCTTGCTGAAAGCGGAGCTGCCACCCACTGAAGCAGCAGCAGCATGTTCAAGACCAACAGCCTCTGCTGTGCAGCGGACCTCTCGAGTCACTAGAGTGCATTTCGTGGACCCGCTGCAGTATGGTGACAAGGAGCGCAACACGTAAATTGCCTACCTGAGAGACTGCAGGGCCTGTACTGCAGGCAGTGATGCACCTTCAGCTTGCGCCGACAGAGATAACACTGTCCACACGCTGAGCCATGGCCTGTGGTGCATCCTGAAGCTGGATTTCCAGACGCAGCGAGCCATGAATGAGGCCCACCGAAGCGAATGCCTGAGGTGAGAGGAGCAACTACTGCTCTCTACTCCCTGTAACACTGCTGCCTGGCCCCCAACTGCTGTGTGCTCCAACCTTCTGCCCGCTCCGCTGGAGCTCTCTCCCCACATTTCTAGGTCTGGTCTGGTCCAAGTCCTGGAGGGGGTCTTCGCCATCACCTGTATGTGGCATGTGACGAGGCTGCAACTGGATAGCCTGTACCCACCACTACTGCGAGGTACAGACGGTCCATTAAAGGTCTACATTGGACTCTCGCCTCCACCCTGTGAACTATAGAGGCAGTGAGAGACCCACAGTAGCTTAGACCCTGGAGTCCAGAGACATATCGAAATACACCACTCAGGTGCTGCATTGTTCACCGACAGCAGTACTATACTGTTAGAAATAGGGTTTCTGGTTGACAGAGTATGCACTCTGTAAATGCAGGAACCATAACTCTAGTCAGGGTAAGCTAGATAAATACTAAAAGATAACCTGTGCTCACCCTCTGGTAGCTTGGCACAGAGCAGGCAGGCTTAACTTAAGAAGCAATGTGTAATGTATTTGTGCAACACACACACACACACAGTACACAATGAAAACACCACAAAAAGACTCCACAGAGGTTTAGAAAGATAAGTAATATTTGTATGGGAAAATCAAGACCAAAACGACAAAATTAGAAGAACCGGAGTTATGATTTTTAACGAATATACCAAAAATAGTGCTTAGAAGTCACTAGCGCTGAACAACTACTTGAGGTCGTGCTAGACCAGGGAAAATCCAAAGTTCAGGCTGACCGCGATGGAGAGCAGGCCGGCTACAGGACTCAGACAGGTCCCAATGATAAAGTACCTTGGATGGAGCAAAGCGCCGTCGTCAAGAGTACGATGCATCGGTTTCAATTCACACAGTCTGGTCAATGCGTCAAAGTCGAGCCTCGCAGTCGGGACCTCGGGTCGGCACGGTGTCATCATCAAACCTCGCAGTCGGATCCCACATTGTCGTTGAGCCGTGCAGGGATGTCTTCGGACCGACACTGAGTCAGCATCGAAGGGCACTGTGTGGGTTCTGATCGGCGCAGTGGCGACGATGCTTTGTTTTTGTAACAAAACAGCTGCAGAACTCACTTCTGAGACCCCGGACTTGAGGGGGCACCTCAGGCAAGTTTAGGACTCACAGATGGCAGAGTCCAGCAGCACCAGCAGGGTAGTAAGAAGTCTTTGATGCTCCTGAGACTTCAGAAACAGTAGGCAAGCCAGAAAGCCCTTGGAGTCACTTCTGGGTTCTGAAGTGAGATGGGTCTAGTCCTTGCCCTCAGCAGGGCAGAGATCAGCAGGCAGCAGGGCAGCTCAGCACAGCAGTGAAGCAGTTCCTTAGAATAGTCAGTCAATCAGAGTGGCAGTCCTTGTAGCACAGCAGTCCTTACTCCTGGCAGAGTTCTTCACAGGTCCAGTCGTGTATTGATTTGGTAGGATCAGAGCCCCAATACTTATATCCAAATATGCCTTTGAAGTGGGGGGGTGATTTCAAAGTAGCTCCTTGACATGCACAGGTCCCCTTTCAGCCCAGCCCTGTCTGCCAGGCTATCTGTGGGGGGTAGTCTAATCATCCCTTCGTGTGGGACACAGGACACTGTTTATTCAGATGTATTTGTCAGCTCCCAATCCCCCATCCTGCCCTGAAAGGTTATCTGAATGCAAACAAGTCCTCTGTCACCCACCCTTCCTGTGTTTGTCTAGGGGGAAAGCACAAAGTGTAGCTGTCACCCAGCCCAGATGTGTATTGGAGACAGGCTGCAAGTCACACAGAGCAAAATTAAGAGCAGAGAAATGTTCACTTTCTAAAAGTGGCATTTCTAAAATAGTAATGTTAAATCCAACTTTACCATTAAAAAGGATTGATCAGTACCATTCCAAAGATATGAAACAAGGTTGCAGCTACTCCTTTCTACTCAGAAATTACAGCTTAAAAGTGTTTTAAGGAATTCCCAATATTATCCTATGCGAGGAGTAGGCCTCACAGTAGCGAAAAGTGAATTTAGCTGTTTGTCACAACCAGGACATGTAAAACTTAAAAGTGCATGCCCTACCTTTTAATTAGGGTGAACTATGTGTAAGAAAAGGGGAGTTAAAGGCTTGGCAACTGGTTTGAAATGCCAGGTTGAAGTGGCAGTAAACTGCACACACGGGCCCTGCAATGGCAGGCCTGAGACAGGTTTGAAAGGCTACTTGTGTGAGTGGCACGAATAGTGCTGCAGTCCCACTAGTAGCATTTAGATTACAGGCCCTGGGTAGATGGTATACCACTTTACAAGGGACTTATAAGTAACCTAAAGATGCCAAATAGGTGTAAACCAACTATACCATGTTTAGAGAAGAGAGCACATGCACTTTAGCACTGGTCAGAGTCCTAAGGACAACAAAAACGAGGTCATAAAAATAGGAAGAGGAAAGGAAAATGTTTTTTCCAACATACACGTTTACACAAGCCTCGGGGGAAGCTGCTTGGGCCGAAACCGGGAATGAAATACATGTGGAGACCCCCCCAGGAGTAAAGGGGTCAGATCACAGACTATAGAGCAAAGCAGTTGGGCAGCCGTCAGAGCTCCACACGACACAGTTCCTCTGACTCGGAATAGCTGCTGTGCCAATTCTACCCCCTGTCCATACAGCAGTACATTACCCCACCTCGCAGGCCTCCCACAATGCCAAAACCATCTAGGCAACTCCACTTCACAAAAGTTGTGGCAGGGAAGCAGAATAAAGATGGGAAAGATACTGAGCCCAGCAAAAATCACCCTTGAAGTAATCATGAAAGAACTAACGACACTCAGAAACACATTTTCAGAAGTAACAGAAAGCACCTCCAAAACGTTGATGGACATTTAGACCATCCTCTACAATATATCCACCTGTAGTGCTAGACTGTCCAGTGCAGAATCTAGATTAGACCCGATCAATAACAGACTGGCGTCATCCATAGACTGGGAACAAAACCACTTGTACCATCAAAAGAAAACCATTGAACTGGAAGAATGGAACCAACACAACAACCTCTGGATCTCTGGAGTTCCAGAGGAGCTGGACGGGGAAACCATAATGGGATTTCTCACCCACTTCATCCCGACCATCAGAAAGCCCTACTTAGATCCACCTCTGGAGTTCCAGCAGGCCCACAGAATAAGGCCACGGCGCCCAGTGAATACAGAAGGCCCCAGACAAATTATTGCATACTTCCTATGCCACCAGCAGGCTGGTGGCATTATCAAGGCAGCAAATAAGAAAGGCCTATTTCCTTTTGAAAACCACAGGATCTTCATCTCACAGGACTTTTCACATGAAACCATGACTATTCGGAAACGATTCTTACAAGTCAATCCTACACTCAAACACTTGGGCATTGGATATGGACTCCTGGACCTGGCAATAATGCTGATAACCCATGACAATAATACCATGGAATTCAGTGACCCCCGATGATTGGAAGGATACTTAAAGACATTTTTGGCCACCGGAATGGACACTGGGGCCAAAGCTGGCCCGCCAGATGATAGACTCACACGCAGACAAATAGGCCCACCGCTTACCCCTCCTGAGGAATGGTTTTGACTCGAAGAAGTCACCAAACAGTGGTCAGGAGGTCCAAAGCCTCGACACACCCGTAAAGAAGCCCACCCATGAAATAAATCAAGAACTCCACTGAAGGCCATATGACCCATCTGCCTTGTTCCTTCCACCTAAATGCCTTACTACCTTCCTGCACAGGTAGGAACATCCCACGTTGCATTCCAACATACACACATTATCAGGCACCCGTCTACACTCCCCTGTCTTCATGCCTTGGGTTTATTGACACTTAGCTTAACCCTGAGCTAGGTAGTTACAACTGACTGCAGGAGACCCTGAGGCAATGTGCTCCAGTGGCTCAGCACACAACCATCCGCCCAACCAAAGTACACATCCTTTACTCCCTTGCCGCAGGCCCCTAGGTGGCTAGCGCCATTCCCCCTTCCATTAACGGTCCATGAGCTCTGGGTAGACCCCTGGAGCTTTTGGGTAACCTGATCGCCACGCTAGGAGCTCAAGTCAAGGTCGTTGCAGCCAGATATAACCCTCCTGAAAGAAACACACTTATCGAAGACAGAAAGTCAAAAACTGCCAGGGAATGGGTGGGGAAGGAATACCACACCAGCAAACTCACAATGGGAGACAGTGAAACCCACTCCAATAAACTACACCGCAAAGGCGGGGTCGCCATCCTAGCCATGTGACCCCGTCTGTTACGGCTACCCAGGATCTTTGTAATGACCTGAACTCCTTCACTGTTGAAAAAATAAAAAAAATTCAATATTCCATCGTCTCCAACGATAGCAGTACTGAAGACAGCCTGGTCTATTCCAACTCCTCCTCTTTTAACATCTTTCCTATGTTGGATAAGAAACTCTTTTTGGATCTTGTAGTAAAGATCAAATCAGGTTCCCCCAAAGAGGTATGTCCTATTAATATATTAAAAGCAATCTATCGGGCCTTCCCTGATACTATTCTTGAGTTTCTCAATTTTTCTTTGTCCCATGGTACTGTACCGTCAGTCTTTAAGGAAGCGGTGGTTATTCCGATACAAAAAAAGCAGGGTATGGATCCCAAAAAGTTGGAGAATTACAGGCCTATATCACTCCTCCCACTTCCAGCTAAATTGCTGGAAGCGCATGTAGCCACCTGTCTCAGTTCTTTCTTAGAAGCCACCAAGTTTTTGGATACCCATCAGGCAGGGTTTCGCCCAGCGCACTCTACTGAATCTGTGATTCTTTCTGTCATGGACGATCTCCAAGGACAGGCGGACATTGATTGCACTCAGGCCCTAATCCTCTTAGACCTGTCTGCGGCATTTGACACCGTGAACCACAACATTTTGTTGGACCGCATTGCCGCAGCGGGCATCTGGGGATTGGCCCTGGATTGGTTTAGATCCTTTTTAGAGGGCCGCAAACAATCGGTGTGGCTCTCTCCTTATAAATCTAATACTGTAGAAATGAGCTGTGGTGTCCCGCAGGGCTCCTCTCTTTCGCCAATACTTTTTAATGTATATATACGTCCTTTGATCTCCAGCCTCCGGCAGATGGGGATAACATTTTTTAATTATTCTGATGACATGCAGCTTATTTTTACCCTGGAGAATTCAACTGAATCCAAAGAATTTGTTAGGAAGTCCATGATGTACGTTAAACATTGGATGAACAACAACCAATTAAAATTAAACTCGGAAAAGACTGAGATAATCATACCCAGCAATAAACTCACCCACTGGACACCCTCTTACTGGCCCCCCGAGCTAGGTGTGGCCCCACTTCCTAAACCAGTGATAAAGAGTCTGGGCTTTCACATTGACTCGGGTCTCTCAATGAGTGCCCAAATTGGGTCAGTTACATCTGCTTGTTTCGTCCAACTTCGCAAGCTGCGTAAGATTAGACGCTTCTTCAGCAAAGAGGCCAGTATCCAAATTGTGATTGCTCTCATTTTATCAAAAATTGATTATGGAAACGCGCTCTATCTTGACCTCCCACAAAAGCAGAGACATCGTCTACAGATGATCCAAAACCAAGCAGCGAGAATCATCTACCTTCAGGACAGACGTTGTCATATTAGCCCACTGCTTAAGGATCTCCACTGGCTTCCAGTGGAACAGAGAGCTATGTTTAAAACAGGCTGCATTCTCTTCAGAGCTATTCAGGGAACCGGTCCTAATTTCATTTCCTTGTTAATTAGTAAATACTTACCCCAGCGTACCTTGAGATCTATGCATCTGAATCTTCTGGCAGTGCCCAGATTCAGACGCAAACGCATTGGAGGGACTCGGTTCTCCTATCTGGGTCCGAAGCTCTGGAATTCACTCCCCACTTCACTTAGGCTTGAGGTAGATTACATGCGGTTCAGGAAACAGCTTAAGACATGGCTGTTCACTCTGGCTTATAACTAGATGTTCTCTGCTTGAACTCTCTCTGCTTAGATCCTTAGCGCCAAGAGACCGGTTGGTGAACGTGCGCTCTTATAAATACCCATGTAACATAACATAACATAACATCCTACTAGTCAAACACTTCCCACTGAAAGCCTTCAAAGTCTGTAAGGACCCTCATGGTCATTTTGTGTTTATACAGGCCTCCCTCTGTGACCAGATGTTTTTAATATGCCCAGTTTACGCCTGCCACACTCGAAGAGACACACCATGGCAGGAATAGTCCGGATACTGCAACCTACAACCAAGTTGCTGTTAGGGGGAGACTGGAACATGGTGCAGGGCCTTTACTTGGACAAATCAGAACACCCCATATCCCCTGACACCACCGACCGAGACTTTCTCAAAGACATGATGACTGATTTTTCCCTGTCGGACCCATGAAGACTCCTACACCCCAAGACGAGAGACTATACATATACATCATGCATACATGGTACTCAAACACAAATTGACTTCTTTCTGATGAATATGTCCCTCCCAGGCCACCTTGTGGACACTACAACTGTACCAGATACAGATCTGCCTGGATCTGGGCTCACTGAGACCCCCAGTGAGCTATTGGAGACTAAATCTATCCCACTACAAACTTTCTGATGACAAGGATTGACTACGCTCCCACCTAAAAGCCTTTCTAGGCCTTAACGAAGGGACAGTTGAATTACTGAGTACTTTATGGGCTGCAGGAAAGGCCACAGTCAGGGAAGGCATAATGAAAGGCACAGCTTATCGGAAATGGGAAGCCGCACACAAAAAGACCCATCTTAAAGCTAGAATTACCTTACTAATGGCCCGATTCTCCAAATCACAAACACGTTACATGCACTACAACAAGCAAAGCACAAACTAAATGCACTATACACCTCCAAGGCAGTAACAGCCTTGTTTCGCCTTAAGCAAAGACACTATGAGTGAGGGGAGGACTCCTCTTGCCTCATACCGGCCATCCTCCAAACTAATGATACACCACTCACTCACCCACTTGACATCTTAGAGTCCCCAGGGACTAATATGATACTCTTTATTGCTCCAAACAGCACTGGCTCCCCAGAGGCTATTACATCCTTTTTGGCACAACATGAGATTCCCTGACTCTCTCTGGACCAATGTCAGTCACTTGAGGCAGGCTTTATGGTAGAAGAGATCAGCGATGCGATTGATGGCCTACCATACAGTAAATCTCTGGGGCTAGATGTTTACCCAGCTGAATATTATAAAATGCACAAGGACCTATTGGCGCCCTTCCTTTGTAGGGTGTACCACAAAAACCGCCCCTCATCTACCACTCTTTCCACTATGCTGCGTCAGCTACAGGCCAATTTTGCTACTTAACGTTGATGCAAATATCTCGGCTAAACTCCTGGGGAATACACTCAAATGTGTCCTCTCATCCATTATACATAGGGATCAGGTCAGGTTCTTACTACACTACATATCAGCGTCTCACACAAGGTCTACCAATGACAGAGATGAAAAGCTGGCAATGTCCCTCGACTCTAAGAAAGTGTTCAATAGTTTGGAGTGAACATACATGTTTCAGGTACTGAGACAATGAGGAATGGGGCAGGTGTTCCTGAATAGGATACAGGCGCTATACTCACACCTGACTGCTTGGGTCACCTACAATGGGTATACATCCACACCCTTTGACATATACAGACAGGCCAGACAGGGATGCCCCTCATTCCCCCTTCTCTTTATCATTGCTCTGGAGCCCCTAGCTATCGTGATTGAAAACTCCCCAGACATACATGAAATACCAACTGCAGGAGGACAGCATAAGATATCATTCAATGTGGATGAAATCTTAGTCACCCTTATGGATTTGGCCTCCTCCCTATGAGCCCTCACAGCCCTGATTTCTCACTTTTCTTCCCTATCTAGTTACAAGGTATACTGGGATAAATGTGAAGTCTTACCCCTCAGAAACCACATGACACCTGCAGCAATAGACGGTCTGCTACCATCCTGAGATACCTAGGGATCAAGGTTCCCCCGGTCTTCTACATATGGTAGAAGGCAACCTTGACCCGCTACATGTCAAAATCGAAACAGACATGCACTGCTGGATGCAACTTAATCTCTCCCTTTGGGCAAAAGCACAGATAATCAACACGAATGTGATGCCTGGACTAAATTATGTATTTACTAAGCTCCCCCATGCATTCCCAAACGACTGATGGTGGCATGCAGAAAACTTTGAAAACAATCTTGTGGGGAAGGCAAAAGAACCCTGGCTGAAACTCGGGAAACTGCATGTGACAAGGCATGAGACTACCCAACATTCACAGCTATTGTCTGGTGTCGCAACTTATGCCCCCTCAAGTATGTCCTACACAACCCGCTGGACACACCCAGATGGGTACAATTGGAAGTGGCACATCTGGGGCGCTACGGAGGTGTTAAATGCTCCACACCGGAGACCCTTATAACCTGATTGCACCACACCCAGTACTGGCCACCACTTTATACGTATGGTGCACAGCGTGTAAACTGTTACAGATGAGCCTGACTATACACACCCAAGACCCCCTAAGGTGCAATGCCTCACTGATGATAGGAGGCAAGGAACCCTACTGGAAAGTGCTTGAGACTAAAGGTATCTGCCGGGTCTCGTCCTCGTCCATGACAAGGAGTACAGATCCTTTTCTGAAGCTCAAGACTAATATGGCCTGCACATGCACCACTTCTGGAATTACCAATGACTACTTCATTGCAAGAGAGTGGCCCTGTGCACCCCCATTGGAATTACAACCCTCAAAGAAAATGGACTATCTTTAGAAATGGGGTAACACAATGTGGTGATGTCCAATCTGTATCAGATTCTGATTGACCACCAATACTCCACTCCCGTTTCACAGTCCTTTAAGGCATGGTGGTCAGACAGGCTACAGACCACATACTCAGACGAGGACTGGGCTGACCTTTTAGCCAATCATGTCTGCCTCCTCAGGGAAGTGAGGTTAAAGCTCCATTATTTCAAAGTACTGCACAGGTGGCATTGGACGCACCTGCCACTTCGTAAGTCCTTGATACTCCCTACAGTTTCATGCTGGAAATGCGGTTCACTAGAGGGGGGCATTGTCCACCTGCTATGGGAATGCCCTATCTTCACCACCTACTGGACTTCTATGAAGATCTCGCTTAGACGGACGGTGCCCCTCACAGGTACGCTAAGAGTACAAACAGTTCTTCTCCGTGACTTTGCTCAATGCCCAGCCATCATCAACCAACAATTCCGCTGGCTCGCCATAGCACCTGCAATGGCTACAGCTTGCATCTTGAGACTATGGCACATGACCACCTGCCCACACCTGAAATATGGCTCCGTGAGATGTACAAAGTCTATCAATGGGTAATAGCCAGCCTAAACGACTGCCTTGATAAATTGAGGGACACAAGGAGAGGCTTTCTCAAGGACTACTGACCTTGGACCTGAACACTGATCTAAACCTTGGGACCCCAAGTTTCGGCTGGGCAAACTGATTGGCAAGGCAATAAGACCCTGATATGCCCGATCCCCCGAACCCACCCACTCTTCTCTCTCCACTCAGTGTCGCCGACAGCAGATGTGAAGGCCCGCTCCCGCAGAACAAAACAGACCACACCCGAAATTAAACTCTCTTCTTCCTAAAGAGAGAGAAGATGGACAAAGGGGTCTCAAGTTCAGATGCACCTCCCCGGCAAAGGTTTGCTTCTTTAAATTAAAATTTAAAAACAAGCAACATTTTTGAAAAATGATATGATAAAAACAAATTATTAGGAAAATAAAAACATACGATATTAAATAGCAATAGAAAATAATTACTTTAAACACTGTTTAACAAACATTACTTAAAGTATGTACATTGCAAAGACTTAGAGGGTCATTATGATGTCTGGCGGATCGCCGCCGCCCATATGGCGGTGGCGATCCGCCCGCCATTCCCGTCCGCCTGCACAACATTTCCCCCCGCCATATTACGATGGCGGTGGGGACCCAGGCAGACGGAAAGACCGTCCGCCGCTTTTCCGCCTGTCGACTCGTTGACCGGGCGGAAAAGGGCCCTAACATGGTGGTGGTGTCTGCCAGACACCGCCATCCATATTAGGATGCTGGCGGAAAGCAGCCTTTCCATGTGGTGTTGCTGCCATGGAAAGGCATGTGGTCTTTGCCTTTGGGGGCCCGTAGCGGGCCCCCATATAGTTGGGGGGGTGGGGGGTGCACATGGACAGAGTGGCAGGCACCGCGCGGTGCCTGTCACCTTGTGCATGCCAATACGCGAGTCTATTCCCAGCATTGTGGCGGGCGGTGCTGTGAGCACCGCCCGCCACAATGCTGGGAATAGGGCTTGCCACCGCCACGGTGGCAGTGGCATCCTAATATCAGGTGCGGGACCGCCGCACCCCTTGGGGACGGTCCCGCATTCCGCTGCGGTGGCGGGCGGACTCTGTCCGCCCGCCATCGTAATGATGCCCTTAATTTGGAAATCCCACCCCATCCTAATAAACAGTAGGGTAAGTGTTGGACTCTGGGGGAGTTAGATTTACTATTCCCACTCCAGTCTAAGCGCCAGTAGAGAAAGTGTTGGACTCCAGAGGGGTTAGATTAACTATTCCAACTCAAGTGTAAGCAACAGTATGGAAAGTATTGCACTACAGAACAATTTAATTTACTATTCCCACTCCAATATATCTGATCCCTATTGAGAGAGAAGACGGACAAAGGGGTCTCAAGAATGGATGCCCCTCCCCCGCAAAGGTTAGCTTTTTGATCACTCCCATGCCCTTCACCCTCCCTCCCCCTACTAATTGTCTCTACAGTTATGATACCCCCACTGTACTAAAGACTGTAGGGGATGGATGAATGCAATCTCAGGTAGCTGAAATACCGACCGCATGACCTACCCCATTCATCAATGGCACCGATCATTTCTCTGGGTTCTTGAATTCTTTTTAGTTTGAAAATAGAAATTTATTGAAATAATTACGCAATTAGAATACTGAGAAAAAAAAACTCATTAGGCATGTCATCAAAAATATGAAATACATAGCACTATCAGGAAGAAATGCATTAATTCTATGTCAACATGAAAACAATCTATAATAAGATCTAAACGGCATAAAACCAATAAATTAAATGGTATTACTAGAGAACAATTCATGGAGGTTCAGGTACTTCTTCAATTCTAGGAATATGTAACTGTGAATTACGGGCAGAAATGTTTAACAAAGTAGTTATGGGTAACCATAAGAGATCCCTTTTAATAGCAAGTGCAACTGGATAGACATATGCTCTATCAAGTCTGTGATTGTAACAGACTCCATACCACCATGCCTGAAAGGATACCTGAGAAGTATCTTTCCAAGATTTCATAATTTGTTGAAAAGCAACAGCCGGAAGTAAATCTATTATATAAAAACCTTAGGTTAGGAAATCCAGTAATCGGAAATACTACCTAGAAATATCTTAGTGAAAATAAATGGGACTTGTGTGTTAAAAATTGTATTTATCTGTTGCCAAACCCTCAACCAAAATCCATAAATACGAGGACATTCAAAGAGCATATGTTTAAGGTCTGCTGAGGGTTAAGAACAAGACCAGCAGTTAAAAGGGTGTGCAGTCAAAATATCAAAAAAATAATATTGACATACAAAAATATCGAGTTTTATATATCGATGGTATAAAATCTCGATGTTTTGAATGTCGATGTTAAAAATATCGTTTTAAAATGTAATTTAATATATCGAAGTATGTAATATCGAATGACAAAATATCGTTATGTCAAAATATCGTTAAAGTATGATATATGGGTATTTTTTTATGTGTTTGTAAAAGTATAATATTTAAGTAATGTAGTAAAAAAAATATGTAAAATAATTTTTAGGAGCGGGATGTTGGGTTTATAGGGGATAAAGGTGGGGAGTGTTTTAAAAATATGGGTAAAAATATATTAATAAATTTAAAGTTTTTAATATAATTTAGAAATTTAAATTACGATTTTACACTTTTTTTTTTAGGAGCGGGATGTTGGGTTTATAGGGGATAAGGAAGGGAAGTGTTTTAAAAATAGGTGTAAAAATATATTAAATAATTTAAATTTTTAATATAATTTAGAAATTTAAATTTCGAATTTACATTTTTATTTTTAGGAGCGGGATGTTGGGTTTATAGGGGATAAGGGTGGGGAGTGTTTTAAAAATATGGGTAAAAATATATTTATAAATTTAAATGTATTAATTTTATTTACAAATTTAAATTTTGAATTTACAAATAATTTTTAATGAGGGGATTTTGCGTTTATAGGGGATAAGGGTGGTGAGTGTTTTAAAAATTATGGGTCAAAATATATTGATAATTTTAAATATATTAATTTAATTTAGAAATTTAAATTTCCAATTTACATTTTTTTAGGAGCAGGATGTTGGGTTTATAGGGGATAAGGGTGGGGAGTGTTTTAAAAATATGGCTAAAAATATATTAATAATTTTAAATTTATTAATTTAATTTAGAAATTTAAATTTCGAATTTAGAAATATTTTTTATTGAGCGGGATGTTGTGTTTATAGGGGATAAGGGTGGTGAGTGTTTTAAAAAATATGTGTAAAAATATATTGATAAATTTATCATTATTAATTTCATTTATTAATTTAAGTTTGGAATTTTGAAATTTTGTTTTATGAGTGGGATGTTAGGTTTATAGGGCATTAGGTTGGGGAGTGTTTAAAAAATATATTAATAATTTTTAATTCTTAATTTAAATTTAACATTTAAATTTCGAAATTAGAAATATTTTTTTAGGAGTGTGATGTTGTGTTTATAGGGGATAAGGGTGGGAAGTGCTATTAAATAATACTATTTTAATATTGACTGGAGTGTGACTAGTAAATTAATTAAGTTTATTGTCCAGCATCTACCCTAATGTAATAATGACTGGAGTGGGAATAGTTAATTAATTAAGTTTAGTGTCCAGCACCTATTGTAATTTAATACTGACTGGAGTGGGAATAGTAAATTAATTAAGTTTAGTGTCCAGCACCTACCCCAATTTAATCATGGGTGAAGTGGGAATAGTAAATTAAATAAGTTTAGTGTCCAGCACCTACCCTAATTTAATCCTGGTTGGAGTGGGTATAGTAAATTAATTAAGTTTAGTGTTCAGCACCTACTCTAATTTAATACTGACTGGAGTGGGAATATTTAATTAATTAAGTTTACTGTCCAGCACCTATTGTAATTTTATACTGACTGGAGTGGGAATAGTAAATTAATGAAGTTTAGTGTCCAGCACCTACCCTAATTTAATACTGACTGGAGTGGGAATATTTAAATAATTACGTTTATTGTCCAGCACCTACTCTAATTTAATACTGACTGTAGTGGGAATAGTAAATTAATTAAGTTTAGTGTCCAGCACCTACCCCAATTTAATACTGGCAGGAGTGGGAATAGTACATTAATTAAGTTTAGTGTTCAACACCTACCTTAATTTAATACTGACTGGAGTGGGAATAGTAAATTAATTAAGTTTAGTGTCCAGCACCTACCCTAATTTAATCATGGATGGAGTGGGAATAGTAAATTAATTAAGTTTAGTGTCCAGCACCTACCCTAATTTAATACTGACTGGAGTGGGAATAGTAAATTAATTAAGTTTAGTGTCCAGCATCTACCCTAATTTAATACTGACTGGAGTGGGAATATTTAATTAATTAAGTTTATTGTCCAGCACCTACTCTAATTTAATACTGACTGGAGTGGGAATAGTAAATTAATTAAGTTTAGTGTCCAGCACCTACCCCAATTTAATACTGGTTGGAGTGGGAATAGTAAATTAATTAAGTTTAGTGTCCAGCACCTACCCCAATTTAATCCTGGTTGGAGTGGGAATAGTAAATTAATTAAGTTTAGTGTCCAGCACCAACCCCAAATAAGTTCTGACTGGAGTGGAAATAGTAAATTAATTAAGTTTAGTGTCCAGCACCTACCCTAATTTAATACTGACTGGAGTGGGAATATTTAATTAATTAAGTTTAGTGTACAACACCTACATGAAATTCATAATGACTGGAGTGAAAATAGTAATTTAATTAAGTTTAGTTTTTAGTATGTAAATTGTATTTAAGTAAAGTGTATTTGTTAAAGAAATATTGGAAGAATTATAATTTTGTAAAGTATTTATTATGAAGAAAAGATAGTATTCAAATGAAAGGATCATGTTTTGTTACATATAAGAATATTACATGAGCACACAGGAATTGTAATTTATTGTAAAATAAAAATATTTTTATAATAATTATAGAACAACAAAAAATTACATGTATTTCAGCACATTACTTAGGGGGTCATTACGATGGCGGGCGGAAGCACAACCGCCGTGCTGGCGGATGCAAAAACCACCAGTTACCGTTCGCACGCAGCAGTCCACACCCCCGCCCGATTACGATGCGAAAAGTCAGCCAAACACCGCCGGCAAGCCAGCGACACCGTCCGCCATCAAAGTGCGCCCGTACACGTAGCGGCGCAGCCCAATTGACACACACCGTCCGACGAAATCACGTCCAGCCCGGCGTATAAATTACGATGCCGCAAACAAACGGCTCCCACGGCTAAGAGACACCGTACGACAAACCGAAGCGGTAACACGGACGCCGAGCACGGACAACGAAGAAGCGGCTCCCCGAGCATGAATCCAGCACTGCAGGCCCTCCCCATGCTCTTGCTGATGCACCACCAAGGACGCAACGTACCGCGGAGACGCAGGTAGGCACACACACAACAAGTGCACGCAAACAGCGCACACAGTGCAAGGGCGGAAAAGCGGACAACCCCCACCCCCGCGTGTACACTACACATCCACCATTGCATCCACATATGACACACAGGCCAAATCGTATCATCGCGTAACACATGTGTACACACCACCTGGGACTAGGAACCAACGACCCCGTCACGGCCCCAAAGCGGCGATGACGCCGCCACACATGCGCACAACGCAGAGGCCAACCGCAGCGCCATGCATGCGTCGCACACAGACACAGGGACACAACCAAGCAGCACACACATCAGCCCCACCCCGAACGCACATGACACGTGACAGGCCTGCCACAGACATGTCCCCAACGCCCAATTCACGGACAACACCCAACGCCACACAACCGACGCACACATGTCAGTGAAGTCACGCAACAGCAGGACACACCCCAGTGTAACAAACATGGCGTAGCACACAGCGGCGGCAACACCAACTAGGAGAAGCAGGGCCCCTTTGGGAAGAGGAACGCCAGTACCACACTGAAACACCCATACCACCCTGCACATATGAACAAGACATATAAAACGGAACACCAAAGAGCCCGGGGACCGACAACAGGTGGCCCAAGAATAACATTCACACACAAGGCCCAACGCAGAGCGGAAAGGCAGCCTGCCGCCCACACAAGGGAGAGCAGACAGCACTGAATGACCTTCCATTCCAACTCCGAAACCACAGCCCTACCAAAGAAGCCGGTGAATACAGACATTGTCCAAGAAAAGACCAACACAGGCATGCCGAGGAGACCGACCACAGGGCAGATAGCGCATATCACAGAAGCACACAACGGACGGGGAAGAAAAAGAAAACACTCCCCCATGTCGGCCACATGCAAGTTAATTGGAAGGAGTCACACATCACTGACCTTGAACTGTCTGAGAAGCATGTGGGATGAGGGCCCGTGTCCTCCGCACAAGCCAACAGAACACAAGTCCTGTCTCCCTATGACTACACAGAGCTCACAGCAACCTCGGAGCGTGCACATTGCAGACTGCACACACAGCCGGAGCACGCCACCACAACGCACCGCTGCAAAATGGCAACCGCAACACACCTACCCAACTACGCCGGACAGGTCAATCTGTACAAAACCAACCTGAAACATATATTGGGATGCGATCTCCTGTCCCTGCTGAACGTAAGTTACCGACTGACTTACCGCATCACATTGTTCAGCTGCGTCATGCCCGTCTTCTACTGTTGGAGGTGTCCCTACCAGCATCCCGTGGAGATGTGCCTCTCCAACCCGGCATGTCTAAAGGCGGACCTGCTACCACTACTCCTCCCTCTGGACGCACACGACAGGGCCTGCTCTGCCTATGGGGGCATGGCGTATGTGGCCAACATCGCACCCGCACTGAAATGGGACCACTGTGCCTCCACACGACGGATCATCGAGAACAGCTACATCGAATGTCACCCAGCATGCCCCATCATGGTCCTCCAAGGGACAACTTACGAACAACACCTTGACAGCCACCATCCGCTACATTGGCTGGCAAACATGTACACCACCAATGACATGGAAGCCCTGCTGGACGGCATCGCATACCTGACAACCTGTAAATTCGTCGGACCACAACGCAGGTTCACCGATTGACCTATGATGTGCAACCCCGCACCCATGCTTAGCTTCCGCACGGACTGGCCAGTCACCACCACAACAGCCATACCAAACGACCGGCAACTGTCACCACACCATCAACGACATCGCCATGACATCGGATATGACCGGGACATGCACACTGTTCCCCATCACATCCAGGAACACCGCATGCATCGTGGGAGGCAGTGGCATGGGGTCTGTGTATCGCACCCACATGGACGGAACTGCACGAACAACCAGGACACGACATGGATCCAGCGCCCATGGACACACACACCGCTCAGTGGACATGAATAGGTCGCCTGGAGTCTGTGGGTGCTGCACCCCTCCCACCCCCGCCCCGGGAATCCCATACCAGGACCTTTGCATGGACGACAAGTGCATACAACAACAACACGACCCCAGTGACTGTGACATGTCCAGTAACCACCACATTGCAACAACAAGTGGCACGCCGCTGCATGCACGCAAGCACATGCCCTGATGTCATCTCACATGCACGCGTGCATGAGGAACAACCGCAGCAAACCTGTCACATGGAACTGAGATGGACTGTGCCCATGATGCCAAGCGGTCTGGTAGGCTACATGTATACCGTCTGTGTCAAAGTCCGCAGCTCCGCAGCTATACGTAAATGTACATTAGCACAGCCTTGGCCAAGCAGATGTAACTCTGAAGCCCACATCCCACATGCAACAGCCAATCACATGTAACCCCACACCCTATCCCATTTGTAATCATGCTCAGTATATCCTCAACATGTATTCCGCTGCCAGTAGTGTCCACTATACTGCATCACAGAGGACAGAAGACTCAATATAATGTTTGAAACCAAAACTGTCTCCGCTGACTCATTTCACAAGTACGAATGAGAGAGGATGAGAGTATGTGAAGTACACGGCAGTCGTGACATGACCATGTAGTCCACTGGTATTGGATGTCAACGCAAATGAGTAGCACAACTGTGGAAGACACACATGTGTCGTGTGAAGTCGTATGGACGCAGTGCTCAGGTGGGTGGTGTGACGGGTAGATGCGCACATGCCAAGTTGGAGCACGCCGTGTTGGGAGGGGTCATGAACAGTACACCACCGCTTCCCTGGGCATTGTGAGAGGACACCTGTCAGGGGGAGTGAACACGTGTGTGCACAGCAGCCGGGCACACGTACAAAGCGGTACCAGGCGCACCTCAGCCCACCCTCTGTGGACAAGCTGGATCCTGTTGTGCGCACGCCATGCCCCTTGACAAGGCACACACAGCCCCAGTCGACCAGGTGTAACCCCAACATAGTCAATCCGCACAGGCGATACAGGGCACGGGATGGCAGTGGAGCATGGTGTGTGTGAGGTCTCCTCGCGCTCCTCCTGGTCATATCACGCAGGCAATAGAACCTCAACGTCTAGCATGGCACAAGTCAAATGGAAGTGTAGGGGGACGCACCACAGCACGAGCAGCACTGACGTCACAGGAGGTGGCTCGCACCATCCCATCCATTGCCCATTATACCAACCACGCCACATGCCATTGCGACTAAGTGCAAGCGCGTGCGCCACCACCCCCGAGCCCTCCCCAGAGAGGCCAAAGAGTGAATGTGTGGGCCATCAGTCACAGACGGACGCGGCCTGGCCGCAAGGGCAGCCACAGCCACTGGGTGTCGCAGGTGGCGGGTCCGGAAGGCGAAGACTGTGATGCATAGTCCATGCAGGCCGGGTCTCCATTTGGGGCACCACGCAGGTGGACGGCGTCCCGCCACACATCATACCCTGAGACAGCCCACTCGTGCAACTGGACCCACACATACACTCCTTGCCCTCTCTGGTGCGAGCTTGGGGCTGCCTGTGCAAGCGCCAGCCTCGCAGGTGCACATGCATATTGGGGGAGCGAGGGAGGACATGAGGGCTGGGGCGAAGATGACTGTATCACTGTCAGTGAGTACAAGGGATGACCCAGATGTGGAAAGGAAGAGACGTGTCCCGTGTGTACTGCAACTAGTCGCCAATCCAACTACCCCCCCATGTCCGGAATGTAAGCCCGCACCTAGGCCCGCCCATCCGCCACATCGAATATACCACCAGCACGACAACCTTCCCATTCGAAACACTGACTGGGGGTGGCGACCAGTGAACAATCATGTGTAGCCTACCCACGCGTACATGTGGGCCCTCCATGATCCATGTCACCTGCGGCAAAGTCATGACATGCGCAATGAGGGAAGTGAGGAGAGCTGTCCGCCCCACGCACAGAAGGTGCATCAGCTCCACAGACCCAGCAGCGAGTCCAGCAGGGGTCACATGTGCAGGGGCAGCTGTGCCTGGTGTGAAGGCACATGCATATAGACAGCACATCGACCAATGTGTAGTCTGCCCACATCTACAGTCCATCATCATGCGGACATAGGAATTGAACACAGGGCAACACATCTTAGTTGGTGCACCCACCGTGACCAACAATGCGCAATCATCGACGTACCCGCCCTGTGCATGGCCCCCCACCCAACGGAGGCACATCCAGTGCCACCATCCCACACACACAAGCCTTCCACGGAACATGCTGTGTCCAATGGTCAGTACAGAGTCAGCGCCCATCTGGTGGATCCTGAACAGGAGACACATGCACACACATGCCAGCTCCCACTATGTACGTCTGCCACCTGGCACGTGCAAAGTAACCTCTCACCTGTGACGTGTGACTGCAAGCACACAGCCGTCTTGGCATGGGGCTGTCAATGTGGACACCTGTCAATGTTTCGGGAGGTGTGATCCGTACAGTGCTGTACATAGGGTGCAGTGCTGACACCTACTACTGTCTCATATCCCCTCGTGCCACAGGTCCCACTTGTTTTGGCCGCTCAGCCTGTGCCCACATCGTCGTCGTCGTGTGCCATACTCATCCAGCCTCGGAAGCAGTTCCATGCTCAGCAGACATTCATGTTGCCGTGGCGTTGCCGCTTGACGAATATGCAGTCAGTCCCCATCAGCACGCCCCGCAAGTCATTGGGGCCTAGATCCCCATGTGCATGCACATGGCAGTGGTTTGTATCACTAGCCATTGCCATTGTTGGGAGACCTGTGTAAGTGTATTGTGGCCGTGCCGTCCCAGCTTGACAGCTGGGCTGTGGCTCATGTGCTTGCTCAGTCATGTCAGTGATGTGTATGCGAAATTGCTATGTGTTGTGTTGCTTTGACATGTGTCCTCTGCCATTTTCCCTAGGCGGAGACCGAACATTGACCGCCCATACCAATTGCTGGCGGACATGGACGATACAGAGGTTATTAGGAAGTTTCGGCTGGACAGGCCAACCCTGCATCGACTGTGTGCCATGTTAGAACCCCATCTCCGTCCCCGCAGGGTGTATCCGACTGCTGTCACCCCCACGGCTAAGGTGATGGCCGCCATGCATTTCTTCGCCACTGGGTCATTCCAGCACACAGTGGGCAGTGGAGGAGGGATGTCCCAGCCCATGTTCAGCAAGGTGCTGAGGGATGTACTGGCAGCCATGATGCTGTACCAAAACAGGTACATCAGATTCCCCAGGGCTCGTGAATTGGCGGCAGTGAAGGGTGCATTCTATGCCCTTGGCAGAATCCCACACGTCGTGGGAGCCATTGACTGCACACATGTTGGCCTTGTTCCACCACAGGCCACTGAGCGCCTGTACCGCAACAGGAAGCACACGCACTCCCTGAATGTGCAAGTGGTGTGCCTTGCGGACATGGTGATCACCCACGTGTGTGCAAAGTTCCCAGGCTCGGCCCATGACGCACACATAATGCGCAACAGCATCTTGCCACGACTGATGTCCAATCTGCAACAGGATCGTGGCTGTATTGTCGGTGAGTATGTGGAGTGGTGTGGCGTGCTGGTTGTGCGATGCTGTCCCCTGTCCAGTTGGAATAGCAACGGTTCTCTGTGTCCCTCACACTCAGGTGACTCTGCGTACCCGAATGGGGCATGGCTGCTCAGTCCATTGAGGAATCCTCGCACCCCAGCAGACGATCGCTACAATGAGGCACATGGGAGGACCAGACGTGTGGTCGAGCGTACCTTTGGCCTCCTCAAGTCCAGGTTCAGGTGCCTGGACCGCACCGGGGTGCGCTGGCGTACTCCCCACAGAAGGTGTGCCAGATAGTGGTGGCGTGCTGCATGCTGCACAATCTGGCCATTCGGAAGCAGATCCCCCTCATCGTGGATGACGGAGATCAACAAGGGCCCCAGCCCGCAGACCAGGACAGCTCGAGTGAGGAGGACAGCGGAGAGGAGGAAGCTGGTAATGTGCGGCAGCAGCTCATCGCCCGCTACTTCACTTGACGGTGAGTGTCCATGTACGACGGCTGATGTGGCTGTATCTGTGCAGGTGTGTGTGTGCTGTGTCAGGGTGGCCATTTGTTCACTGCGTGCTGTGTGTCAACGCTTCATGGCCAGGGTAGTATGCCACTGTTGGTGGCTGTGGCATTGTGCCCTATTGCTCTGTGCGATGTGTGTACATTGCTTGTAGTTGTTGACATGTACTGTGTGATGGGTGTGTGACACACTCATTGAATGTGCTCCTGTTCTGTCTCCCACCCCTAGGTCCCTACAGGCCCTCCGGATTCCATTGCCATGCCACGCATCAGGTGCCTTTCCGCCCAAGGTGGCCGTTGTATTCCGTACAAATAAAACACTGGGCACAAACAGCAGTTTGTGTAAGAGGTGCATTTATTTCAAACTGTGACATGTGATTGTGTGTAAGGTGATGACAAAAGTGGTGCGTGCAGTGACAATGAGCTGTCGGTCATGGCTGCGTGATGCTCAGGGTGTACCCACTGGTTCTATGTCCATAGTCCAACACACACATGCCATCCAGATGGCTGTGTGGAGTGGGATCGTAGTCCAAGTCAATGCAGTGGGTGGTCAAGGAAGGCTGGCTGGCTGCCTCACTTGCGTCTGGAGCGTGCGAAGTCCTCCCGGGAGATCTGTTTCCACTTCAGACGGCCCCTTCCACGTTTGCGAGGGGGGGTGCCTGCTTGCGACATGCTGGTGGTTGAGGTGTGCTCACTGGCTGTGGACGCAGGGGAACTGGACGCAGCTGCACGACCCTGCGCCCCGGCAGGTGGTGGCGGTGGTGGAGCTGCTGTCCCTGGCTGTGACCTCACCACCAGCTGGCCCATGAGGTCCACGAGTTGACCTATACGGGCGTCCATGGACCTCAGCACCCCCAGCACCTCCCGCGTGTCTGAAGCAGACCTGACCCATTGTTCTTGGGCCTCTTCATAGGCCCCAAGGACTCTGGCCATTTGAGGCAGGGCATGGCTCCCAGGGGAGACTTGCGTTTCCCTGACCCTGCTCCTCCTACCAGTACTGCTGCCACCGGCCTGCCCACTAGCCACATTGCTCACCACGGTCCTCGCTGTGGCTCCCAGGGTGGATCCAGTCGGGCGGGCCACCACCTGCGCTGGGGCTGGTGCCAGCGAAGACGTGGTGGTGGTGGCGGCGGTGGTGGTCGGTGCGGCGATGGTGGCGGTTGCGGCAGTGGTAGTGGCCGCAATGACCGTGGGTGTGGCCGCAATGACCGTGGGTGTGGCCGCAATGACCGTGGGTGTGGCAGCAGGGGGCTGGGAATGTTCAGCAGCCCTGGATGATGGGTTGGTGGGTAGGAGGGGTCCTGGGGAGCGGCTGGGCCCTGCCACACCAGATGGGCCTGCTTGGTGGTCCGTGTCCGAAGAGGAGGACAGATCCTCCACATCCGTGTGTCCTCGTTGGGGGCTTGTAGGCTGGCTGTGCTGGCTGCTGTCTCCATCCCCAGCATCCAGCAGTTCGTCACCTGTGGAGAGAATGAGATTTGTTATTGTGTTGCACCTGGCGAAGTATGTATTTGTTGTCTGACATTAACAGTTCGTGCAATCTCGTACATGGGTTTCCGGAGGCGTGTGTGTGGCTGTACCATTTGTAGTTGTGTGTGCTTGGCAATGGGACTGTGTGCTGTGCACATGTGGCATGGGACGGATTGGCCATGCCGATGGGTGTGTTGCTGTGCCCCTACTTATTGTGACTCTGGTGTATGCGGGCTCCTGGCCCATCCTGGGTCTGGTTTGTACTTTGCTTTTGGTGTTCAAATGGGACGCTTAGGAACGCATATGGCAACATGGGGGCCATGCCCCAGATTCGCATTTGGGATGGAATATGCTTTTGGGGTACATGCTGTGAGCCATGGGTGCCGAACGTGACATGTGTTGTGGCAGCATGACAGTGCATGGTCTGAGGTGTGTGCATGCCTGACATGGCCTGCATATTTGCTGTCTGTTGTGATTACTGGACATGGCATTGGACGCATCGTTATGAGTGAGTGATGGTTGTGTGCCAGCCGACGTATTGCAGTTGTCCCATCTCCTTGGTGTGCGTGCTGCCCTGTGCCATGTGCATCACTGCAGTGCTCGGGGGGTGTGGCCCATGTTGTGTGTTGTTGCTCACAGTGTGGCGTGCGCTTCATTGACTTCTGGCACATGGTTGGTCATGGGCATGTATCTTAGCGTGACTGCTGTATGTGTGGCAGCTGTGCGGATGACATGCCTTTCATGAGACTGGGGCTGACGGATGGGATGGATGGTATGTTGTATGTGCATGGTGTGTCTGTGTGTTTGATGGGTTCAGTGGTGTTCGTGTGCATTTATGTTGTTCCGCTCTGTTGCGTCTAGTGTTGTTTGTCTTACATAGGCGTAGTTGTGGGGTGTGTGGTTGACAGGCAGTAGGGGCTACATGGACAGGACTTCAATGGTGTTTCGGTTGTGTGTGATGGGTTGCACAGTGGCTGCCGTGTGGTACTATATTCAGTGTGGCTTGTGCATGCAGACGTGGCTCCTTGGGTGTTGCTGTGTCTGTGATGGGTCATGTGAGGTGTGAGTCTGTGGTTCATGTCCGTGTGCACATTGTTCACTTGTTCATGACGGTGGGCGGTGCTGCGTGTTCGTCTGCTACGTGACATGTCCCATGTGTTGGTCGTGTTACGGTCCTCATGCCTCCAGTAATCCAGCCCTGTCCAGTTTCCCACCTGCAGGTTGTTCGGGCGTGCACTGTACTGGATGCCACATGGTTCTAAGCGGGGGTGCTCCATGTTGCAGGTCTGTGGGGGTGGGGGGTGTTGTGGGTCATGGTGGTGGCTGGACACCCACTGACACCGATTGTTGTGGACCGTGATGTCTACCTTTCGGCTGTCGGTGTGCACTGCGGTGGCTGACACGTGGCTGTGGGGTGTGGGGGATGCTCCTCCTTGCTGTGCTGTGGGACTAGGGGCCTGGTGTGTGTTGTACTTGGGCTGTCCACCCTCCCACCCACTGCACTTTGTGTTCCTGCCACTTACCTGTTACTTGTCGGTTAGTGCAGCTATGGCGGACACATGGGTGTGGTGGGTGCTCGTTGTGGCGCTTCTGGCATATTTGGGGACCTGTTGGTGGTTACGTGGCTGGCTGAGTGTACACATGTCCCCACGCATCTTACAGTTGTTCGGTTTGGGCTGTGTGTGGTGGTGTCTGTTGCATGTGTGTGTGATGTGTTGTGTATTGTGTGCTGGACATGGGGGTGTTTGTCCCTGGGAGCTGTGGCATGGTGGTAGTGCATGTGAGTACATAGCGGTGTGCTGGTATACATTAGTTTGTACTTACCAGCCTCCACTCCCCTGCTAATCCGGCGAGGATCTCGGGATGTATTATGACTCGCACCTTCTCCTCCCACGCTTTGAAGGTCTTGAAGAGCGCGGGATTCCCTCCGCCAGTGACGGCTGCCAGCTCTCTGTTCTTGGTCTCCTTCTTCTTGACCAGGCTCTTGACGTCATTCCACCGTTTGTTTATTTCGACTCTGTTCCTGGGCAGGGTCCCGACTGCATTGACCTGGTCTACGATCCGGTTCCACATTCTCTTTCTGGTGGCTAGTGGTGTGTGCTGGACCAGGTTCCCATAGATTTGTGGGTGCACCTTGATGATCTCGTCGACCATGACCGTCAGCTCAATGGGCGTGAACTTGGGCATTCTTTGTGGTGCCATGGTGTTTGTGGTGCTGGTGCGGTGTGTGTTGTGTAATGTGCAGGGGGTTTGTGGTGCCGGTGTTTGGTGGTGGTGGTGGTGGTGGTGGTTGTGATGTGTGCGTTTCTGTGGTGTGCTGCTGTCCTTGCTGTGTCACTGTGTCCTCTCCTCTCCTCTCTAGTTTGCAATGTTGCAAGGGGTTGTGGTCGGTGGGAGTGCTGCTTTTGTACTTACCTATGTGGGTGTGTCCTCATGGTCTGTTGTTTTCAGGTGTGTTGTGTCTGGGGTTCTGGCCTTTGTAGTTTTTGTTTGTCCAGGGGGGGTGTTTTCGGGATGTGTACTGTGCTTGTGTATTTGTGCGTGCCTTGCTGTGTGGACTTGTTGGCCATGTTGTTTGCGATTGGTTTTGTCAGCGGATGGTTTCTGTGCAGGGACGTGGGCGCCATGGCTTCTTCCGTGTCGATTGTCATCGGCGTTGTTTGCGCTGGCGGGCGGTATATTTGTAGTTTTCCCGCGCTCATGGCGGTGCGATCGTAATCTCACGTGCGGTGTGTCGGCCGTGAGGGCGGGCGGTTTTGTGTTGTCGTGCGTGTTTCCGTCCGTGGCGGGCGGTTTGACTCCGACTCGGACGATGGCGGGCGGTATCTTGTGTGATTTTTCCGCCGATGGCGGTTTTCGGTTTGTGTAATCGTAATGGCGCGGTCGGTGTTCAGACGGTGTGTGCGGGCGGATTTTTGCCGCTTCCATGCCTGGCGGATTTTTTTACGCCGGGTATCGTAATGGGCCCCTTAATTTTTTAATATATTTGTAAATTAATTTTTGAGACACTATAATGTACATTTTCAAAACTTTGTATACATTTGAAATTATAACATTGTTTTAGAAAATATTGTTAATAATGATTTTGTATTAACAATTTTTTTATATTATAATACATATTTGTATAATTTAAAGAAAATACATTTTAAACATTTCACATGTAATTGAGAGTAATAAACATTATTTTATAATTTTAAAATAATATAATATATTTAAATTAGTAATATTAATATATTAAATATTAATATTAATACATATTACATAGGTTTCACATTGTAATTTTTTAAACAATGTCTAATTTGATAACTTAAAAAAATTAAGAACAACTATCAAAACATTTTTTATACATATATTTATTTTATGGAATTATAATAATTATTATGTAAGATATAATGGTTATTGTTATAATTTTACAAATTTTCTAAGCCATGTAAAATATTTTAAAAAATAACATATTATTTGTAGTATTTAAATTAAATACAATAACATTTTTAATATGTGAAATTAAATTAAATTAAAATAGATGAATTTTTAAAGTTTAAAGCTGCCATCTTTGTTTGGGTCTTATATTTTGTAACCGCACGCTATTGGTTTGGGTCATTTGGAAGAGGATCAGCTCGCGGTTGGAAGCTGCTTCGCGTTCAGCAAGGTAAGGTTTATTTTCTTTACTTTAACTATATTTTACAGTTATTTTGAAGGAAGTTAGGGGCCCATTCCGATAACCGGCGTTAAATAATCCGCCCTCTACGATAGCATGAGAAAACCGCCCGCCTGCACCATGGGAATACCGACCGAGCAATTATGAAGTCGCGAAGCAACCTCCGCCCGCGGCGGTAAAAACACACAAAATTCCGCCCGTCCATGTCCGAGTAGAAGATTAACCGTCCGCCACGGACGCAATCCCGCCCGAAAACCCAAATCCGCCCTGCTCTGACGACCGAGACAACGACCGTGAAATTATGATCTCCCCGACATGAGCGCGGAAAATCCACATATTCCCCGCCCGCCACGGTTAACAACAGCGATGAATAACTGACACTGCGGAAGGCCTGGCGGCCACGTCCGTGCACGGAAATCATTGGCGGAACAAAGAAATACACACAACATGGCCAACAAGTCCACACAGCAAACTACGCCAAAATACCCAAACACAGAACACATCCCAATGACACATGCCCCCTGCCAAAACTAAAAACTACAAATCCCAGGACAACAGACACAACACACCTGAAAACGACAGACCATCATGACACACCCACATAGGTCAGTACAAAAGCAGCCTCCTCACAGACCACAATCCCTTGCACTAGGACAAAGCGAAGACGCCATCAGACAACATAGAGAGACACAAAGGAAAGCAGCACACCACACGCACGCACACATCACACACATCACCACCACTACCACCACCACCATCACCACTGAAACAACGGCACCACGAACCCCCTGCACATCACACACCACACACCACACAACCACCACACCAGCTCAACAAATAGCAAACCACACACCATGGCAACACAAAGAATGCCAAAGTACACTGCCACTGAGTTGACGGTCATGGTCGATGAGATCATCAAGGTGCACCCACAAATCTATGGGAACCAGGTCCAACAGACACCAGTAGCCACCAGAAACAGAATGTGGAGCAGGATCGTAGACCAGGTGAATGCAGTTGGGAACGTGCCACGCAACCGGGGCGAAATCACAAAGAGGTGGCACGACCTGAAAAGCGTGGTCAGGAAGAAGGAGGCCAAGAATCGTGAGCTGGCTGCCACGACTGGCGGCGGAAATCCCGCGCTATTCAAGACCTTCAAGGCGTGGGAGGAGAAGGTGCGAGGCATTCTGCATCCGGAGAGTCTCACCGGAATACCAGGGGGAGTGGAGGCTGGTAAGTACAAACAAATGTATACCAGCACACCGCTATGTACTGACATGCACTACCAGAATGCCATAGCACCGAGGGCCAAACACCCCCATGTCCAGTGCACAATACACAAGACATCTCTCACACATGCAACAGACACTCCCACACACTCAGCCCAAAGGTACCAACAAACAAAACCATGGGGGCATGTATACAGTCAGCCAGCACCACAATTCCCACCAGGTCCCCTTGTACCCCAGATGCGCCGGAAGGAGCACTCCCCACACCCACACTCATGTGTCAGCCATAGCTGCACTAACCAACAAGTAACAGGTAAGTAGCCTTACCACAAACTCCGAGTATTGGAGGGGGACTGCAGAAGTACAACCACCACCAGGCCCCTAGTCCTACAGCGCAGCAAGATGGAGCACTCCCCACACCCATGTGTCAGCCATTGCAGTGCACACCTTCACCCGACAGGTAGATATGTTTCCCTCCATGGAGGGGTGTCTGTGGGTGGTAAGCCTTCACCACAACTCACAACACGGCCCCCACTCCCACAGACCAGCAAGATGGAGCACCCCTCCCTCTCATAACCATGTGACAGCCATTGCATTGCTCCCTACAAACCAACAAGTAGGTAGACTACTGTACAGGGCGGGGTGTCTGTAGGCATGAGGACTGTACTACGACTAACATTTGGGACATGTCACGTAGTAGAGGAACAGGTAGCACTGCTCCCTGTCATAAACATGTGACTAATGTGCACACGGACATGAATTACAGAGTCATAGCCCACATGAGCCATCACAAACACACTAACACGTAAGGAGTCACGTCTGCATGCACAAGTCTCACTGGAGTACTGACCCACATGCCGTGCACTGTGCCAGTCATCACACACATCAGCAACACCATCGAAGTCTTGTCCATGTAGTCGTGTCTGCTTGTTCCGTTGACATCGTACAACATCACCCATGTAAGTCTATCTTGTCTCAATGTAACTGAGTGGAACCACAGTAATGTCACATACACCACTGGACCCATGAACCACACAGGTACACAATGCACATTCAATGTCTCATCCATCACATCTTTTCAGCCCCAGTGTCATGAAAGGTATATCATCTAATCAGTTGTCCCATATACAGTAGTTCAGCAAAGATTCCTGCCGATGACCAATAATGTGTCTGTAGTGTCTGAAGCGCACGTCACACTGTGATTTACAACATACCTAATATAGTCAACACACCAAGAGCACTGCATTGCTGCACATGGCGGAGGGTAGCACGCACACCAAGGAATTGTCCCATCTGCAATACGTTGTGTGGCACACAACCATTACTCACTCACTACAATGCTTGCAGTGTAATGTCCCTAAATGATAACAGTGAGCAGATATGCTTGGTATGTCAGACATACACACACCTTTGTCTCTGCAGTGTCGTGTGGCCAAAACACATGTCCCCTCCTGCACCCATATGTCACAGTATGTACCCCAAAACCATATTTCACCTCAAAAGCGTTGAGGGGGCTGTACCCCTTTGCCATCTGCATTTCTAAGCGTTCCATTTGAACCCCAAAACCATATTTCACCTCAAAAGCGTTGAGGGGCTGTACCCCTTTGCCATCTGCGTTTCTAAGCGTGCATTTGAACCCCAAAACCATATTACACCTCAAAAGCGTTGAGGGGCTGTACCCTTTTGCCATCTGTGTTTCTAAGCGTTCCATTTGAACCCCAAAACCATATTTCACCTCAAAAGCGTTGAGGGGCTGTACCCCTTTGCCATCTGCGTTTCTAAGCGTTCCATTTGAACCCCAAAACCATATTACACCTCAAAAGCGTTGAGGGGCTGTACCCTTTGCCATCTGCGTTTCTAAGCGTTCCATTTGAACCCCAAAACCATATTTCACCTCAAAAGCGTTGAGGGGTGGTACCCCGTTTCCACCAAAGCCACAAAATGTAGGGGTACTGCAACACACCCATTGGCTATCCAAATCCGTCTCATGCCATGTGCACCCATCACACCATTCCATTGCCTTGATCACGCACACACATTGTAGAGCCATACACACGCATCTGGGAAATCAGTGCACAACTGTGCACCAACTGTGAATGTCAGACATCTAACACAAACCTTGCAAGGTGCAACACAATAACCTTTCGTCTCCGCCCCACAGGTGACGAACAGCATGATGCTGGAGAGGGAGACAGCAGTCATCACAGCCAGTCCACAAGCCCTCCACCCGGACTCACGGATGTGGAAGACCTGGACACCTCCTCGGACGAGGACTCCCGACCAGGCACATCTGGTGTGGCAGGGCTCAACCGCTCCCCAGGACCCCTCCTACCCACCAACCCATCTCCCAGGGCTGGTGACCAGTCCCAGGCCCCTGCTGCCACGGTCATTGCGGCCACCACCACCGCCGCAACCACCACCACCACCACCAGGGCCTCCCTGGCCACTCACCCTGCGCAAGGGGCTGCACGCATGTCGACATCGACCCTGGGAGCCACAACGAGGCCCCGGGTGACCACTGTGGCGAGTGGGCAGGTCGGTGGCAGCAGTTCAGGTGGGAGGAGCAGGGTCAGGCCAATGCCATCAGAGCCTGGGAGCCATGCCCTGCCGCAAATCGCCAGAGTACTTGGGGCCTATGAAGAGGCCCAGGGACAATGGGCCCGGTCATCTGCCGATACGCGGGAAGTCCTTGGGGTGTTGAGGTCCATGGACGTCCATATGGGCCAATTCGTGACCCGTATGGGCAAACTTGTCGACTTCATGGGCCAGCTAGTGGTGGCGGTGAGGGCCCAATCAAGGCCAACCACACCACCTCCGACACCACCTGCTGGGGCGCAGGTCCGTGCAACATCCAGTTCCCCTGCGAGTGGGCAATCCTCAGCCACCACCAGCAGCCCACAAACACAACCCCCCCCTCTCAAACGTGGAAGGGGGCGTCCGAAGAGGAAACAGGTGTCCAGAGATGACTTTGCACGCTGCAAACGCCAGTGAGACAGCCAGCCACGGTGGCCATCTACTGCATTCACTTGGATTACTATCCTACCCCACACTGCCATGTGAATGGCATGTGTCTGTCGGACTGTGGACCCAGAACAACATGGGTACACCTCGGCCATCACGCGGACATGTCCGTCAACTCATTGTTCCAGCATGCACCAATTTTGTCATCACCTTGCCCACAATCACATGTCACTGTTCAGAATAAATACACCTGGATCACATTCTGTTGTATCTGCTCTGTGTTTAATCAAGGATGTGCAACCGTCACCATGATCAGTAATGCATCTGTAGTGTGGTATGTCGATAGGCCAGGAGAGGCTGTAGGGACCTAGGGGTGCAAAACAGAACAAGAGTCCATTGAATGTGTGTGTCACACACTCATCACACAGTACTTGTCATCAAGTTCAAGCAATGTACACACATCTCACAGAGCAACAGGGCACAATGCCACAGCCACTGTCAGTGGCATACTACCCTGGACATGGACCATTGCCACACAGCACACAGTGAACAATAGGCCGCCGTGACAATGCACACATACACCTACACAACTACAGCAACATCAGCCGACGTACATGGTCACTCACCGTCAAGTGAAGTAGCGGGCGATGAGCTGCTGACGCTCATTCACTGCTTCCTCCTCTCCACTGTCCTCGTCACTGGACACGGCCTGGTCTGCAGGCGGGGGCCCTGGCTGGTCACCGTCATCCACTATCAGAGGGATCTGCCTGCGAATAGCGAGATTGTGCCGCATGCAGCATGCCACAACTATCTGGCACACCTTCTGTGGGGAGTATGCCAGTGCACCCCCGGTGCGGTCCAGGCATCTGAATCTGGACTTCAGGAGTCCAAAAGTCCGCTCCACCACACGTCTGGTCCTCCCATGTGCCTCATTGTATCTGACATCAGCTGGTGTCCTGGGATTACGTAGTGGGCTCAGCAGCCAAGGCCCGTTAGGATATGCCGAGTCACCTGGGTGTGAGAAACACAGAGAATCGTTGCAATTCCAACAGGATACAAGACAGCATGTCACACCCAGCACTCTACACGAGTATGCATACTCACCAACAATCCATGCACGGTCCGGTTGAAGATTGGACATCATTCGTGGGAGGATGCTGTGGCGCATGATGTGCAAGTCATGGGTGGAACCGGGAAACTTCGCACACACGTGTGTGATGATCATGTCCGCCAGGCACACCACTTGCACATTCAGGGAGTGGAAATGTTTCCGGTTCCTATAGATGTGCTCCATGGCCTGTGGTGCAACAAGGCCAACATGGGTGCAATCAATTGCACCAACAACGTGGGGGATGCGTCCAAGGGCATAGAAGGCACCCTTCACTGCCGCCAAATCACGAGCCCCGGGGAATCGGATGTACCGGTTCCTGTACAGCATCATAGCTGACAGGACATCCCGTAGCACCATGCTGAACATGGGTTGGGACATTCCACCGCCACTGCCTACCGTGTGTTGGAAAGATCCGGTAGCGAAAAAATGCAGTGCAGCCATCACCTTAGCCGTGTGGGTGAATGCTGTTGGATACACCCTGCGAGGACGAAGGTGGGGTTCCAACATGGCACATAGGTGATGCAGGGTGGGTCGGTCCAGCCGGAATTTACGAATGACCTCCACATCCTCCATGTCTGACAGCAATTGGTAGGGGCGATGTATGTTTGGTCTCCTCCTAGGACAGATGGAAGTGGACACATGTCAATGCAACACACCACATGGCACTTTCACATACACATAACAAAAATTACTGGCAAAGCTATAGAATCACAGAACAGCTGACAAGTAGGGACAGCACAGCCACAATACTCTTACACAGGTCCCCTTACCAATAGCAATGGCTACTGACACAAACCATTGCTATGAGCATGCACATGGGGATTTAGGCCCTAATAGCTTGAAAGGCATCATGATGGTTTCAGACTGCATAGGTGGGAGGCGACAACACCACGGCAATATACCTAGCTGCTGTGCCAGACACAGCTTCCGAGGCCGGGTGAGTATGGCACACACCAACAACACAATGTACACAGGCTGAGCGGCCAAAACAAGTGGGTCCTGTTGCACAATGGGATATGAGACAGTCAATGATGTTCCTAGTTCACCCAATGTCCAGCACTGTACGTATCACGCCTCCAACACACATTGACAGGTGTACACATTGACAACTCCATGACAACACAGCTGTGTGAATGCAAACACACATCACAAGTGACACGTAACGTTGCACGTGCCAAGTGGGAGATGTACATTGAGAAATATGGCATGTGTGTGCATATGCACATCCCATGCTCCCATGCTAATGTGTACATGATGATGTGCCAACAGACATGTGGAGGCTGAGCACTGGCCGTCATTGCCTATGCACACAGCATGAAGTGGCCCTGTCCAGTGTGGACATGCTCCCACACACAAATCATGGCCACACCTGCAAATGCATGGCGCACCTTCAACTGTGGATTCCACATGGCACCAGCAGACTGTACCCGCCATGGACCAGGCCCTTGAGGCCAA
This sequence comes from Calotriton arnoldi, assembly GCA_963921515.1. Classification (NCBI taxonomy): domain Eukaryota; kingdom Metazoa; phylum Chordata; class Amphibia; order Caudata; family Salamandridae; genus Calotriton; species Calotriton arnoldi. The sequence goes on from CAWUFW010017402.1 coordinate 210,469, forward strand.
CTCCAATGGCCCTCGCGACTGCATCCTGCGTGTTCGACGATAGAGGTAAGCGTACCGGGACAGCTCGGTGCAGGCCATTGTGTGCATTTGAAGTAGGCAGACATGGTACACCAATTGCAGCAGCTTGGACCCACTGGAACAGCCCCAGGGGGCTATATGAGTGTGGGAGGGAGACCGGCATTACCACAGCTTCCAGGGACTGCTGCCTGGCATCCCTCAACAATACCTGCCGCTGCTGCCACATGTCCACCTACATGTCGACGACTCTGAAGATATGTCCAGGTCCACCCACCAGCGAGGAGCTGGAGATCATGGATTCCGAGCTCCACGCACACTGCCCAAGGCTATTCATAGCAAACGTTGTGTGTGTAAGACAACTACAGTGTGTGTGGGAGTGCATGTGGGGGACACACATGTCGTTGATCCGCAGCACTATGAGTCAGAGCATGTGGGGTTCCAACATGCACTGCTTACCATGCTAACTACAGGTGTAAGGGGTATGTAGGCTCTATGGCGCTTTCCTATGCATGTCCCTCACGAGTGGTGGTACATCGCATTTCCATGTCACACATCCAGTCACGCAGCCACTTGGCAATGCAGGACTCAGGGCAGTCATTGCTTGTGTGAATGGCTGGCTGGGTCCCTGCTGGCCTTCTCAGTCGCAGCAGACCTGGGCTGCACATTGACCGCACAATCCTAGAAGGAGACAACACTGACTGTACAGTGGGTTACATGTGTCTTTTGTTCAGGTCTCTCCTGAAATGCACAAACTCAGCCCTGTCGATTGGACACACCATGCCTTGTGATAGGGATGTGTGTGAGAGATAGTGGCACTGAATGTGACCTCCATTGCGGGGTGACCCATTCACAGGGCGAGTACGTTGAGGGCTGCGCAGTGTTGGACACAGTGAGTCCACCCACAAAGATGTGTTGCCTTGTGATCTATGTGTTGGTCCACCTGACAATGGACAGTAGATGTGGGCAGACTACACATTGCTCAATGTGCTGGCAACCTGCATGTGAATGGGATGGACAGGTACTGTGTACACACTCCCAGCAGCATGCATTCACGTGTGGTTTACACATGCTTTTGGGCCATGTCCGATTACTTCCTGGCTCTGTTGCACGTCTCTGAGTATTTGGGATGGGTCAGCAGCATGCCACTGTGATTGATGGATGTGGGTGATGTTGAGAAGTGTATGAGTGACATTCCAAGGCTCTTGTGTACCATCCCTGCAGTTTGAAGTCCTCCAGCCCAAGGGCTTGTGATGAGCCATTGCATCCAAGTTGATGCCTCTGTGTATGTGTGACTGACAGTGCAGCCAATTCCACAAAGGGTGTGACGTCATCTGCCGGATGAGCTACTACGTGGCGATAACGGATCGGGGGATGCCCCCTCGTATTGTCAGGTCAGCACGGCGCTGCATTTCACCAGTAATGGTCTGCATCTTGACAGTCACACAGCCTGTGCCGGATGCATGTTTGTAGGGGCATCAGCAGCAAGCAAGTGTACAGTATTGTGGGATGGTGTCTTTTGCGGTGAGAGGCAGCATGTGTCCACAGCCTACCCATAATCTGGGTAATGTGATGTATGTTGTGTATGCAGTGGGTTGTAAGTGTACTCTGTGCTGTGTGCATCTGACATGCATATACGATTCCTGAGGGGCAAGATGTAATTTGAGCACTCTGCATTCTCAATGCACTCAGAGTCGTAGCCCTCAGGAACAACCTGTAGTGGCCTGGATTAGCAATTCACATGTATGTTTGAGGCACTGTGCCTACTCTGATTTCGTTCGGTCATATGTTTGCGATGCCTCACCTCATATCTCTGGTACTTACACATCCGGCACACTGTGCAACAGCAGTTGTGCTCGTGTGAACGACAGGTGGATGGCATGGGCTCATGGCCATTGTGGCCCGTCATGTTGCAGTCTGTGAGTGGTTTCCCATTCAGCTCCATGCAGGTATGTCTTTGGCCTAATTACGTAGTGGTCATCCTTGCCACCATCAGGACAGTGGGTGTGCACACCGCGATTTGGGGCTATGGTCGCAGGGTGACACAGGCCGGGTGTGGTGCTATGTGCACAACACATGTGCCACTTATTAGCGGCTTCATTTACTGTACGCCAGCCATTACGTGTTGATTGTGGTGGCTGTATGCAATTGCACAGGTATCGTGCAACATGTGGATTGGTGGATGTTCTGTGCTGCTTCCCTTGCACATGTCTGTTTAATTGATGCCAGATGAGTGAGGCCACCTCGCTCTCTCTCATATGGCATCTCCCGTGGGTGCTGAGGGACAGGGGACGGTCAACAGTGGTGTGGCATCGGATGTAGCAGCTGCACAGGTGCTGAGTGTGACAGATGTGACCAGCGCCTCGGAGGGACCAGACGTGTGCTGGATGAATCACAGGCCGAGACAGCAATTTCTGAGTCAACTGAGGACAGAGGTGATGCATCCATGTTTGCTAACACAGGGGACGTGGACTCTGGCTCCTCTTCAGCCATGCGGAGGCCAATGCCCGCCCTCCCATCTACTTCCACTGGTGCAACACGTGTCGGCACAGGGATGAAGGGTAGAGTTTCCTTCACACCAGGCACAGCTGCCCCTGCACATGTGACCCCTGCTGCCCTCAGTGCTGGGTCTGTTGAGCTGATGCGCCATCTCTGCGTGGGGCAGACAGCTCTCCTCAATAACGTCATTGCCCATGACATAACTTTGCCGCAGGTGACATAGTACATGGAGGGCCCACATGTACGCGTGGGTGGGCTACGCCAGACTGTCCAATGGTTGTCCCCCCCCAGTCAAGGTGGGCCTTCAACTGGGCCAATCTCAGGCTGACATTCCTGACCCTTTCTCCACCCCCCTGGGCACTGGCACATCTGACAACAGCAGGGCACGAGTCCTAAAATAAGAAGTGGGGGGACGCTGACGTCACGACAGGAAGTGACATCACGGAAGGTGGCTTGCACTGTCAGACTCATTGCCTCCCCTCGCTCACCCCTTATATGCGATTGCATCGTAGAAGCCAGCGCGTGCACAAGCAGCTCCGATCTCGCCCCAGAGAGGCCAAAGAGTGAATGTGTGGGTCCATTTGCCCCAGTTATCTGTTGCGCGGTAATATAAGTGGGGGGATGCCGTCCGCCCGCGTGGTACCCCGACTCGAAACTTGGACAACAGTGACAATGCATGACAGCCTCCGGAGTCCAGATACACCACTTGCAACACACAGAGGCTGTGGCTGCCCTAGCGGGCCAGGCCGCAAACACAATCCCAGACGAAAGGTAGACCCACCCCTGCGCGCATAGTCATTACAACCGCTGCCATTGACAAGGGACCCATGTGGTGAGACATGGGCCTCAGGGTGACGGGCTTCCGAGCCATCCCCCGCCAACGAGTGTCATGCAACTCACACATATCGCAAAGCCAATAGGACACTTTGCCTGCACACAAGTTCTCGAGTCAGGGTACCACGCGGGTGGACGGCGTCCCACCACTGATTTTACCGTGAGCCCGATAACTGGAGCAAATGGACCCACACATTCACTCTTTGGCCTCTCTGGGGCGAGCTCGGAGCTGCTTGTGCACACGCTGGCTTCTCTGTTGCAATCGCATGTAAGGGGTGGGCGAAGGGAGGCAATAAGTCTGATGGTGCAAGCCACCTTTCGTGACGTCACTTCCTGTCGTGACGTCTGTGTCCCCCCACTACATAATTAGGACTTGTGCCCTGCTGCTCACTGAGAATGTGTTGCCTGCAAGATGTGACCAGGAGAAGGGCGCCATGACCTCCCACCCACCAAGCTCCACTGCCATCCCGTGCCCTGGGTAGCCTGTGCAGGCGGACAATGTAGGGGGTACACCTGGTGGGCAGGAGATGTGAGTGCCTTGGCAAGGACCTGGCAGACGCACAGCAGTATCCAGCATGTCCCCAGAGGGAGGGCTAATGTCTACACCTGATGCAGCATTGATCGTGTGCCCGCCTGTTGTGCCCACACGAGTTCACATTCATCTCCAGACAGGTGGGCTTTCCAAATACCCAACACAGTGGAAATATAGCCCTCCGGAATCCTCCCCACACAGACTGTTTCAACAATGCATGTGTGCACCTACCCGTGCCACCCACCCACCTGGCCCAAGCAGAACTCCCGCTTCACATGACACAGGTGTGTCTTCCACAGTTGTGCTTCTCTCTCAGGGGCGGACCTCCAACTGTCCCGTAGCACATAGACAGCACCGAGTCGAACTGCCATCCTGTTTGAATGGTAGGCACACTCACACATCTACCTGTGACACAGTGGTGGCTGTGATGGCTATTGTGACTGCCATGGCAGTGTTGGTGGCCATGTCAGGGTACACTGACACACATTGCATGCGCAGCTTTTCGTGTCACTGCTCTGCACATCGGACTGGCCACTGTCCCTGGTGTTGAACAATTTTGCCGCCTGTCTATGTAATCTGTGACTGGATGCTGTTGTTCCTGTAGTCGGTTGTGTCTGTGTAGTTGCTGATTGCAGTTGTTACTGTGTGTGCATAGTTAAGTGAGGTACATGCCTTGTATGGTACCTCAACAATTGCAATGTCTGGTCTCACATTCCAATGTGTTTTACACGTGGCTGGGACTTCACTTCTTTCAGACTCTGCTACTTGTGTGTGTGATGACGAAGTGTTTTAGTGACACGGATTGTCTGCATGTATTTGCTGGTATTTCATGGAAAATGTATGCGTGTCATGTTTGCGTGCAAGCAAAGCACGGGGTGTGAGTCTGGCCACAGGATGACAGGTAGCATGTGCATAGTGTGCGGGTATGTGTGAGCTTAATTTCTGGGTGGCCAGCAGTGTAGGTGTATGTTAATCTTGTGATGAACATTGAGCCTGGGCACATGGCTTACTTTCAAAGTGTGCATTTGGGAGGTGTAGGTGTGTGAAGTGTGTGACTTTGGGGTAGTGTTGGTGTGTGTGTGCACTCTGGCAATGTCGATTACACACATGTGTTACCCAGGGGCATGGTGGGTGTTTGTATCCGTGTTCAGGTCTGTGAATGTGAGCGCATGTGTGTATTGTATGTTGCACAGTGTGCAGTGTGTGGGTGTGTCCTTGCAGTTCAGGATGGCTCGAACTTAATGTGTTTTGGCCATTGTGGGTCTGCAGGGTGTGTGACTGTCAAGATTGTGCCTGGTTTAATTAAGCATGTTTGTGAGTTTCAGCAGTTCGTACTCACTGTGCGGACCTGCCCACCCACACTGATATCCTGTGTGTGTTTTGTCATGCATTGCTGTAGCATGCTTCTTGCGTGGGTCCTACTTTTGCTTGATGAGTGTGATGTCCGACTGTGAAGGTAAATATGCACATATGTAGGACTGTGCTTTGAAGTGACCAGCCCGTCAGTGTTAATGTGATGATCTGTTGGGCCACGTCAGAGTCTGACAATCAAAGGCCCACGACCTGTAGTATTGCACTAGGTCCACTGTGGCGGCAACTCATATGCATTGACATCCAATGTCACTGGACTACATGGTCATCTCACGACTCTCGTGTACTTCACACACTCTCATCCTCTCTCATTCGTACTTGTCTTCTGAAAATAATTCTACAGAGTCACATATTTGCTTCGAGGCATGTATTTGGACTTACTTCCTCTGTGATGCAGTATAGTGGACACTACTGGCAGCAAAATGCATGTGGAGGATATACTTAGCATGATTACACATACGAAAGGGGGTACAGGTAGATGTAATTAGTTGTTGACTGTGGAATGGAGGCTTCAGGGTGACAACTGCCTTGCCCTTGCTATGCTAAAGTACATTTGCTAATTACTGATGGTCTCTGTGCTTTGACCAGACAGTATTCATTTAGCCTACCAGACAGCTTGACATCATAGGGACAGTTCATCTCAGTTCCATGGTACCGGTTTAATACAATAGTGACTCCGACACACCTGCGTCAGAGGTGACATCAGGGCATGTGCCTACCTGCATGCAGCAGCGTCTCACCAGTTGTTGCAATGTGGTGGCTACTGAACATGACACTGTAACTAGGGCCATGTTGTAGGGGGTTGCATTTGTTGTCCATGCAAAAGTCCTGGCACGGAAGTACAGACAAAGGTGAGGTGACAGTTCTCACTTACTACAGCAGACAGATAAGTGTGCACTGACAGGTGCATGTGTCCAGGTGCGCAGAATACATATTATGGCATAGTTGTTCGTGCTGTATTGGCCATGTGGTTAAAGTACACAAGTCCCATACCTCTGCCTCCCCCTGTTCATGCAGAGACACGGGATATGGTGAGGAACAGGGTGCATGTCCCGAAAATGTCAGATGTCATGGCAGTGGAGTTGATGGTAAGGTGTTAGTTGCAGATTATATGGTATAGTTCTTGTGCAGCTAACTGCCCACTCCGTGCGAAAGCCAAGCATGGGTACGGTGTTGAACATCTATGTTCAATTGGGGATATTGAGTCGGGGACCCATGAATTGACAAGTTGACGTGTATGTGATACCTTCCAGCAGGGCATCCATCCCATTGATGGTAAACATGGATGTCATCCAATGAAGCGGATGGTGGGTAGCAACGTGTTCGTCGTAAGTTGTCCCTTGTAGAATCCTGATGGGACATGTTGGATGACATTCGATGAAACTGTGATCCAGAAGACGTTGTGTGGAGGCACACTGGTCCCATTGCAGTGTGTCCCCGATTGCAGCCACAAACGCCATGCCCCCATACACTGAACAGATCCTGTCGTGGTCGTCCAGGGGTGCAAACAACTGTACCAAGTCCGACTTTGGACATGCCGTGTTGGAGAGACATAAATCCACAGGCCAGTGGAACGGACACCTCCGACAGTAGAAAACGGGGATGATGCAGCTGAACATTGCAATGCGGTAAGTTACTCGGTAACTTACATTCAGCATTGCCAGATTTGAACAGCCCACTATGTGTAGCATGCTGTCACTGTACAGCTAGATCTGTCCGGCGTAGTTGAGGGTCACTGGTGCAACAGCCATATTGCTACAGGCGTGCTCCGGCTGCCTGTGCTGTCAGCAGAGTGCAGCCTCCGATGATGCTGGGAATTCTGGAATGGATGTACGGCAGCAGGACTTGGGGTATAGCTTGGGCGGAGGACACAGTCCCTCATCCCACATGCTTCTATGAATAGTCAAGGCCAGTGGTGTGTGACTCTTTCCAGATTACTTGCATTTGGTCCACATGTAGGAGTGGTATTATTGTATTTTGTGGTGTTATCTTTCTTTCATGTTGTGCGCTATCTGCCAGTGGACGTTTTACTCTGCATGGCTATGTTTTGCTTCTTGTTGGTACAATGGCTCCATTCTCCAGCATAATTTGTTGCAATGTTATTTCGGAGTAGGAATGGAAGGCCATTCAGTGCTATCTGCTCTCCCGTGTGTGAGCGGGACACTCCGTTGCCGCTGTACATTGCGGCTTCTGTGTGGGTGTAGTGATTGGGCACACCTGTTCTCAGGCAGCAGGGTTTTTCTATTTTGTACATTGCATGTGTTGTTATTGCGAGCAGGATGGTATAGGTATTTCTTGTTGAGACTGGCGTGCCTTTTCCGGACATTGTCGATATTCTGCGCTGTAATGTAGCAGCCGCCGTGTGCTTCTCCATGTTTTACATACAAGGGTGTGTCCTATTTTGCAATCACATTACTCCCCTGTTCGGGACACTTGTGTGACGTCAAGTTGACAACTGTGAGTTGTCGGTTGGGGACATGACTGATGCAGGAAGGCCACGTGACATGTGCCTTCAGGGTGGGGCTGGTGTGTGGGGTGTGTAGTTGTGACCCTGTGGTGTTTGTGTGCAGCCCATGCATGGCGCTGTTGTTGGCCCCTGTGTTGTGCACATGTGTACCTGCGTCATCGCCGCTACGCTGCCGTGCCGTGACGGGGACGTCACTTCCTGGGCCCGGGTAGTGGGTGCCCAGGATGTTGCGAGTTGTTTATTTTTGACAGGTGGGACATGTGTGGGTACGGTGGTGGATGTGTCCTGTCCACACAGGGGTGTCTGGGGGGGGCCATGTACAGTTTTCCTGCCCTTGCACTGTGTGCAGTGTTTTCGTACCCTTGTTGTGTGTCTGCCTACCTGCATCGTCGTGGCGCGTTCACTCCTAGGTGGTGCATCAGGTAGAGCATGGGGATGGCCTGGAGTGCAGGATTCATCTCTGGGTGGGCCGCCTTTTTAGTCTCCGTACTGAACAGTCAGGTTTCCGCCTTGGTATCTCGTGCGGTGTCTCTTTGCCGGTGGGGCTGTTTGGTTGTGGCATCGTAATTTGTACGCCGGGCGGTGCGTCATTTCGTCGGACGGTGTGTCTCCATTGGCTCGCGCAGCTACGTAGACGGGCGCACTTTGATGGCGGGCGGCGCCGCAGGCTTGCGGGCGGTGTTTGCCTGACTTTTCACATCCTAATTTTGCGGGTGTGTGGGCCGTTGCTGGTGGACGGTAACTAGCGGTTTTTGCCTCCGACAGCACGGCGGTAGTTCTTCCGCCCGACATTGTAATGGACCCCTTAGAGTTTATTTAGAGATTTTTAATTGATGTTATGTTCGTTTATATGCGATAGTTAGGTTTAGACTGTTTATCGCTATTTACGTAATAGAGGCCTAGTCCGTAAGGAAAGAATTATAGTGTTTAATTTGTTTATTTTGTTAGTATAATAGTAGTAGTAATGTAATTAAGTGTATTATGTGTGGTTTTGTGTGGGTGGGAATGTTTGTATGTTTATTTTCTAGGTTCTAATTGAAAGAAGTTTCGGTTGCCGGAAGATTGCGTTTTTTTATAATGGAAGTGTATATTAGTTTTACAAGCTAATATTTTATATACACTTACATAATTTTTCGGTTTTCATGGAGCGTTTCTTTTTTAAATTATTTTCGGGTTTTGGATGGTTTCCAGATTGTGGATTTATCGATAGAGGATTATACTTTTGGTACAGTTGTATTTTTTCATTTTTTTTTGGGAAACATTTTAAGGATATTCCATTGAAAGCTATATGAATAATTTTAGAAGATTTGTAATTTTGAATCAACAACAACAAACAAGGTAAGTTTAAGAAAATTATTTATTTGTGGGAGGTATATAATGTTATGTTTTATTGTTGTTGTGTTTTATTTTCTCACATTTATAATTAATGTGTGTAAGGATAATATATTTTTCTATTACAAAAATATTACACATATTAATAAAAAAATTGAGATAATTAATATTTTTATATATTGCTATAAAACGAAAAAAGAATGTGTGATCAATTTAATTGTTTAGGCAATTTTATAGTAGGCTTTTTGCAATCATTTCTAGGTACTCTAGGCCTTTTGTACTAGGATATAATTTAACTTGTTCTTGTAGGTATTGGTACATTTGTTTGGTTTGTTTAGACGTTTTTGGTTTGAGTTGGGTGATAGATTGCTGCATTCGGAGTTCCTGGTAGCTTTGTTCTTTTTGTAGGGCGGTTATTAGTTTGTCAAGTGTCGGTCTGACTCTTCCTGTTGTTTGTTGGAAGGCATTATGCCATCCTTCAACAGCGTTATTAGTTTTAGCTTGTTTGTTAAGTGTGCTACTATATACGTTCCACCAGGGAATTTGAAATTTGGGTTGTCTCCTATGGCCAGATCTATGTAATCTGCCTACCCAGGTGTCCTCGAAGTAGTCCAGGGGTGGACTTAATTTTTCCTCATATTGTTTATAAAAAGGGCTTTCCAGTAGTAGATTATAATGTTCAGCAACATCTGTTACTGGTACATAGGCTAATGCAATTAGTTTTTTAATTTGGAATTGAAATGATGTGTTAGTTGCATACTCTACACTGAGGGTAGATTTTTGGAGGTGCCTCCATAGGCATTGATTAAAATGATAACACCCTTGAATAGAGGTATGTGGGTATGTTTTCAGTATAGCATTTATCATAGACTGTTCGAAATCTATAATAATTTTCTGTGGGAAATAGTCATTGGTTTCCTGTTTAATTTTATTTAGGATTTCTACATAGGTTGCATTGTGTTTGTTAGGCAGCAATGCGTAAATAAAGGGAATGTTGCAATTTTGATGTAGTCCATGTATGGTATAGAGTTGGAAGAATGGTTTGGGACATATTGAGAATGTACCATCCATCATCCATACCTCAGCTTGTTGCAGCTTTACTAAATTGAGTGCTGTACCAAACATTATTATTCTGTTGTCATTACTTTTATTATCATAGATAATAAATGGTTTATTTATTGTAAGTTATAGACAGTTCTGGTGTAATTATTATTTCATCAAAAGTTTTAGGATTTGGAATGGGAGTTGTTGTTGCCCTTTTTGTACGTGCTTTGGTCCTTTTTAATGAAGCTATGGATGGCATTTGTCCAGTTGCTTCTTTGGGGATGGTAGGTAGCTGTTCTTTTAGAATTGCAGTGGTTGGTCTTTGAGAGCTTGTGCTAGCCTTTAATAGTTTCTAATGCACCCCTAACTTCTATCTCTGTTATATCAGGAGGGTGATTATGCTCCCTGGTGTATAAAACATTTGCTTCCCTGATAGTAGCACGCCCATAACATTTATTTGAATAATATTTCGAACATTTCCAATTCACTTTAAGCCCGGTTTGTTTCTCCTGGGTATACACATATCCCATATAACACAATAACATTTTGCCTTTTTGTGATGTAATAAATTGTGCGCCTTCTGTCATTGTGGTGTTCAGAAATCTATAATAAATGTTTATGAGAAATTTAAAAGTTATTGTAATAGTTGATAATATTTAGAAAATAACATTTTTTGAAAATATACTTACAAAGTTCGTAATTAGATGATTGAAAATGATGTTTTCTATACTTTCTGTGTAAAATTTTCTGAAGTCTGTTTTATTCTGTTGAAAAAAAGCAGATATTACTATTTGATACTCAATATTTAGAAATGGGGTGGGGTGTGTTTTGGGGATGGATTTTGGGTTTGGGTGGGTGTTTTACAGGTTTTCTTAATGCATTTAGAATAATACTTACTTTATTAGGTAGATCTTTTTAAGGTTGTTCTTTGTAATTTTGTTATTGTGTTTTAGTTGTCTGTAGGGGAAACATAAAATAGAATAAAGACATAAATTAATTATTTGAGGATGCAAGTTTTTTATCAGAAAATTAACTTAACTGTTATTTAGTATACTTCATTTTACTTACTTGTTGTAGATTTATAGAGGTTTTTGTTTGATAATGTTGTTTATTCCTGTAGCAAACCAGCAGAGTTTCGCCTTCTTTAGTCTTCTTGGTTTGAGGTGTAAAAAAAGAGTTATATTTGTGGCTTTGTATAGGGTTTTAGAAATTGTTAGTTTGATTTCATTGGTCGCTCTTAATATTGTGTGTTTTTATTGGTTTATTTCAAATGTTTTAATTGTTTTGTAAGTTGTTTTCCTTATATGGAAAACGCTAATTAAGATTTAGATTTTTTTTGTCTTTCTAATTACCATTAATTGTTTGTGTGTTATAATATATATGAATATGAAGAAAATGAATTTATATGCTGAAAGTTTATATTTATTAATGTTTTAAATAGTGTATTTTATAGTTTAATTTTTGTTATATATTTATTATGTGTAAATAATATGTATTTAATTTGATATGTGATGTGTTCTTAGGTATTTATTTGTATTTATGAAGTATAAGTTTGTTTGTTTTTTATGTTTTGGTTAGTCGATAATTAGAAAATAATGATATATTTGCTGTCGATATGCTTGTGTTCGATATATTTTACATGGAGTATGTATTTTAATAATGTTCGATATTTTTTAAACGATAATAATGTGTACGATATTTTTGATTTCGATATTTTTTACTTACGATCTTCTCGTTTCGATATTTTTGATGTTTGTTTAATAAGTATGTAGTGTCGATATTAATGCTATCGATAATTTTGTGTCGATAAAAATGTAGGTCGATATTGTGTCTGTCGATATTATGTCAGTGATTCAGTTAAAAGGGACCGCAGAGTCTATTTTATGTAAGGTAACAGGGGTGATCAAAAGGCGTTTACAAATGAAAAATAAAGTTTGAATTGCATTGGCCGGTCTAGAAGATTTTCTTATTTTAACCCAGATTTTATGCCAAGTTGGAATGGAAAAAGTAGTTAGCAAATCGGTTTCCCAAAGATTCTCTATTTCTGTTTTAACTCTGCCTTCTGGAACCAGTATAAGATGTTTATATAGCTGGGATGCGTAAGGGAGTACATCCAATAAGTTCTGAATAGGAAGAGGTGAAGGAGAGGTTGTCTGATCAAAAGAAAATTTGTTATAAGAGGATTGAGTTGCCGAGATAAGCAAGCAGTATTTGACTTCATACGAGTCTTGAAAGGAAAAAAACAACTGTACTACTCGAAATGGCAGGCAGGTACCATCTTGAAAAAATTGATGTATCCATTTAAAACCTCTGGAATACCAATCTTTCCAGAAAATGATTCTGTTATTTATTTTAATAGAGGTATTATACCAAATTGATGACTGTAAAAATTGACCTTTAGGAGTTTTATAAGAAATAAAAATAGGAGATAAAATTTTGCATGTGTTCTTAAAAATCGGAAGAGATAAGGATAAGGGTATAGAAGTGAAAGACAAACACTCCATCAGGGAAAAAGGAAGCCAAGCTGATTTCTCAATGTCTGTCCATAAAGTCCAGAGTGTAGAATCGTTTTCTTGTAATAAAAGTGATGTTTGTTTAAGACAAAAGGCTAAGTGATATTTATGGAAATCTGGAAAATTAACTCCCCCCATATTTTATTTATTTATTTTTAGTGTTTTCTATAGCACGAACAAGACCCTAACAAGGGTATCAGAGCTCTTCACAGTACAGAGCAAACAATTCTAAACAGTTTAGTAGAGTCCTACAGATAGATATCTAGCATATATGATGGGTGGATAAAAGTACATTCGATAAAAACATACTAAATAAAAAAGGTTGTTAAGTTCAGTGCATTAGGACGTGTTCAAGTACAAACAAATCATATTTAGAGAGGCTGTCCTCATAAGGTATCATAGAAACGAGTTTAGTATAGAGGATAGGTTCATAGCAAGCAAAAATTTTATCGAAAGAAGAACTCCCTCCAGGAGTCAGATCTTGTGATAGCCAAAATAGGGAGAATCACTCCACGTGAAGAGCAAGTCAAAAGATTATATGTTGGAGTTTATAGAGTCAAGGTGAGTAAGGACTGCTGAGGATTTAAGGGAGGAATTTGCTCATCAGAAAGGACATAGCTTCCATTTTGAATAATGTCGTTGATGAGATTCTTCTGATACTCGGAGGGAGCGAGTTCCAAATTCTTGGTGCAGCTCCAGAGAATGCTCTATCATATGTTTTTTTCTTGCTGAAGAATGAAGGTTTCAGGAGAAGATTACCGGAGCTCCTAGAGAGTCTGCTTCCTCCAGATATCGTACGTTTCTGGGCTAGATACCGGGGAGTTTTGTGGCATAATGCTTTGGGGGCCAATTCCGATTCAGGCCGGAAAACGTACCGACCGACTCGGTACGGGAATTTAGTCAGACCGACACGTGCCGGCGCTGCCCGATCCGCGTAGTACGATGCAATGCATGTGAATTACGACCGGCTCATACGGAACACAAGCCGAACGACCGAACCGCACGGAAACTAGCTATCCGGCCGGAAAACTACTCGAATCAAACCGACCGACACGCACCAGGAATGAACCCGACAGAAACGTACCCGCGAACTCCGACCCGCGCAGTACGATGCAATGTGTGTAAAACCAGACCGAGTCGCACGGAGCTCAAGCCGTACGACCGACACGCATACAAAACAGGGAGCCGAAGCAACCCAATACTCCGCGACCGACGCGTACGCCGCACATGAAACACAGCAGAAACACAGCTTGAAAGACTCGGAGAAGCTCGCACGAGCCAACTGCAGCGTCCTACTCGGTCAGAAGAACGTCTCCTACATGCCTAAAAACTACAAAGGAAAAAATACAAAAAAAGGGCCAAACAAGCAATGACAAAGTCAATAAATACAGGGGAAAAAACATGGAACAAAGACACACCCACAACTCCACCCATATAAAGGCCACAAATCCCTACCATGATCCTTTGCAAATTCAACTGACCTGCCAGCACAGAACACCATCAGACAGCAACCACAGACACACCCACAACTCATCCATCACACAAGCAACACACCATTAGCACCTCCCAAATAGCACCCTCACATACACCCAGCAAAACCTACACTCACCCACCCTCACTTGCACACACACACACACACACATCAATCCCCACCACCACCCATCACCATGCCCCCAAAGAAGAATCCAAAGTTCCTAGACAGTGAATTGGAAGTCTTGGTAGATGAAATCCTCAGGGTAGAGCCACAGTTGTTTGGTACATTGGTCCAACAGACCCCCATGTCGCAGAAAACCAAGATGTGGGAGAGGATCGTCGACAGGGTGAACGCACAATCACCATGTTTGCGCACAAAGGAAGACATCCAGAACAGGTGGTATGATGTGCGCAGGAGGGTCAAGGACCTAGTCAAGAAGGATTACGCCTTGAGTCATCGCACCGGCAGTGACCCTCCTGCCAAACCAGTATACCTCAGGCCCTGGGAGGAGAAGGTGCGGGCCATCCTACCACCAGAGAGCGTACATGGACTATCAAACATCCCAGAGCCTGGTGAGTACACAACCAATATACCCAATATTGTGTGACAATACACACACATCACTGTCAAGGGGATAGTGAAACCATGCACCGTTAGCAAAGCCACAGTAACCAAAAGATAATCATCCCAAAATGTGTATGTTAGTTAGACAAACACAATACCTGCCATCTCATAGTGATATGTAACTGTGTCATGACATGTACAAACCTAACAACAAATAGAGCAAGGCAGTGGCACAAATCTAACCAACAAACACTGTCAGACATTTTGCCACCACTAGAACACCACCTCACAGGGAAGGTCACTGAAAGGAAGGAATTGTGTGTATGCTGGTGAAGTGAGTGTAGCCAATAGCATGATGGGAGTTGTAGTCACAGATATTGGTCACCCTCACAATTGGCCCATCAACACCACCCTGAACCATGCTCACATCAAAGGGAGTGGAAAAGAACTGACAAGATGGCTGACACTGGGTACTGCTGTGGGGAGCACAAGGCCCTGCTGAGAACTGTGCACCAACCAACAGCAGGACACCACTGACTGACATCCTGAAAGCCAACTTGCACTCCCTGCAATGGAAGCACGTTCCATGGTGGGATATCTGGCTGGGTGGGAAGGAGGACTGACAGCACTGACCATAGTTACCAGCAGCTTTTCTCACACACCCCTTAACACAAACTCCACACAACTCACCTGGGAGAATGCATTGCCTCACACACTAATTAAATATCCCACAAAGAACCACCACACTGGGTTATGCTGTGTGAAGCACAGGGACACTTTTGGGACTTGTAGCCAAACAAACGCCAGGACAACACTGTCAGCCATCCTGTCAGCACAGGCACACTACCCCACAGGGAAGCAGAGTCAAAAGGAAGGAAGTATGGGCAAGCTGGGAAGGGGGTGTAGGCAATAGCATGATGGGAGTGGTAGTCACAGCTCAACATCCCCCACCCACATGGCCCAGCAAGCTCACACTGAAGCATGCACACCTCACAGGGAGTGAAAAGCCACTTCAAAGATGTCTGACACTGGCCTCAGCTGTGGGGAGCACAAGGCCCTGCTGGGAACTGTGCACCAACAAACAACAGGACCACACTGTCAGCCATCTTGCCATTGCTGTCACACTCACACAGAGTGAAGTCCACTCAAAAGGAAGGAAGTATGGGCATGCTGGGAAGGGGGGTGCAGGCAATAGCATGATGGGAGTGGTAGTCACAGCTCAACATCGCCCACCCACATGGCCCAGCAAGCTCACACTGAAGCATGCACACCTCACAGGGAGTGAAAAGCCACTTCAAAGATGTCTGACACTGGCCTCAGCTGTGGGGAGCACAAGACCCTGCTGGGAACTGTGCACCAACAAACAACAGGATCACACTGTCAGCCATCTTGCCATTGCTGTCACACTCACACAGAGTGAAGTCCACTCAAAAGGAAGGAAGTATGGGCATGCTGGGAAGGGGGGTGTAGGCAACAGTATGATGGGAGTGGTAGTCACAGCTCAAAATCCCCCACCCACATGGCCCAGCAAGCTCACACTGAAGCATGCACACCTCACAGGGAGTGAAAAGCCACCTCAAAGATGTCTGACACTGGCCTCAGCTGTGGGGAGCACAAGGCCCTGCTGTGAACTGTGCACCAACAAACAACAGGACCACACTGTCAGCCATCTTGCCATTGCTGTCACACTCACACACAGTGAAGTCCACTCAGAAGGAAGTATGGGCATGCTGGGAAGGGGGGGGTAGGCAATAGCATGATTGGAGTGGTAGTCACAGCTCAACATCTCCCACCCACATGGCCCAGCAAGCTCACACCGAAGCATGCACACCTCACAGGGAGTGAAAAGCCACTTCAAAGATGTCTGACACTGGCCTCAGCTGTGAGGAGCACAAGGCCCTGCTGGGAACTGTGCACCAACAAACAACAGGACCACACTGTCAGCCATCTTGCCATTGCTGTCACACTCACACACAGTGAAGTCCACTCAAAAGGAAGGAAGTATGGGCATGCTGGGAAGGGGGGTGTAGGCAACAGCATGATGGGAGTGGTAGTCACAGCTCAACATCCCCCACCCACATGGCCCAGCAAGCTCACACTGAAGCATGCACACCTCACAGGGAGTGAAAAGCCACTTCTAAGATGTCTGACAATGGTGCTCTGTGGTGGGGAGTACCAGGCCCTGCTGGGAACTGGGCACCAACCAACAGCAGGACACCACTGACTGACATCCTGAGAGCCAACTTGCACTCCCTGCAATGGAAGCACGTCCCATGGTGGGATATCTGGCTGGGTGGGAAGGAGGACTGACAGCTCTGACCATAGTTACCAGCAGCTTTTCTCACACACCCCCTTAACACAAACTCCACACAACTCACCTGGGAGAATGCATTGCCTCACACTCTAAATAAATATCCCACAAAGAACCACCACACTGGGTTATGCTGTGTGAAGCACAGGGACACTTTTGGGACTTGTAGCCAAACAAACGCCAGGACAACACTGTCAGCCATCCTGTCAGCACAGGCACACTACCCCACAGGGAAGCAGAGTCAAAAGGAAGGAAGTATGGGCATGCTGGGAAGGGGGTGTAGGCAATAGCATGATGGGAGTGGTAGTCACAGCTCAACATCCCCCACCCACATGGCCCAGCAAGCTCACACTGAAGCATGCACACCTCACAGGGAGTGAAAAGCCACTTCTAAGATGTCTGACAATGGTGCTCTGTTGTGGGGAGTACCAGGCCCTGCTGGGAACTGGGCACCAACCAACAGCAGGACACCACTGACTGACATCCTGAGAGTTAACCTGCACCCACTGCAAGGGTGGCATGCTTCATGGTGGGATAACTGGGCTGGGGGAGAAGGAGGTCCGGATGTCAACCAAATACCGCCAATGCTGGTCATGCACACACCTCAACATTCACATTGAAATGCTTCAGGTTGGCAGGACAATGTGCTACACCAATATCAACCTCTGACTGTGACAACTTAGGACAATGCAATGTACAGGCCCGCATCCAGAGGTACAGTCACAACTGTCAGGTGTTTGAACCATTGATGCCTGTAGAAACATAACATACATTGTGTGTCTCTTCCAAAAACAGGTGATGATGGGGACACAGCAGCAGATGATGAGGAGTCCCTGTCCCAGGCTCCGGTGGCCCCTGAGCTCTCTGGTGTGGAACAGCCTCTGCCCTCCTCGGATGGCGAAGACCTACCTGGCCCCTCCGGTGTGAGTCATCATGCAGCACCAGCAGGACCACCATCTGCACCCCCTCCTCCAACATCTGCCAACACACAGACCACCCCCACCGACACGGACAGACCAAGGACACTCAATGACAACAGCACAGGGACCCCGGCCCACCGTGAAGCAACGGACAACAACCCCAGTACCAACCCCCAAGGGGGCCTAGGCTCACCTGTGCGTGCCACCACAGGTCCCGCACGTGTGGCCAGGGGTGGTGGGAGGGGTGGTAGGCAGAGGTCGCTGTTTGCAGAGGGGTCTGGACTGCATGATGACCCACAACTGGTACGCATTGCTGATGCGTACCAGAATAGCACCGGAGAGGTCAGCCAGGTAGTCGGGATCCTCAAGGACATTCAACAGCAGCAGGCTGCCCATCATGCCCGCTTGGACTCCCACATGTCCCGTGTGGAGACACACATGTCTGGCATGGAGTCCAAGTGGGACACATTGGAAGAACTGACAGCGGTGCAGAGGGACATATTGACATGCCTCTGCCAGATTAGCACCAACATGGCCACACCTCCCTGTGTGCCCACAACATCTGGTGCCGCAACAACTGCAACTGCCACAGGGAGGGAGGATGACTCTGGTGGAGAGTCCTCTGCACCGCAGCGGCCTGCACGTGAGGGTCCCCCCCGAAAGAAGAGGGGTCGTCCGAGGAAGGAAAACTGAGAGGCCGATGGCCATGTACATCCCCCAGGAACCCAACACCTGTTCTGGAAATTCCCCTTTGTGTGCAAACTGTTCACCCTGTCGAATGCAACCCAACTCTCCCACATGACATGGGGAGTTTAAGTTGGACCAATGTATCAGATGACTGTGGACTTTACTCAGGACATTTCTGCTACCAACACTTCCAACTCATCTGGGAACTTTGGATTCCAATCCCAATGTACAGCACCCACCATCCTGTGCACTATCCTCACACATGTATGTAAATAAACTCACTAATACACCATACTTGCCTCTGTTGTGATTCCAACGTTGTTTTTGTCATGGAGATGATGATCTGCTAAATGACACTGTGCATGCTAACTGCTACAGCAAGTTCAACACCGTCATGTGAGTCATGGCGACGTGACACATATGAGGGAGACACACCACTAGGGCTACACAACACATACACACCAGGGCCATCTGACTCATCGCCTACACTGATGTTGCCAGGAAATACAGTGGAATGCACAGACACCACACCTATCCAGAGTATGTGTTAACTAGCCCACAGGTGCAGTAAGCAAATGTCAGTCAGATGTGTGACCACAGACAACGCACATCCCAAAGTGAAGCACAGGTTTATTACACATTTGCAACATGTTGTTTCCACTACAGATGCAAGGTAATCCCACGTGGCAGTGGCCACACAGTCACCAAGTGTAGAAGAAATAAAGTCCAGGGGTGTGTGGCACATCACCTGCAGGGAAACGACTGCTTCCACCCTGGAAGTTGAATCATGGTGTCGGGGGATCCGAGTTGACCAAACAACTCTGAAAGTACCCTGGAAGGACAGACATGACACACAGTCAAAAGCACTGAAGAACAGGACAGAACTACAATACTCATGCCCAATACATGTCACAAGATACCTACACAAAACCAAGTCAGCATGTCAACACTTTTGGGGAGTACAGATTACCTGTAAGGACACATCGCTGCACGCATCCAGTCAAGTAGCACATGGCCTCACTCAAACAGCAACAGAGCACCACCAACACATATCATGCAAACTCAAATCATTGACATACCAACTCTGTATACTCACATTCAGCTGAAGAAGTTGGTGATGAGCTGTGTGCGGACATCCCCATCATCATCATCATCATCATCACTGGCATCGTGGCCCAGGCCAGGATCCTCCACAGGTGGCGGATGTTGGTCATCGTCATCCAGGATGAGAGGCAACTCCTTCCGCACTGCCAGGTTGTGTAGCATGCAGCAGACGATGACAATCTTGCACACCTTTGCAGGGCATATGGGAGGGCCCCTCCTGCCTTGTCCAGGCAGCGAAAGCGGCTCTTCAGGAGACCAAATGTCCGCTCGATCACTCTCCTGGTCCGACCATGTTCCTCATTGTAGCGCATCTGGGCTGGTGTCACAGGGTTCCTGAGGGGTGTCAGCAACCACGGCATGTTGGGGTATCCGGAGTCACCTACATACAGACAATTGCACATTAGCTGAGTTGGAAAAGAGGGTGGAATACAACATTGCAGAACACACACAATGGTACAAAGTCAGCACACACCGACAAGCCAGGCACGCTGGTTCTGCATCTGTGACATCATCCTCGGGATGCGACTACTCCTCATTACGTAGGCATCGTGTGCAGAACCGGGGAAACGTGCACACACATGTGAGATGCTCATATCTGCAAGACATACCACCAGGGCATTGATAGAATGGTAATGTTTCCTGTTCCTGTATGCCTGCTCATGTGCCTGTGGTGGTACCAAAGCCACATGTGTCCCATCAATGGAGCCGATGACATGTGGCATCCTCCCCAGGGCATAGAAGTCACTCTTGACGTCAGTGAGTTGTTGACGTTTAGGGAAATAGATGTACTGGTTCAAGTATCTCCACATCGCCTCCAAAACATCGCGTAGCACACGGCTGAACATGGTCTGTGACATCCCACCAGCAGACGCCACAGTGTGTTGAAAGGTACCGGTGGCAAAGAAGTGTAGGGCTGCCATCACCTTCACCTTGGGGGTCAGCGCTGCAGGGTATGGCCGGCCAGGTTGCAAATGTGGGGCCAACTGCACCGCCAATTCCTCAATAAGCGGCCTGTTGAAGCGGTACCGTCGGATGCAGTCACGTTCAACCATGGTTGCAAGGTCAGGGAATGGTCTATGGACAGCTGGTGCCCTGCAGTGCATAGGTGAACAAAGAAAGATTGTCAGTCACCCCACATATGTGGCATTGACCATACTCAATATCACATGATACATCATTACGAGACACAAGTACTCGATGTGTGTGCCGTTCTGTATGGACACATATGGCACCTACATGGCCAACATCTAACATCTCAGTTCAACATGTGTTGACAACAAGTTCCAGGTTGTGCTATGGGAAATCATTTGGCTGTGTCACAGTACCCATGTACTGCTGTCACGTTCCAAGTGAGGACAGATGTACCCCAGGCATCACAGCTCTTTGACAGGTAGATTCCCAGGGACCCTGTATTGCCACATGGACACTGGCATGACATGGCGTATCATGTACACGTCAGCAAAACAACCATGACTCCCACAGGTAGTGGCCCCTGTTGCCTCTGCAGGACAGACATGGACGTCTGTGACACACACACGCACAACATCAAAGTTGATGCACAAACAACGTGGATGTGGAGACTGTCTCCCATTGTGCACATGGAATCAGAGACATCTGAAACAAAACATGCACACAGACTGTGGAGGTATTAAGGAAACAGTGGTTCGGGTGTGGCCTAAATGGTCCAAAGCGAGAAAGTGACCCAGCAGGGAACACTTGGTTCTAAGATTTTGAAATTAATTCATGAGGGAGCAAAGGAAAGATCAGAGGAGAGTCATGTAGGTCAGATAAATGATAGACATTTATTTTACAACTTTTTGTATAGTATTCAGGTGCTCACATACATTTAGGTGAAAGGAAGCGTGACATGCAGGGTGATAGTGAGGTTTAAAAAGGCATCGCATTGACAACAGTATAATGAGCTCCACAGTTATTTTACAAGGAGTAATAGGAGTTCATGTTGTATGGTGGTTGACGGCGTTTCGAACCCAATAAGTGGGGTTCATCTTCAGGACAAGGGTGAGCCAGCAAAGGCAGAAGCAGGACGCTCCCGTCTGCACAGCTCCAGGCTCCCATTTAAAGGCCCTGCAGTTCGTTTTCTAAAAAATACAAAACCAATCATCCCGGCCAGCTGCCTTTCCATCCCGGGTTCCCTCCAAATAAGCAAACAGAGTCCTGGACAGACATTCCCACTCAGTTCTTTGGCGCCATTAATTCACGCCTTCAGCCCATTTTAAAAATCAGTACCAGCTGCCCACATCATTAACAGACGAATGGGCCTAGGATGTTTTTCCTTTCTTCTAATTCAGCTTGCTCACCCTTGTCCTGAAGATGAACCCCACTTATTGGGTTCGAAACGCCGTCGACCACCATACAACATGAACTCCTATTACTCCTTGTAAAATAACTGTGGAGCTCATTATACTGTTGTCAATGCGATGCCTTTTTAAACCTCACTATCACCCTGCATGTCACGCTTCCTTTCACCTAAATGTATGTGAGCACCTGAATACTATACAAAAAGTTGTAAAATAAATGTCTATCATTTATCTGACCTACATGACTCTCCTCTGATCTTTCCTTTGCTCCCTCATGAATTAATTTCAAAATCTTAGAACCAAGTGTTCCCTGCTGGGTCACTTTCTCCCTTTGGACCATTTAGGCCACACCTGAACCACTGTTTCCTTAATATCTCGCCACCCCAGGTTCACATATTGGGGTACCCTTGTCTTCTCAGAAAACACAGACTGTGGAGGGCCATCACAATTGTGGCAATGGGTCACCCTGTGACGTACATACCATCCCACATGGGACCCTGGGTGTATGTGACATAACATACACATACACAACCTGGAGATGTGACCATGCCACATGCTCTGAACTGAACAGTTGCACATCACAGTGGTCATGTGCACAACACACAAAGGATACTGTCCCCATGAACACGTGCACAGCCTGGGAGTGGCTGCCCCCAAGTGCCACCCAACAAACCACATGTTGACCCCCATACACACACAGGTAATGCAGCCTTACATGCCTTAGGATACAGTGTGGACAGGCTGTGGTGTTGTAGGTGTGCCCCTGAGTCCCTGGCAAGTAATTGTGGCTGGCATACGTTCACCAGTGACAACCATGGTGACATATGCGAGTGACTTGTACAGGGACGCGTCGTACAGCAATGGACCGATCCGTGTGCACGCATTGGCCATTGCTCCGAGATACGCGTTGTACAGCAATGGACCGATCGGTGCGCACGCATTGGCCATTGCATATGATGTGGACGAATGCGTGTTGTTTTCCGAAATACGCGTTGTACAGCAATGGACCGATCGGTGCGCACGCATTGGCCATTGCATATGATGTGGACGAATGCGTGTTGTTTTTCGAAATACGCGTTGTACAGCAATGGACCGATCGGTGCGCACGCATTGGCTATGGACTGACATGGTAACGGACGCGTTTTCGAAGCTTTTACGAGTCGGATGCAGTGAATTCAGTTGGCCACCCACAACAATGTTGCAAATTCATGGGTGTCATGAAGTTGAACTTTTGAAGGATGCTGTGGGCGTGTATAAGTGGTGCAATTCCATGGATTGGCCAGATTCAGAAGATGCAAACGACTTGGACCTATCACTTTGGACACATGGGACAGTCTCTGCCTCTGCAGCACACATATAATGCTGGCTGTTCCCCTGAGAGCTCACTTGCCTGCACTACATGCTCCAGGACGACATCTGCCACCAGCACTGCTGCTGTCTCTGCATCCTCTGGCTACTGCAATGGCACGTACTGTGGAGAGAGCCCCAGCCTTCAGCACTGAGGAGAACCAGGCCCTGCTGGACAGCCTCCTTC
Source organism: Calotriton arnoldi (assembly GCA_963921515.1). Classification (NCBI taxonomy): domain Eukaryota; kingdom Metazoa; phylum Chordata; class Amphibia; order Caudata; family Salamandridae; genus Calotriton; species Calotriton arnoldi. The sequence continues at coordinate 233,988 of CAWUFW010017402.1, forward strand.
CACAGTACAGCAAGCTGTATGGGAAACCAGGGGAGCAGGTGAGTGTGCTGTCCACTGAATTACTAATTGTGCATGTTGTCTGACTAGCAAGACTTACAGTGTGTACACCAGTGGCTAGCATGCTCACTGAGTAGTTGTCACCCCCCAAAGTGTGTAGTTACATGCACTGAACAGGTATAGTGCAGTAACAGTGCATTCCAACAAGGTTTTACTTCCCAGGCAATGATACCATTTAGTAACTGCTGGACAACTGTTCATAGCCATAGTTGCACTACCTGTGTACATCATATGCCCCTGTTATTGAGACATGTATATCCAACTGTGTGATGCACGGATATGTTGCATGTGTAGTAATGGCCTTTTCACTTTGTCATCCTCACGGGTTGATGCCCACCAGAGGCAGGAGATCTGGCTGACCATCGTCCGGGCAGTACGATCTGTGAGGGTCTACAGGCGCAGGATCCGCAACTGCCAGAAGAGGTGGCAGGACCTTCGTGGCTGGACCCAGAGGATCGCAAGGGTCCAGCTGAAGCTGTCGCATCCTCGCAGGAGGGGTGGACACCGGACCCTGACCCCCCACATGCTCCGGATTCTGGCGGTGGTCTTCCCTGACCTGGATGGGCAGCTGAAGGCCAGACAGCAGCAAGGAGGGGGTAAGTGCTAGCCTTTTCTGTGTACTATGACTAACATGCTCTATGCACTCCTTTAGCCTGGTTCCACTTCCACAGTACAACTGTCTTGTCGTCCTGGACTCATGTCCCTCACTTGTGTCATGCCCCCTCCTCATCTGATACACAGGTGTGGCCCTTACAGTCTGTGACTTAGGTCACTTGGGTACTGTGTACTTGCAGTTACCTGTGGTTCAAGTTGGGGACAGCATCAGTTACGGGAACTTTGTAGTGGGCAGCATGGGTGGTACAATTGCTCACACAATGCCTGTGATCTGACATGTACTCTGGGTATGGCTTTACAATGTGTTCCAATTGCTGCTCTGACTCACCACATGTCTGGGGTATGTGCCACACACCCATGCTGCAGCAGAGACCAAGGGGGGAGCCTCAGAAGTATGTACATCATGAGTGTGACACATGCATAGCCACATGCCTAGTGTTCAGGGTAATACCATGTTGCACATGGACCAGGACTGTAATGCCTACTCCGTACATCAAAGGCACTCTGTTCTCCCACTCCCGTGTGTCAGCATACATATTGGGCATTGTGAAGAGTGCACTCAGGTGTCTGTCTCTGTGTCACCGTGGTGTGGCCTTGCTTTTTGGACTCCTGGTGTGTTTAACAATTTGGGGTGGCCAGCCATCTGAGTTGTGACTATAGGATCTGCACATTGGTTAATGCATAGGTCTCTGATCCCTTGACTGTGCACAAAGGTGTATGAAACATTGAGGTGCAGGCAGCTTTGGTTCATTCTCATCAGACGGGGAAGTGCCCATGTGTATGGATTTGTGTTTGCAGTCACTCAAATGTCTCATTTGATTGACGTGGGATCATCTTAGTCCTCATGATGTGGGTGGCCAGGGGTGCACATGTGCACCTGTCAGCTACAGGGCTTGCATTCCCAAAACTTCCATGATTGTGACACAGTGTAGACTGGTGTTGTGTGTATGCACTGCCCCTGTGACAGGAGACAGTTATGACTGACTTGCCAGACAGGCCTGAGCCATGACATTCAACTCGCAAAGGGTGATCCAGCAGTAGTGTGATATGTCCTGCAAGCACACCATTGTCGCATTGTCTATCAGGACATGAGGACATCATTGTGTCTGGTGATGGAAGCAAAACCCGAATATCGACAGAGACTCTGCCCGTCACTTTTCCTGACACATGTACTGAGTCAGTGGCAGGAGATGGCATGTGTTTGGAGTGACACATTTCCATATGTTCTCTTGGATGTCCAACAACTGTGTATGTGGTGCATGTGTGCACATATGATTAGTCGCATACAACAGGCACCAGACAGATGGGTGCATGGACAGGTAGGATATGTGTGGCATGAATGACTGTCAGGCAGACAATGGGCTTCTTCAAATCAGTGTCAGCACTTATTGCAATGTCTAGCAAATGATGGCAGGGCTTGCTCTGTGATGTGCTGTACTTACTGTGGTGTGTGGGGTCAGTACAGGTGACTAATGTTGCTCTGTTTATCCTGATTGTTTGCAGATACATCCACGGCCACAGGAGGAGACAGCTCCATGGACCAAGAGGAGCGGCAGAGCCAGACTGGGTCCACTGCAGGGGAGACCGAGGGACCCAGTGGCACGGAGGGTGAGGAGACCTCAGCTACGACCACCTTGGCTGAGGACCACAGCACTTCCAGTGAGGACTCCCTTGTGGAGGCGGGTGTCAGCAGACCACAGACAGGATCAAGCAAGTCTGTCCCCGCCACCATCTCCACCCTCCCATCTGCTCCCATCCCACATGTCCGTGGAGGCTCCCGTGTAGGGGAGCGTGTCTCCTTCATGCCAGGCACCGCACCCCCTGCCTCTGTCTCCCCTGCTGCCCTGAGTGTGGAGTCTGTGGACTTGCTGAAACAGATCCATGTAGGGCAGACATCAGTGCTGAGTGTCCTCCATGCACACACGGGTCTGTTGACACAACTGGTGTCATTCATGGAGGGCATGTCATCTGGCATGTCTGCCCTACATCGGACCAATCAGTCCATGGCCTCCTCACTGACGGCAGCAGTGTCCCTCCTGCAACAGTCCCTCACCCCTCCTACCTCTGCCCCATCCACAATCCCCAGCACCCTACCTGTCCCAAGCACACACACACCGGCACAGGCACCCACCAGCACAGACACAAGCAGCACACAGACACACACGCCAAAATCCAGACGCACACGCACGCACAGTCAGGGGACTGATACCTCACTCACAGGGGATGGGGCCCAGGCACACACACACGCATCTACGAGCACTGCGCAGTCCTCAGATACCTCTCCCTCCAACCCCTCCTCCCAGAAGCTCTTCCTCTGTGAGCTTGGCCTCTTCCCCACAGATCCATCTGACCCAACGCACAGGCAGAAGAGGCGACCACCACACACAGAGGGGAGTGCCCCTCACACCCGGACACCCTCCCCCAGGCACAGGCAGACTGAGGACCCCATTCGGAAGTCCCCCCGGACCAGGAAGGGCAAGACCCCACCACCACCACCACGCAGCTCCACCACACAGTCTCTCTCCTCCATCCCCCAGGCCACCACTCCACATGTTCCCCTGACACACCCTGCCCCAGGTTCCCCCACACACCCATACCGCATCCCCAAAATGCTTAGGCCCTCCCCCCCTACCACTTGCTCTTCCACCCCCAACCCAGACGCTCGGCCTGTTTGTGCCACTGGTGTGGAGACCGTGTCCCCCCCCTCTGTCCTGCCCACCTCATCTGCCCCCCCTTCCACTCCCTTGGAGTTATGCACTGCAGTGGAGTCCACAACCACCCCGTCTGACTTGGGCACTGCAGTGGGGACCCAGTCCACTCCATCTGACCGGTCCACTGCAGTGGTGCCAGCACCCACACCATCTGGCTTGTGCCCTACAGTGGTGCCGGCCCCCACTGAGTCAGACACCTCCACTGCAGTTGCCGGTGACACTCCTGCACCCACCACCCCTTCACTGCCTCCTTCTGGCATCCCCTGATCCTGTCCCTGCGGTGCCTGGCCTACCCCTTGTATGCCCCTCCGAGGGGGATGTCCCCTGTCCGTACCAGTGCAGGCAAGCAATGGGTGACAAGTTGTCACATATCACCCTGTTCGGACTGTGTATGTGGACTGGCCATTGGCCTTAGTTTCTTTTGGACTTCAAATTTTGCTTTCACATTTGCTGAATAAAGCCTCTTTTTGTTTACTAGTGGTTTTTCTTTTGATGTACATGATGTAGATGAGTTTCATCATGCATTTGCTGTTGTAATAGTGTTCAGATCAGGAAAATGAAGTGTTGCTGTGATGGACTCCATGTGGTCCATGGGATATGTGTCCTAATCTAGTCTGGATCCATAGCATCCTTTGCTGCAGTCTGAGGGTGTAATGTTCAGCATTTGACACAGGGATGTACGTTTTGCATTTGTAAATTGACATCTGTGGCTTACACTGATGCACATCTGGTGGGCTTACCACTGTTCAATGTTTCTATTTCCCTGACTGTGTGCCCATCTCCACTGGACATGCAGTTTAGCACTTCAATGTTGAAGGACTCATCTGTGTATACAGTGCAACTTGCTTGACACGTGTTTTGGGTATATGCAGATGACTGAAGTGACACTCCCGTACCCAGGCTGATGTGAGCAGAGCCTTCAGTGTGTTGTAATTGTTGACTCACTGACCGAGTGTTTTGCTGACATGTTTGAGTCGTGCACAGACAAGGTTTGGCACAGCGGACCTTCCACAGGAGTGGAGTGCCCTCATGGCAGTGTGTAATCCCGTGACATTGCCTGGGCCCGTGTTGTGTGTTGTGTAAGCATGTCTGTGTGTGTTCCCTTCCCTTTTCCTACACCGGCTGTGTCCCTACGGATGTTCCTGTTTGTGATGCTTGCTGAGTTGTCCTGTGTTCATCCAGCATCTTGTACCTGGTTTCTCCGTGATGTGGGTGCATGGCAAACTAATGTTCATCAGGTTGTCATCCCTAGTTGTCTTTGTTGTCAGGGCTGGGGATGTGGGCAAACGCAGATGAGACACGGTCAGGATTCCCCTTGGCACTTGTTGGTTACACAAGTCATGTAATTTACAGTTTGTGGTAGCTTTCAGTGATTGTGACACGTTGTGTGTGTGTCTGCTGCCACTCCTCAGGGTCAGAGCTGCAATATTGGAAGTTGTCTACGTGTGTTCTTTGTGGATGACCTTGGCCTCTTCATTGGTGTGTGACTGTGGCCGGGATCACATTGATTGGGGTGGATATCACGTCATGCCCATGTACGGCGTACTGTGCAGTGTGTCAGACATTCACGAGTCTTGTTGACTGGCCAGGTGTGATGGGTTTCTGCACCTTAGTTCCCACAACAACCCCTGGGATTGTCATGGGTGCATGTGCAATGTCACATGTCCATGTGAGCTCCACTGCTGCACATTGGTGGAGATCAAGGTGTGTGGTGTTGAGTGTGTGCAAATGTGAGTTGTTGCACGGCTAGACCCCTACCTCCATATTGGCCTTGGCTGACAGGCCGTGCTGATTGATTTGTGCTTGTGTAGGTGTGATGGTAGTTTGTTGCTCAGGACACATGGCTGTGGTTCACAGTGTGAACGACATCTACCTTTGTCATCACAGTGGGATTATCATGCAGGCTAGTGTCACCACAATGTGGGGTCCCTGGGGGTAGTGCTGTAGTGGGTCTGTGTCTTGCTGTGTTAGTTGCTGTTCCTACAAGCTTGTGTGACATGTGTAATTTGGGCTCCCTCTCATCTAACAATGCCTGATTGCCCACATAGGGGAATCCGATCCATGAGTTTCTTTTGTATGGCACTGTATACACATCTGTGTAATTGGAATTCAGGCCTCCTCATGTGTTGTGTGGTTGCCTGGGGACACTGGCACACCCCCATCACCTGTTGTGTTTGATATGCAGTGTGAGGCTGCCTGTTTGTGTTTGTGCATCTGCACCACTGCATTGGCATATCTTTGGTGTGCCATTGCCTGTATGTTGTTTGGAGGATTTCCCATGCTGTCCCTGGGACTCCTAGGTCATCAGTCAGCACAATAATCATGGTTCGTATGTCCCATTGCTGCCATGGTATGGTATTTGTTCACCTCACATCTACAGTCTCCCCAGGATATCTACATTTGTGTGTCCATTAGTGCAGATATGTGGGTCTGCATTTTGATGGTTCTTCTGGCATAGTGTAATTGATAAATGGAGACGATGTCAGTCCCCATGGGTGATGTTTGTCTGCACATGGCCAAAGGTATGTTTTATTTGCACTGCACTGTTTGCCTCATCCAATCTATGTTGCTATGGGACACAACCACTACTTTGCCACTGATGTGTTTGTTGTTCTGTGACCAGGGATCATCCATGCTGTTTGGCAGTTGCAGCTTTTTCCATGACAACACTTACCTTTTGGTCACTGTGATGATGGGGGTTTAGACCCCATTGCCACAATGTTCAAAATGTGCTTCAGCTATGGACCCCACACTTACCTTTTGGTCACTGTGATGATGGGGGTTTAGACCCCAATGCCACAATGTTCAAAATGTGCTTCAGCTATGGACCCCACACTTACCTTTTGGTCACTGTGATGATGGGGGTTTAAACCCCATTGCCACAATTTTCAAAATGTGCTTCAGCTATGGACCCCACACTTACCTTTTGGTCACTGTGATGATGGGGGTTTAGACCCCATTGCCACAATGTTCAAAATGTGCTTCAGCTATGGACCCCACACTTACCTTTTGGTCACTGTGATGATGGGGGTTTAGACCCCATTCCCACAGCGGTCATGGTCTGCTTGCATTGTGAAGGCCACACACATTTTTGTGTGACACATGTGATAGGGGGTCACATTGTATGTTCAATGTCATGTTCTGTGTTGTAGGCATTTGACGCAGACTACACACTCTTGTCATGATGTTGGGGGGATGTCTTTTGCTGACATTCCTTATGTTGGAGTATGCTGGTTGTGTCATGCATTACCCGTCCTATGAGTGGGGATGGTAGTAGTGACAGGCATCCAGCCCCCCTGAGTAGGGGTGGTGGTAGTGGTAGGCATCCAGCCCCCATGAGTAGGGGTGGTGGTAGTGGTAGGCATCCAGCCCCCCATGAGTGGGGTGGTGGTTGTGGTAGGCATCCAGGCCCCCATGAGTAGGGATGGTGGTAGTGGTAGGCATCCAGCCCCCCCTGAGTAGGGGTGGTGGTAGGCATCCAGCCCCCCCTGAGTAGGGGTGGTGGTAGTGGTAGGCATCCAGGCCCCCATGAGTAGGGGTGGTGGTAGTGGTAGGCATCCAGCCCACCCTGAGTAGGGGTGGTGGTAGTGACAGGCATCCAGCCCCCCCTGAGTAGGGGTGGTGGTAGTGATGGGCATCCAGCCCCCCTGAGTAGGGGTAGTGGTAGGCATCCAGCCCCCATGAGTAGGGGTGGTGGTAGGCATCCAGCCCACCCTGAGTAGGGGTGGTGGTAGTGACAGGCATCCAGCCCCCCCTGAGTAGGGGTGGTGGTAGTGACGGGCATCCAGCCCCCCATGAGTAGGGGTAGTGGTAGGCATCCAGCCCCCATGAGTAGGGGTGGTGGTAGGCATCCAGCCCCCCATGAGTGGGGTGGTGGTTGTGGTAGGCATCCAGGCCCCCCTGAGTAGGGGTGGTGGTAGTGATAGGCATCCAGCCCACCCTGAGTAGGGGTGGTGGTAGTGGGAGGCATCCAGGACCCCCTGAGTAGGGGTGGTGGGAGTGGTAGGCATCCAGCCCCCCCTGAGTAGGGGTGGTGGTAGTGGTAGGCATCCAGCCCCCCATGAGTAGGGGTGGTGGTAGTGGTAGGCATCCAGCCCCCCATGAGTGAGGGGTGGTAGTGACAGGCATCCAGCCCCCCCTGAGTAGGGGTGGTGGTAGTGACGGGCATCCAGCCCCCCCTGAGTAGGGGTGGTGGTAGTGGTAGGCATCCAGGCCCCCATGAGTAGGGGTGGTGGTAGTGGTAGGCATCCAGCCCCCCATGAGTAGGGGTGGTGGTAGTGGTAGGCATCCAGCCCCTCTGAGTAGGGGTGGTGGTAGTGGTAGGCATCCAGCCCCCCTGAGTAGGGGTGGTGGTAGTGGTAGGCATCCAGGCCCCCATGAGTAGGGGTGGTGGTAGTGGTAGGCATCCAGCCCCCATGAGTAGGGGTGGTGGTAGTGGTAGGCATCCAGCCCCCTGAGTAGGGGTGGTGGTAGTGGTAGGCATCCAGCCCCCTGAGTAGGGGTGGTGGTAGTGGTAGGCATCCAGGCCCCCATGAGTAGGGGTGGTGGTCGTGGTAGGCATCCAGGCCCCTATGGGTGTGTATGGCATTGGTGATAGCCATCCCGCCCCTATGGTTCTGCTGTTGCTAGTGTACGTAATTTCTGCATCCCTATGTATGTGTGACATATGTCGGGTACGTGTCATTTGTTTGTGTAGTGGGTGTTTGACTTACCGTCTGCGCCGTACACGTCCGTACCGGTTCCGGTAATAGATGTACAGTATTGGCAGGACCTGCGCGATGGGATTCATGGTTGGTTCGTCTCGTTCGGGTTTCTCGTGGCTTCGACTCGTGCTCGTAGCTGGCTTGTTCGTCTCGTAGCCGTGGATCGTCTTGTGGCGCGATTCGGAGCTTATGTGCGGCTCTCCCGGATGCTCTGACGTGCCGGACGTAGCGACCAGTTCGGCGCGTACGGAGTGCGCATCGTACTTGTCCGGCCGGAAGGTGCTGTGTATTTACTTCCGTGCGACTCGATTCTGCGTTTCCGGATCAAGCTCGGTCGGGGAACTGGAGATGGAATGGGTACGTACGGCTCGCTCGGAATTTTTGCAGTAATGCGCATCGTACTTGCTCGCTCGGCCAACTGTTCGAATCGTTCGGGAAAAACGCGTTCGGCTCGTATTTTTTCCGGACAAATCGTATTCGGTGCGCTTCCGGCCGAGATCGGAATCGACCCCTTTATGTGTGATGTAGGCCATGTTTAGTTGTATTCTCGCTTCGTAAGGCAGCCAGTTGAGCGCCTTCAGGTGTGGCGTGATGTGGCCAAATTTTCTAGATCCTGTTAAGAGTTTTGCGGCTGCGTTGACACAAGCTTTTAAAGGGGCTGTTGAGATCTTGGGAAGATCTGATAGAGTAGTACATCCGTATTCCAACCTCGAGATGAATAAAGCCTGAACTGCAGTTTTGAGGTCCGGAGTTTCGATGAACGGTTTCATTTTTCTAAGATAGCTGTGGTGAAAGCGGGCATTTTTAGCCGTCATGTTGATGTGTGTTTGCATTATTAGGTTCTTATCCAACGTAATTCCAAGTGATTTGGTGGAGTCCACTAGGATCGGGGTACAATTTAGTGCAGTGATCAGCTTGGTCCAATCCTTTATCACCGAAGAGTTTTTTGGGGGGGAAATTAGAAGGATTTCAGTTTTCTGTGAGTTTAGCTTAAGGTAATTGATTGTTAGCCATTGGACGGTCTTTTTAAAAGCTTGGTTCATCATCTTGATCTCTTCTAGGGATGTGATCTTGATATACAACTGTATGTCATCCGCATACATTTGGAAGGAGATATTCGCCTGCTGTAATAATTCAGTTAGGGGTTCAACATAGAGGTTAAATAGCGCAGGGGATAAAGTAGAGCCTTGTGATACTCCTAATGGATTAGGGGATGAAGGAGATTGATTTTGATTCACCATAAACCTTTGCGTTCTGTTTTCTAAGAAAGATTTGAACCATTGAAAGACTGTGCCCCAAAGTCCCATCCTGTTTTCTAGTCTCTCCAATATTTTGCCGTGGTTAACAGTATCGAAAACGGACGAGAGGTCGAGCAGCACTAGTAGACTAGTTTCATTACGGTCGAGAGCGAGTAGGGCGTTGTCCACTATATGTAGAATTGCTGTTTTGGTGCTGTGCCCAGGTCTGAATCCTGATTGGCAGTCGTCCAGTAGCTTGAATTCCGTGATGTGTTGGCTTAATTGTTGTTGAACACATTTTTCCAAAACCTTGGCTAGCATGGGAATGTTGGTTATAGGTCGGACGTTATTAGGGTCCGAGGGGTTTGGTTTTTTAAGTTTAAGAGGCGACATCCTGAGTTTTTCATTATTCCATAAAAAATTAGATAAGACAGAATATATCTTTTTAAATTGAGACTGTGGAATATTTACTGGCATATTTAAAATATAGAACAATATAATAGGGACTAGCATCATTTTTATAGTGTCAAGATGACCCCACCAGGATAAAAACAAAGGATTCCAACGAGATGTATGCGCAAGAAGGACTGTGTGTGGTGTTTTAAAATTAAAAGTTATCGTATCTTTAAGGTATCAGAGAACCACAAACCTAGATATTTAATCCTATCTGGATTCCAATGAAAGAAAGACGAACTGAAATCAGCATGAAAACATAACTTATTTAGAGGGAGGATTTCACATTTATCTGCATTTAATTTATATCCCAAGACAAACGCATAATTATCTACTTCTAATAGAAAAGCTGGTAAGGATGATTGCGGGTGAGAGATAAAGAGCAAAATATCATCGGCATACACGTAAAGTATGAGCTGAGGGTCTCCATTAGTGAACCTCGTAATCTGTGAATTAGAATGAATTTTTATTAAAAAAAGGCTCCAAAGCAAGTATAAATAATAAAGGGGAGAGCAGACAACCTTGCCGAACACCTCTATGAAGAGGGAAAAAAGGAGACATAAGACCATTAACTAAAATAGATGACTTAGGGGAAGAATATAACAAAGAAACATACTTAATAAAGTTAGGACCAAAACCAAAAGACCAACTAACTCTATCAAACGCTTTTTCCGCGTCCAAAGAAATAGCTGCCAAAGAAACTTATATGATTTGGATTTACTAAGCACATTAAAAAATAATCGAGTATTGTCCAAAAGATGTCAACCTTTGATGAACCCACATTGTTCTCTTCCAATCAATTGGGGGTAATAACTTATCCAAGCGAAGAGCCAATATTTTTGCAAACATTTTATAATCTAGATTGATTAGAGAAATAGGACGATAATTTTTACGCAATCTGTGGTCCTTGTTATCCTTGGGAATGAGACATATCAAAGCCTCTTGAAAAGAGCCAGCCGATGTATGAGAGGATATCAAATAAAGGAAAAGTTGATGTAACTTAGGTAACAGAAGTGAGGAAAAGTGTGAAAAGAATTCAGTGGTAAAACCATCAGGTCCGGGAGCTTTGCCACATTAAATAAAATAAATAGCATTAGAAATATCTTGGATTTAAATATCCTTTTCCAATATGGAAAAGTCAATGTCAAGGCGTGAGGGCAAAGGGATGGATGATAAATAATGAAGAATATCTTGGGAATTAGATTGAGACTCCGGGGTATATAGGGCCTGATAAAAGTTTGTAAATTCCAAAAGTATATCCTCATTTTTATGTATATTTTGGTTAGTGGAGGTTAAAATAAAATCAATTTTTGTACGTTCTTTTTTTATTTTAAGATAGTTAGCAAGACTTTTTCCTGCTTTATTTTGACCCCCATAATATTTCGCACTGGATTTGAGTAGGTAGGAATTAGCCCTTCTGTAGAAAGTGTATTAAACTCAAATTTAGCAGACACTAGATCCCTTAAGGTAAGTTCAGAGTGAGAGTTATAAAAAGAACATTCTAATAACTTAATGCATGAGTTAAGTTCTTTAAATTTATTGGAGGCAGATTTCCGTTTCTGGGAAACAAAGTTGATAATAAAATCTCTAGCAGCGGCTTTAAAAGTATCCCAAATACTTTGAGGAGATAGATCAGGGGATTCATTTTCTTTGAAAAATGTATTAGCAAATTGCTCAAAGGTACATGGTCAGAGATCAATATGGATCCTATATCAGAATGAATAACATGTTGAGCAATAGCATTAGAAATAAATATATAATCTAATCGTGATTGTGAAAAGTGAACCGGAGAAAAGAAAATGTACTCCTGACATGTTGGATTACACAGTCTCCATGCATCAGTAAGAGATTGTTGAGATATTGTCGACTTGAACTGTGTTTGTATTTGTGAAGGAAAAAATCTAGCTATGGAATGTCTATCTATAAGGGGATAAAAAACCATATTGCAATCCCCACCAACACTCAAATAATCATCAGTATAAGTCATCAATTTAGACAACATTCCTGGCCAGAAGGAGCTATCCGGATTTGTAGGTGCATAAAGATTAACAATAGTGAAAGGAATTTTATCAATAAGTAAAGAAACTGAAACCCATCTACCGTCAGAGTCAACATCTTGGGATAGAATTTGTATATTAAGGCGCTTATGACATAAGATAGCGGCCCCATTACGTTTCCCTGAGCCAGAGAAGCAAAAACATTACCAACCCATTGTCTTTTAAGTTTAGTCGCTTCTTTGTCTGAAATATTAATTTCTTGCAAGAGAACAATATCACCTTTTAAATTGGCAATGTGAGACAAAACCCTTTGACATTTTATAGGAGAGCCTAAACCTTTAATATTCCATGAGATACACCTTAAAGCCATCTTTATAACAATAATAAATTTGGAAAATACAAAATAGGCCGTAATAATTAGTATTCTATGCAAACAATGTAAAATAAAAACAAAAGATATTACATCATAATCCTGAAAGTGTAACAACTTATCAGAGTAAATTGCATATGAGGCAAAAATTTAGATCAGAGAAAAAGAAAGAAAGAAAAAGCGAGTAAAAGACAGAGAGATTGAAAAAGAAGAGCTGCTATACAGAGGAAAATTAAAAAGGATAATTAGAGATAAACAAAAACTTGATAAAAATCTTCCGGAAAGAGAATACAGAAAAAGGAGACAGAAACGTGATGAAGCAAGAAAGGGAGAGGAAGACGAAACCCATATATAAAATATAAGAAACGACATACCAGAAAAAAAACACAAAATTTGAGGGTGGTGGAGCCACAAAAGGGAAACGCTACAATGACTGGAGCTTTCGGGAATGGGCGCGGGAGGTGTATCATCAAAAACGTAAAAGGAGTCACATGTATGACTTATGACAAGGGCTGAACCTAAAGAAAAAGAAGGAGAAACGAGTTATGCAAATGTTAACAAAACTAATACATAAAACATATAAAACATATAACCAGAACTGTGTTTAGATAATAACAAGAACTACTGAAATATGTTAAACAGTAGATCTAGTAATTTCCATATCTTCCGGCCTACAATTATCCAGAAATTGTTGAAGAAGACAGGGGTCTTCATAGGTCGTGGTTCTGTTCTTATAAGTAAGTTCAAACAGGAAGGGATGGATAAGACCGAATCTGGCAATGATGTCTCGTAGTGCTGGCCTCATTTCCAAAAATTTCTTCTGTCTGTCCGCTGTTGCTTTGGCATAGTCTTGGGAAAAGAAAAGGGTAGAGCCGTGCCAGGAGATTCTACCTTTGACCTTGACTGCTTGCAGGACCTTCAACAAGTCTGTGTATTCTAAAAAATATAAAATGACTCCTCTTGGTTTATTCGATGAAGACGCAGGCTGAGGAGCATGACCTAAACGATGAGTACTTTGAATGTTTAATGGCGGAGATTCAGGAAGATCCAGAAGTTTTGGGAGAAAGAATTGGAAAATGGAGAGAGGATTGGGTCCTTCAAGTCCCTCTACTAAGCCGTAAATACATCTATTGCGATTTTCAAGGTTCTCAATCTGTTTTTGTAGATGTGAGATCTGAGATTGCATAGAAGGAACTTGATTGGCAACAGAATGAAAGGTTTCCACTTTATTTTCTAATTGAATAACCCTACTCTCCATGTGTGACCATTTATCATCCAGTTGTTGAAGGCGAATATTACTCTCTTCCATGTTAGGCTTCAGTGCTCGAATTTCCTCAAGGATTATTTCCATAGAAATTTAAGGAGATATGGTTGGTGAAGGCGGATCTTTTTTAACCCTTTTCCCAGATGAAAGGGCAGAAGTGACTGATAGTTTAGACGCCATTCTGGAATTAGGAAGTGGAATATTTCAAGGTGAGGAATTTGTTGTTGTACCTTGCTCTGAATCTGCCATGTTATCTTGAAGCGATACCAAAGGGGTTGATGGACGGAGCGTTAGAGCAAATCAAACACTCACGCCCAGTCAACTGATCTGGGTTTAATCCATCATCATTCTTTAGCTCACTCCACCACACCAGTTCAGACATGGCCATATGCAAATCAGTCTGACCCTGTGCCTCATGGGAACAGTCCAGCCCGAACTGCCAAGCCATGTCTTCCCTGGACCGGAAACAAGCATCCTGGGACCGGTTTCGGGTTCAAAACCCTCATCAGCCAGGCTATCTTGAATCTAGTGGCAAAGTGAGCAAGGGACCCACGTCTGGGCATACCCTGCCAACTTAGGGCGAACAAAGCGATACCAAAGGGGATGATGGACGGAGCGTTAGAGCAAATCAAACACTCACCCCCAGTCAACTGATCTGGGTTTAATCCATCATCATTCTTTAGCTCACTCCACCACCCCAGTTCAGACATGGCCATATGCAAATCAGTCTGACCCTGTGCCTCATGGGAACAGTCCAGCCCGAACTGCCAAGCCATGTCTTCCCTGGACCGGAAACAAGCATCCTGGGACCGGTTTCGGGTTCAAAACCCTCATCAGCCAGGCTATCTTGAATGCAGTGGCAAAGTGAGCAAGGGACCCACGTCTGGGCATACCCTGCCAACTTAGGGCGAACAAAGCGATACCAAAGGGGATGATGGACGGAGCGTTAGAGCAAATCAAACACTCACCCCCAGTCAACTGATCTGGGTTTAATCCATCATCATTCTTTAGCTCACTCCACCACCCCAGTTCAGACATGGCCATATGCAAATCAGTCTGACCCTGTGCCTCATGGGAACAGTCCAGCCCGAACTGCCAAGCCATGTCTTCCCTGGACCGGAAACAAGCATCCTGGGACCGGTTTCGGGTTCAAAACCCTCATCAGCCAGGCTATCTTGAATCCAGTGGCAAAGTGAGCAAGGGACCCACGTCTGGGCATACCCTGCCAACTTAGGGCGAACAAAGCGATACCAAAGGGGATGATGGACGGAGCGTTAGAGCAAATCAAACACTCACCCCCAGTCAACTGATCTGGGTTTAATCCATCATCATTCTTTAGCTCACTCCACCACCCCAGTTCAGACATGGCCATATGCAAATCAGTCTGACCCTGTGCCTCATGGGAACAGTCCAGCCCTAACTGCCAAGCCATGTCTTCCCTGGACCGGAAACAAGCATCCTGGGACCGGTTTCGGGTTCAAAACCCTCATCAGCCAGGCTATCTTGAATCCAGTGGCAAAGTGAGCAAGGGACCCACGTCTGGGCATACCCTGCCAACTTAGGGCGAACAAAGCGATACCAAAGGGGATGATGGACGGAGCGTTAGAGCAAATCAAACACTCACCCCCAGTCAACTGATCTGGGTTTAATCCATCATCATTCTTTAGCTCACTCCACCACCCCAGTTCAGACATGGCCATATGCAAATCAGTCTGACCCTGTGCCTCATGGGAACAGTCCAGCCCGAACTGCCAAGCCATGTCTTCCCTGGACCGGAAACAAGCATCCTGGGACCGGTTTCGGGTTCAAAACCCTCATCAGCCAGGCTATCTTGAATCCAGTGGCAAAGTGAGCAAGGGACCCACGTCTGGGCATACCCTGCCAACTTAGGGCGAACAAAGCGATACCAAAGGGGATGATGGACGGAGCGTTAGAGCAAATCAAACACTCACCCCCAGTCAACTGATCTGGGTTTAATCCATCATCATTCTTTAGCTCACTCCACCACCCCAGTTCAGACATGGCCATATGCAAATCAGTCTGACCCTGGGCCTCATGGGAACAGTCCAGCCCGAACTGCCAAGCCATGTCTTCCCTGGACCGGAAACAAGCATCCTGGGACCGGTTTCGGGTTCAAAACCCTCATCAGCCAGGCTAACTTGAATCCAGTGGCAAAGTGAGCAAGGGACCCACGTCTGGGCATACCCTGCCAACTTAGGGCGAACAAAGCGATACCAAAGGGGATGATGGACGGAGCGTTAGAGCAAATCAAACACTCACCCCCAGTCAACTGATCTGGGTTTAATCCATCATCATTCTTTAGCTCACTCCACCACCCCAGTTCAGACATGGCCATATGCAAATCAGTCTGACCCTGTGCCTCATGGGAACAGTCCAGCCCGAACTGCCAAGCCATGTCTTCCCTGGACCGGAAACAAGCATCCTGGGACCGGTTTTGGGTTCAAAACCCTCATCAGCCAGGCTATCTTGAATCCAGTGGCAAAGTGAGCAAGGGACCCACGTCTGGGCATACCTTATCTTGAAGGACGGAAAAAGGGTTATAATCAACCACAGATGAAAAAAAGCTGTTGACAGAGCGACGGGCAGGTTTCGTTCTCCCCAAACACAAAGTAGCGATAAAGGGAACAGGCAGTCAGAAATATTAAAGAAGCCTGACGAGCATACACAGCAGAACAGCAGAAATTATAGTTTATAGTTTATATTTTATGCTGAGAAATTCCAGGCACAAGGAAGATTAAGTGAGGCAAAATTCAAAAAGTTCCAGAAGAAACTTCAAAAATAATATTAATTACTTCAAGACCATTGAGGGGATATAGAATGAGTAACTCCAGTAAAAAACATTAGTATTGACCTCTAAATAACCGGCAAGAACTTCAAATTTGGTGATTCCATGGCTTAAACAGCCCCTTATTGTTCATTTCTAAGGAAAAATCATCCTCATAGCAAAAACAAAATGGCGGTCGCAATCCCTGAGAGAAACGGAAAGGCACAAAATAAATACAAAAAGGAGCTTCCGCTTACCGCAAGGAAGCTTTTAATGGCAGAAAACAGGTGCTGGTGTCCTCAGTTGATGCCTCGCATTTCAAATATGACTGCGAGTTCTTGCCAGGAAAACGAAAGAGAAAACTTCCCGCGCCGCGTCGGAGCTCACCGCGGTGCGGCCATTTCTGTCGGCGTCCAAGCCGCGCCCCCGAGTTCTTGAATTCTTGATATGTACTGTAGGTCATCATGAGGTTAATGCTATATCTAATTAATGTTGGTATACAACTCAATAAAGAAATATTAATAAAAAAAAGAGTATGGGAAGACAGTATGAAGGAGATAATGACATTACTAGAAATACATTCTCAACATCCTTAATTGGGGAAACCATCATTGTGGCTGCATAAAAACTCATTCTACCTGCAATAGTATAAACAACACACCAACATAGTAAACCACACTATGAAATTGGAGAAAATAATTTACGCAATTGTATGAATTTCCAAAATCAGAATTTAAGATCCTTCCTGTCAAAGATAAAATAGCCCATAAAAAGTACAAATACAATAGTATGTTAAATCCAACAAACAGAAAATAGAGTGCAGAACATGTATAATAGCATTACTGCCTTACTGTACCTTTATTGGAAACATAAGTAAATAGTTCTTTTGCAAAAAGTTTAAATTTAAATTTAAATTCCTTTAATGAAGGTGCAGCGAGCAAAGCAGCGACAAGATGCCTAAAATCACAGCCAGGCGCGTTTCGGGCTTCCACGCCCTTGTTCACAGGCTAGGCAAAGAGTCAACAGCGAGAACTGCAGTCACATGTTTTTCTTTCAAAGATGCCTCGCCCCGACGGGCCTCCGAGCATTCTGGTACTTGTAGTGCTGCAAAATAAAATAAAACCCCAGTGGGGTTTTTCTACACATGGTGGTGTTTTGATGGGCTGCTCCGTGCCCATTGTGTTGAGGCCGCCCTGTAGGGTCCGGGGCTCCAGAACGGGGAAATGATGCTTGATTGATATATATATATATATATATATATATATATATATATATATATATATATATATATATATATATATATATATATAAATACTCCAATGAAAAACAGAGTTCTCTTGCACATAAAGATCTGTGCGAGAAATTCACTTGGTGTGCCGTCTTTTCATTTCCTTGTCTGGAGTGGATCTGTATCCACATATATATATATATATATATATATATATATATATATATATATATATATATATATATATATATATATATATATATATATATATATATATATATATATATGAAATTAAGTATAACAGTGTATTTGCATTAATGTATTTTTTTAATTGAAAGTGTTAAATAAAACTATATATATTTTTTTACTTTTAAATGCACTTTATTGTTACTATTTTACTTTTAAATGTTTTTAGAAAAATGTTTATCTAGTTTTGTATATATATACAAAACTAGATAAACATTTTCTAAAAACATTTAAAAGTAAAATGGTAACAGTAAAGTGCATTTAAAATTAAAAAATATATAGACCCTACAGAAATATATAACTGATTTTAAATATTAATACAAACATATAAAAATAGTTTTAACACTTTCAATTAAAAAAATACTCAATAAACATAAAACTATATTATATATATTATATATAATACAAATGTTATAAATATATTTACAATTATATAAATAAATGTTATAAAATAAATCACAAAAATAATATTAGCATCCAAAACTATTATAAAACATATTTAACAAAATATAATAATTAAACTAATATAATCAATGGAAAATTTTTAATTTAAATACAAGCAACACATTTTGAAAAATAATATAATAAAGACAAATTATTAGACAAATAAAAGCATACCATATGAAATAGCATACAAAAATAATTACTATAAACATAGTTTAACAAACATTACTTAAAGTATATACAATGCAAGGACTTAATTTAGAAATCCCACCCCATCCAAAAAACAGTAGGGTAAGTGTTGGACCCTCGAGGGGTTAGATTTAGTATTCCCACTCTAGTTTAAGCAACAGTAGAGAAAGTGTTGGACTCCAGAGGGGTTAGATTGACTTTTCCAACTCCACTTTAAGCAACAGTATGGAAAGCATTGAACAATTTAATTTACTATTCCCACTCCAGTCTAACCAATTCTAATTAAAGTGTTGGGCTCTGGGGTGGTTAGAATTACTATTCGCACTCCAGTGTGAGCAAACGTAGGGAAAGAGATGGACTCCAGAGGGATTACATTTACCATTCCCACTCCAGTCTAAGTAACACTAAAATAAGTGTTGGGCTCCTGAGGTGTTAGAATTACTATTCTCACTCCACTCTAAGCAACAGTAGGGAAAGTGTTGGACTCCGAAGTGGTTGTATTTACTATTTCCATTCAAGAATAAGTAACACTAAAGAATGTTTTGGACTCCGGAGGGGTTGCATTTACTATTCACACTCCAATCTAAGCAACACTAAAGATAGTGTTGGACTCCGGAAGGGTTAGATTTGCTATTCTAACTCCAGTGTAAGCTACACTACCGAAAGTGTGGAGTCAGGTGGGGTTAGATTTACTATTTCCACTTCAAGTTCAAGCAACAGTAGGGAAAGTGTTGGGCTTCGAAGGGGTCAAGATTTAGTAATCCCACTACAGTCCAAGCTGCAGTGAGAAAGTATTGAACTTTGAAGGGACTACAAATAGCATTCCACCTCATAATCATTTTATACAAAGCATGTAAATACCTAATATCAGAAAAAAAATAATCAAATCATAAAAGCAAATTGCATATTATTTAGTATCGGCTCAGCATCATGTGACTCTGGGCAATAGCTCACTTAATCTCCCCGACGGCCCCCAGCGCCTTGAGACCCTTACGGGTGATTAGTTTGCGCTTTACAAATACCGGGTTATTATTATTATAATTTAGTATAAGAAAAATTAATAAACGTAAAATAATTTTTTTTAAATAATTTAAATAAAATCTGCTACTCTACCTACAAAAAAACTAGCAAAAAATACTAATACTAAAAAAATAACTTAAATAATAATTTCAACATTTTCTTTTCTAACAAATTATATAAATTAAAGTGATAGCTTTAAAACACAATAAACAAAACATACATTTTACAAACATTATTAAAAACACTCAAAAAAATAATTTAAAAAATACTTAACAATTACCAATAATCAATTGATAGGCGACAAAGGAGATCGCGGGGGGCCGCAGTCTACAGGTCCCAGCCGCACTTGAACTTACTCCTGTGCCCGCCCACTACCTTAACGCGACCCGAGGCACCAGGATAAAGTCTACACCATGCTCCTACAGCGCGGGACACACGCAGGTCGCGCCGGGCTCATGCCAGGGCCAAGAGCCGGTCAGGCTGCGCCTGCCCATGCCCGGACGTGACTGGGCTTGGCCCTGTCTCTAACCCATGCGCTGACTGCGAGTATTGACTTACCCTTGAGGTTGTTGTTTTCTCGTAGTAACCTTGGAGGGTTCCAGGGTCTGCTACCGACCCTATTTATTTTTTTGTTATCAAGTTGAGATGGGCAGGAGGAAGGTTGATGCAGTTTCCACAGTAGGCAAGAGACACCAGACCCAGCACACCATTCTTAACTTTTTGTATAATGCGGTGGGGAGCTGACGAAGGAAATTACCCAGGTGGAAGGCCAGATGGCCACATACGGTCTGAATGCTCCGGACATGGCAGAATGTGCAGACACTTCCTGTGTATTATCATCAGCACAAACAATACCTCTTCTAGCTGCTGACTCTGCACCGCAGAAGTCACCCCATTTGGAGTTCCTTGTTGCCCTGACCCTCCTAATTCCAGCTGTTACTTGCCCAGTCAATTCACTTGCACCTCAAAGCTCCCCAAAGCAAGGAAGGGATCTTTTTCCTCTTTACCTCACTTTCTGGGGCCAAACCATCTGGAAAAAGGGTGAAGAAGCCTGCTCCGCAGAAGGTTGCTGCGGCCCCTGCGGAAGCCCCGTCACAGCCCCCAACAGATTTTGTCCGTATCATTACTGACGCTGTGACTGAAGCTGTATCTCCTCTCACTAACAGTTTGTCTAGATTGGAGGATCGCTTAGGAAAATTGGATAGAGGGTTGACTCAGGCTGTTAATTTGCTCGAGGAAAGGCTCTTAAGGTGGTGGAGGGGCTTGCTAAACTAGTTAGCTGTTTATAGATGATCGATGCGAGATTGAATCTATAAACATTGTCTTCAACTAATGGCCACCCCATTCCCTCCCCGTCTCCTAACCATGCAGAGACGGGGTTTCTTTTTTCCCAACCCACCTGCGCCTCAATACCTATTCATGTTAATGAGGTAGGCAACTTTAGCTTTACAGTGCCTCCCTTGTTACCTTCCTATAAGGCTGCTCAAGGCCTCCATTTACCTTTAAATCAAAGATAAAAGGCTTTGGTTAATGCTTCCCAAGCCTCTACTGTACAGGAGGGGACCCCTGGGGTTGGTCCACCCACTCCCACCATAATTCTTCTAGCCAATCGAGGCACCCTAGAATATTATCTCTCTCTAGTACATCCCTGTCTAAACTTATTTACAGCTGCCGCATGCCGCCACACCCTATGTTTGCATGTTGATTAATGTCCCACCTCTCAAAGGAGGTAGGGCTGGAAATTATTCTGAGTTAAAGAACAAAGTTGTTCATTGGTTAGAGAACCACACTGGTCTCTCAATTTGATTGTTGTGCAGAGCTTTTATCATGGTAGGTAGGGCTGGCTGGTTAGGGATGACCATTAAGAGTGTCTCTGGGAACTGTATTATAATTAACTTTAAGAATCCTAGGTGGGTGAATCAGACTCTGTCTAATGCAAGTTGTCACCCTCCTATAAATATGGATATTACAGTCCACTCAATAGGTTACTTTTATCCCCGAGGAATCAAGGGGGTAGTGTGAGCCCTCTGGTAAGGGTGAGGCCTCAGCCCACCCCTGAGCTGACTATTAATTCAGAGGTTCAGCTCACAAATAGATTGAATGACTTTTATCTACCAAGGCATGTAGAAAGACGACCACTAGTGGGGCTGAGGTCCCTTTGAGGTCTCCTCACTCATTTGCTTTGCTTAGCTGGAATGTGGCGGGTGTCAGGTCCTTGCTGGCAGATATACGGAAGGTTAGTATGCTTAAAGCCTTTGGACTTCTCTGTCTACAAGAGACTTGGGACATGGCAGGGACTGCATTTATTGATTGGTATGCTGCTTTCTTTGTTCATGCCAACCCTACCTAAAAGAAGGCTGGCACCTTTTGTGAGTTTAAGTCTGGGCTGTGACATGGAGCACATCCCCTCCATTTCGCCTAATATTTTCGCTGTTATTCAATCCTTTTCGCGAAATGTATGTATTCTAATCATTAATGTTTATAATTCTCCTTCCTCAGTTAAACCTTTAGAGACTGCTCTAAAAGAATTCCTGGAACGTTTTAATCAGGCTCGGTCCACTTCCCCTTGGTTACTATTGGCAGGGGAGTTTAATACTTACCACTGCTTACTCTGTGTTCCTGATAAGAATAACGAAGCTGGCCTTGAGGCCCTTGATCAGGTGCATTTTGTTCACTCTCTGCAAGGAAATAGTTTTAATCTCTTATTGTCAGAATACAATCTTATTAACCTCTTGTCTAAACCCGTGCCTAACTCCCCAGAGTTGGTACTGACATTTAAGGGAAGAGGCCTGAATTCCAGTATCAATTTTATTCATGTTTCTGCTTGTCTATTCTCCCTTTTATTACATTTTAAGACAGTCTGGAATGCTCATGGTGATCACAACCCACTTATTGCAGAATTCAGTTTGCCTAAGTCAGGGAGAAATAATTCTAATCTGCACATGGAGTCACTTAAAGTCAAGGAGCAGGGCCGAAGAATTAGCTGGGGCAAGATAGTCCCGGAGGATTTCTTAGGTGACCTTCTCTGGTCACGAAAAAGCGATTTTGATGTCTGTTTACAGTTAGATCCTCAAGACAATGGGCCTTATTTAGATCTCGGTGGATGGAATACTCTGTCACAAACGTGACAGATATTCCGTCCGCCATATTACGTTCTCCATAGGATATAATGGAATCGTAATACAGAGGACGGAACATCCGTCAAGTTTGTGATGGAGTATTCCTATCCGCCAAGATCTAAATCAGGCCCCAAGTCTTTTTAAACTTCTTCTCTAATATATGTAAACAAATACAGATGGCACTTACTAGAAATAAGAATACGAAGGGATATGGGGGCCCTAAATGGTTTGACAAAAGCTGTTCAAAGGCCCACAAGGATCTGATGGTGGCTCTGCACTGTAAACCTAGGGATAGGAGTTTAGTTAAAGAGACAAACAGATGCTATAAGAAGGCCTTTAGAAATTGCAAGATTGCGTTAATACATGAGGTGTGGGATCTGTTAGTGACCACGTGTGAGGCTGGAGACAACAATGCTTATTGGAAAATAGTGCATCAACCCCCTTTTAACGAATCACTGGTCCCAAATATGGTTCCTACCATTCCAGCTCAAGATTGGGTAAACCATTTTAAATCTATTTACAAGATGGCTGTATCTTTTCATTCGGACATTACTACTCCCTCTGCTAGTGTAGTCCCGCTTCATTTTGATGTGTACAAAGTTGTTGAAGCTATTTTGGCCCTTCCCTCTAAGAAAGCTCCCGGCCCGGATGGTGTACCCTGGGACCTCTTCAAGTCTTGTGTGGACTTATGGAGCCCCTTGCTCACTCGCCATTTTAATGTCGTAGCACGTGGGAGTATTCCTCCCGCCTGGAAACAGTCAGTGATGTGCTGATATATAAAAAAGGTAGCCGTACATATACGGCATGTTATCGGCCCATATCTCCAATAGCTGTCGAAGTTAAGGTCATAGGCAGGGTTCTGCTGAAACATTTATTGGACTGGACTGAAAATGGGAAGGTTATATCTGATATTCAGTATGGCTTCAGGCAGGGGAGAGGAACGATTAAACAGAACCTTAACCTTTACCTTTTAGTTGCCAAATACTCATTAGTAAGGAAAGAGTCAATCCATCTTGCCTTCATGGACCTCCTCAAAGCCTTCAACTCTGTTGACAGAGCGAGATTATGGGCTGTGCTGGCGAAAATGAGGTTAGATCGAGCTCTTGTAGCCTTTTTGTGTGATTTGCAGGCCAGGCTGGAAGCCTCAGTCAGATTTGGTGACAAGGGGGAATGCACAACGTATTGTCAGCTGAGTAGGGGAGTCCGACAGGGCTGTATTTTAGCTCCCATGCTTTTTATTTTATATCTTAACCAGCTAGACTCATTTCTAACGGCTCAGTGCAAGGATGTGCCAAGGATAGGGACTAGGTTGGTCCCAGCCCTTTTATATGCAGACAATACCGTTCTCATAGAAAGCATGGCTAATGGTGTGGAGCACCTGATAGACGGCTTTGTCAACTTTATGGACCATCTGGACTTGAAAACCAATTTGTCCAAAACCTACACAATGCTTGTGGGGCCAAAAAATGTGAAAACTAAAACTCAATCAATCTTGGTCACGCCCACTGGTAAAACAGTCAAGTTCTCCTACCTAGGAATTTTGGTTGACCATAAACTGAATTGGGACCCCATGAGGAGAACTCATGTGCAGTCCTTTAATAGGTTAGCGCATAGTATTGATGCCTTTGCGAAGCAGCTTGGGTGCCCCCATGTCAAAGCCAAATGCATTCAGACTGTGGCATTTAGCATGGAGATTTGGGGCTATGAGTCTAGTCATACCATCCAAGTGGCCGAAAACCCATTTTTACGTAGATTTCTAAGGTTGCCACAGACTGTGGGGTCGATTCCGATTCGGGCCGGAAAAAGCACCGACCGACTCGGAGCCGGAAAAATTACCGACCGACACGTACCAGTGGCGCCCGACACGCCAAGTACGATGCAAGCCGCGATAAATCCGACCGACACGTCAGGAAACCAAGCCGACCGACCGAGCCGCTCGGAAAATAGCAATCCGGCCGGAAAAACACGCGAATCCAACCGACCGACACGCACCCGGAACAAATCCGACCGAATCGTACCCGCCAACTCCAACCCGCAAAGTACGATGCAAGGCGCGAAATCCCGACCGAGTCGGACGGAGGACAAGCCGTACGACCGACACGCATACAAAACCGAGCCGAAGCAACACAATACACCGCGACCGACGCGTACGCAGCATACAAAACTGCACAAACACAGCGTGAACGAAACGGAGAACACCGTACGAGACCAATGCAGGGTCCGACTCGGTCACAAGAACGTTTCCAACATACACAAACAGCACAAAGGAAAAATCACCCAAAAAAAGGCCAAACAAGCAATTAGCAAGCCAATAAATACTGGGGGGTGGGGACAGAGAACAAAGACACACCCACAACTCCACCTATATAAAGGACACAAATCACTACCATGAGCCTTTGCAAATGCCATTCCACTGCCAGCACCCAAGAGAAAGCAACCACACACCCACAGCTCACCCCTCACACAAGCCACACACCATCAGCACACCAACAAATACCTACCTCACATACACCCAGCAAAACACACACTCACACACCCTCACCTGCACACCAACACACACATCACTCACCATCACCACCCATCACCATGCCCCCCAAGAAGAATCCCAAGTTCCTAGATTGTGAATTGGAAGTCCTGGTAGACGAGATCCTCAGGGTGGAGCCACAGCTGTTTGGCACTCTGGTCCAACAGACCCCCATGTCGCAGAAAACCAAGATGTGGGAGAGGATCATCAACAGGGTGAACGCCCAATCACCATGTCGGCGCACAAAGACGGACATCCAGAACAGGTGGTATGACGTGCGCAGGAGGGTACGGGACCTGCTGAAGATAGACTACATCAACAGCCAACATACCGGCAGTGGCCCTCCTGCCAAGCCAATATACCTCAGGCCCTGGGAGGAGAAGGTGCGGGCCATCCTTCCGCCAGTGAGCGTATATGGACTAGAGAACATCCCAGAGCCTGGTGAGTACACAACAAATGTACACAATAAACTGCCACAAAACACACACATCACTGTCAAGGGGAGAGTCAAACCATGCACACATAGCAATTACACAGCAACTAGAACAGAATCATCCCAAAATGTGTATGTCAGTCAGATAAACACAACACATGCCATCAAAAAGTCACATCCAACTGTGCCAACACATGTACAAACACAACCACAACTACAGCTAGGCAGTGGCACAAATAGAACTAACACACACATCCACACATGTAGCCACCACAACAACACCAACACACAGTGAAGACCACTCAAAGGAAGGAATTCTGTGTATGCTGGCCAAGTCAGTGTAGCCAATAGCATCATGGGAGTCGCAGTCACACATATTGCCCCCCCCACAACTGTCCCATCAACACCACCCTGAACCATGCTCACATCACAGGGAGTGGAGAAGGACTCACAAGATGGCTGACACTGGCTACTGCTGTGGGGAGCACAAGGCCCTGCTGCCAACTGTGCACCAACAAACAGCAGGACACCACTGACTGACATCCTGAGAGACAACTTACACTCCCTGCAATGCAAGCACGTTCCATGGTGGGATATCTGGCTGGCTGGGTGGGAAGGGGGACTTGCAGCACTGACCATAGTCACCAGCACCTCCCCTCACACCCCCCAACACAAACTCCACAGTACCCACCTGGTAGAATGCAATGCCCTCCATCCTAACACAAGATCCCACAAAGCACCACCACCCTGGGTTATGTTGTGTGAAGCACAGGGACACTCTTGGGACTCTTAGCCAAACAACTGCCAGGACAACACTCCCAGCCATCCTGTCAGCACAGCCAGCCCACCCCACAGGGAAGCAGAGTCAAAAGGAAGGAAGCATGGGCATGCTGGGAAGGGGGTGGAGGCAATAGCATGATGGGAGTCGTAGTCACAGACATTGCTCAGCCTCACAACTGGCCCATCAACACCACCCTGAACCATGCTCACATCACAGGGAGTGGAGAAGGACTCACAAGATGGCTGACACTGGCTACTGCTGTGGGGAGCACAAGGCCCTGCTGGCAACTGTGCACCAACAAACAGCAGGACACCACTGACTGACATCCTGAGAGACAACTTACACTCCCTGCAATGCAAGCACGTTCCATGGTGGGATATCTGGCTGGCTGGGTGGGAAGGGGGACTTGCAGCACTGACTATAGTCACCAGCACCTCCCCTCACACACCCCCCCCCACACAAACTCCACAGTACCCACCTGGTAGAATGCAATGCCCTCCATCCTAACACAAGATCCCACAAAGCACCACCACCCTGGGTTATGTTGTGTGAAGCACAGGGACACTCTTGGGACTCTTAGCCAAACAACTGCCAGGACAACACTCCCAGCCATCCTGTCAGCACAGCCAGCCCACCCCACAGGGAAGCAGAGTCAAAGGAAGGAAGCATGGGCATGCTGGGAAGGGGGTGGAGGCAATAGCATGATGGGAGTCGTAGTCACAGACATTGCTCAGCCTCACAACTGGCCCATCAACACCACCCTGAACCATGCTCACATCACAGGGAGTGGAGAAGGACTCACAAGATGGCTGACACTGGCTACTGCTGTGGGGAGCACAAGGCCCTGCTGCCAACTGTGCACCAACAAACAGCAGGACACCACTGACTGACATCCTGAGAGACAACTTACACTCCCTGCAATGCAAGCACGTTCCATGGTGGGATATCTGGCTGGCTGGGTGGGAAGGGGGACTTGCAGCACTGACCATAGTCACCAGCACCTCCCCTCACACCCCCCCCAACACAAACTCCACAGTACCCACCTGGTAGAATGCAATGCCCTCCATCCTAACACAAGATCCCACAAAGCACCACCACCCTGGGTTATGTTGTGTGAAGCACAGGGACACTCTTGGGACTCTTAGCCAAACAACTGCCAGGACAACACTCCCAGCCATCCTGTCAGCACAGCCAGCCCACCCCACAGGGAAGCAGAGTCAAAAGGAAGGAAGCATGGGCATGCTGGGAAGGGGGTGGAGGCAATAGCATGATGGGAGTCGTAGTCACAGACATTGCTCAGCCTCACAACTGGCCCATCAACACCACCCTGAACCATGCTCACATCACAGGGAGTGGAGAAGGACTCACAAGATGGCTGACACTGGTCTACTGCTGTGGGGAGCACAAGGCCCTGCTGCCAACTGTGCACCAACAAACAGCAGGACACCACTGACTGACATCCTGAGAGACAACTTACACTCCCTGCAATGCAAGCACGTTCCATGGTGGGATATCTGGCTGGCTGGGTGGGAAGGGGGACTTGCAGCACTGACCATAGTCACCAGCACCTCCCCTCACACCCCCCAACACAAACTCCACAGTACCCACCTGGTAGAATGCAATGCCCTCCATCCTAACACAAGATCCCACAAAGCACCACCACCCTGGGTTATGTTGTGTGAAGCACAGGGACACTCTTGGGACTCTTAGCCAAACAACTGCCAGGACAACACTCCCAGCCATCCTGTCAGCACAGCCAGCCCACCCCACAGGGAAGCAGAGTCAAAAGGAAGGAAGCATGGGCATGCTGGGAAGGGGGTGGAGGCAATAGCATGATGGGAGTCGTAGTCACAGACATTGCTCAGCCTCACAACTGGCCCATCAACACCACCCTGAACCATGCTCACATCACAGGGAGTGGAGAAGGACTCACAAGATGGCTGACACTGGCTACTGCTGTGGGGAGCACAAGGCCCTGCTGCCAACTGTGCACCAACAAACAGCAGGACACCACTGACTGACATCCTGAGAGACAACTTACACTCCCTGCAATGCAAGCACGTTCCATGGTGGGATAACTGACTGGGTGGGTGGGTGGGTGGCAAGGAGGTCTGGCTGTCAACCAAACACAATCAATGCAGACCATGTTCACACCCCAGAGAATACATAGAAATGCCCAAATAATGCAGGACAATGTGCCACACCAATATCAACCCCTGACTGTGACGACTTAGGACAATACAATGTACAGGCCCGCACCCCGAGGCACAGTCACAACTGTCAGGTGTGTCAACCACTGATGCCTGCAGAAACATGACATACATTGTTTGTGTCTCCCAAAAACAGGTGATGATAGGGACACAGCAGCAGACGCTGAGGAGTCCCAGTCCCAGGCTCAAGAGGATGCCGAGCTCACTGGCGTCGTACAGCCTCTGTCCTCCTCGGACGATGAAGAACAACCTGGCACATCCGGTGCAAGTCAACATGCTGCACCAGCAGGACCACCAGCTGCAGCACCAGCAGGTCCACCAGCTGCACCCCCTGCACCCACCCCTCCAACGACTGTCACCACGAATACCATCCCTGCCGACATGGACAGAATAAGGAACAACACCAGCGCAGTGACCCTGGACCAACCTGGGGCCATGGACACCACCACCACCACCACCCCCAAGGTGGACCAGGGTTATCTGTGCGTGCAACTGCACACACTGCACATGTCAGCAGGGGTGGTGGGAGGGGTGGGAGACAGAGGTCGCTGCTTGCAGACGTTGCTGGTGTGCATGAAGACCCACAACTGGTACGCATAGCTGATGCGTACCAGTCCAGCACCGGAGAGCTCAGCCAGGTAGTGGGGCTCCTCAGAGACATCAAACAGCAGCAGGCTGCCCATCATGCCCGCTTGGACTCCCACATGTCCCACGTGGAGTCACACATGTCACGTGTGGACTCCCACATGTCCCGCGTGGAGTCCAAGTGGGATGTACTACATGAGATGACGGCGGTGCACAGGGACATTTTACAATGCCTCCGCCAGATGAACAGCAACCAGTCCACACCTCCCTGTGTGCCAACAACATCTGGTACCGAACAAACTGCAACTGCCACAGGGAGGGAGGAGGACTCTGGCGGAGAGTCCCCTGCACCGCAGCAGCCTGCACTTGAGGGCCCCCCCCAAGAAGAGGGGTCGTCCGAGGAGGGGAAAGTGAGAGGCTGATGGCCAAGCGCAACTCCCAGGAAGCCTGAACCTGTTCTGGATTTTCGCCTTTGTGCACAGACTGTTCACCCTGTTGATGGCAACACTACTCCCACACATTGCATGGGGAGTACAAGTTGGAACAATGTGTCAGACAACTGTGGCCCCGATACTGGGGATCCTGTCTACCTGGACTTTCTATTCATCTAGGAACTTGGGATTGCAAGATTCATGTACAGCACAATCCATCCTATGCACTATTATCACAGATGTATCACAATAAACACACTAATACACCATACTTGCCTCTGTCGTGATTCCAACG